>OY720677.1:162591899-162758168 GCA_963170755.1 Amphimallon solstitiale
AATATTTCACCATACTTTCATCGTATGCTAGGTGCTCTTCGGGCACAAAATTTGCAATAAATTTTTTTTTTAACATTTCCATAACAGGTCGTATTTTCCAAGCCTTATCATTAGGATCGATTTGGGTGTTATCTGCACAGTGTATGAAACGATTAATTTGTAGAAATCTGTCTCTTCTCATCGACTTTGCCACGGCATCATTTCTCATATCCTCATTTTGGAATCCCAATAGTTCCGTTTAGAAGGTAAGTTGTTGTATCCACTGACGTACAAAATTGCTATAAAACATCGAATTTCATCCGCTGTTATCTTCGGATCAGCACAGTTTAAAAACAGTGCATATCGTCTAGTTTCCTCTACCAAATGTTGAATAAATTCTGAGTCAATAAATTCTTCATATATTTCAATTATAATTGACATATTTTTGTATTTTGAATAATCTGATAGAGGTAATGTAGTTGGCATTTCTATATCAAAATCTGCTCCCTTCGTCCACATAGGTTCTAGTTTCTGTTTTTCCCTTTCGGCTATCCAGTTTTTAGATGTTTCGGCCATGGAAAAATCACGAATAGGGGTCGCAAAACTCGGTATAGGTAGCGTATTTGGTGTTTCTCTTTCTTCGGTGCCGGTAACACCAATTCTTTCGTTATTTGGCAGTCTAACTTCGACCTTAGCTCGTAATTGTCGAGATGTAAGGCTGTTAATTAGACTGTAAGAATAAAAAATATCAAGATATATTCTCTACTTCAGTTTGTAATTTAGGATAGAAAATTTAGAAACTAAACGTAAGTTTACCCTCCTCCATCTTCATCTCCTGAATCCTCGTCTGTGTCTACATTGGGTTCTGGCGGCTCTACGTAAATGTCTCCTTCGATATCATCGTTATACAGCATATCCAATGCTTCAGATAAAGAAAAACCTTTTCTGAAAATAAAAATTCAAATTGGTTTATAACGGAGTAAAAACGCCTAGTGTTGCATATGGCAACACAGACATTCAAAGGACCTTAGCGTGTACGGTTTTTGACTAAATGTTTTAAAATTATTTACTATATATAACTACGACTATCTACTAAGAGCATTATGACAAAAAAAAATTTTAAATCTTGTTCTAGATAGGCAAAATTGTACTTACTCGAAACGAATGTCCATATTTTTCACACTTTCAACAACTGTCAATTTTTGAAACGCGCATGCGCTGCAACATGTAAACACAACTTAAAACTTCTATACTGTTACATTGAGCAGGCATCTCTGCGTCGAATAAAACCTGCCCCACTTCCCTTCCAGCCATTTTAAGTGGTGTACTTCCCGTTGCCATATGGCAACGCTCGGCGGAAATGGTAACACCTTTATTAAAACTTGAAGTTTAACACAAATAGTATAAAAATAATGTAAATGTTGAGAACTTACTTGCTATTATATAGCTTATATATTTTTGAAAAGATCACAAATTCGATTTGAAGGTAGTGCTTTCGCCCTGAACTATGTGACAGAACTGACCTTTCGTATTCTTGCCATCTTAAAAGGATGGTTTAATTACAAAATCGTCCCCACTCTTCACGACAAGAATACTGGCCCTTACTGGCACGGTCCTCTGGGATCTTACCAGTGCCTTTGCAACCATTATTCCTCGACCCACTTCTTCATCATCAACCTTTGGTGGCTCCATCATCGTAACCTTGCCTTCAGTCAGGTCCCCTTCCATGCAAGCTTCCAGGATCATCTCGGTCCGTTCACCCAGGACAGCGTCCTCTGCCAGCACAATACGTATGGAATGGTTATTCATAGAACGCAGGACGAGTTCTTCATTGCCTATCTTCAAGACACCCAATTTCAGGTCCAACTGGAACCCATATAGCTTCATCACATTCATTCCCAAAATAACTTCTTCCTCTATGTCCGCAACCAGGACGCGGTGTTGGATTGATACTGGTCCATCTTAAAAGGATGGTTTAATTACAAAATCGTCCCCACTATTCACGACAAGAATACTGGCTATTATCAAAGAAATGGGATATGTAAATAGTCATTACGAGAGTTTCACAGATATTGATGAGTTTCTTAGAATTATAATCTGGCAATGAAGTTAATTAGGTAAAATATCTAAAATTTACAAACGCATTATCTAACGGTACCTCGTGATACCTAACAATAGGCAGCATCGATATTAAACAGTAGGATTAACGTTCAAAGGCTAAAATCTATTATGAAACGATATTAAAGGGGATATTTACAATATTATTCCTAGAATCCAGTGGCGGCTCGAGGCGTGAGCAACCACACAGACAAGACCGACTCGCCCATTATCGGCGATGTACTCCCAGATGTCGAGCATATCACCGACAACAAACGAACCAGTCCCGTCCATGCAACTGCACCGCCAAAACGCGCTCATCAGCCGCCAAAAAGTAATATTAATGTTGTAAATAAAGTAATTTATCTCCCCGACAGTCTGAATCGTCATAAAGCATAATGAGATTAAGATAAGTGCACATTTACATACGGTTTTATAATGACGTTATTTTTACTTGCATACAATCTTAACTTCAACATAAATTGAATATAACTAAATATACAGGGTGATGCGCCAACATGCCGCCCGCCTTGAAACTACAAGGTTTCAATACGTCCAAAAGAGTATGTATTCACAACGTGCATTATTCGTTGATTGGCAGTAGGCATAACTTAGCAACAGCTACATGATCTTAACATCTTAACTAGTAGTGTGACATTGCTTAACTAGATGTCACCAAACACCTTCCCCTTTAAAGGTTAAGCCTTTGAATTGGTTTTATACTACGTCCAAATCGTGACCTATTACTATTGTTACAACTAACATGAGACGTACTTGGATGGAGATTCAATTTGCTAGATGCTGGTGGTCTATCTTCGCTTACCAACTCATACATAGAATTAATACCACCGAAGACCTCATTCTCTTGTATGCCCTCAGGTACATTTATCATATCCTGTGAATGAACACCCTGTTCTTCCTGAGGAGGATACAGCTCAGGATCCAGTATGATATCGCTATACCCAGATCCCGTAAAAGATGGTTTCATCTGAGCCGAGTTCCGCCTGACTATTCTGTTATTATCGTCCTTCTGTATCCAATACGATCTCGGTTCCTCAGCTTTTCCTAAAACTACAGCTTTATACCAATATTTGTCTTTAGAACTCGTTACAACTACTTTATCCCCTTTTTTATATTCTATCAACGTTTTACGACTGGTTTTATCGTAATGCTTTTTTCTTTGAAGTTTTTGCTCACACGAACGCTTATATATGTGTTTTTGTATTGTCGGTTCTAATGTATTATGTGTCATTGGTAATTGTGTCCTAAGAATTCTACTCTGTAGAATTTGAGCTGGAGATGCGTTCAAGTTGATAATGGGAGTATTATTATATTCCAACAGTAAGTTTCTGAAATCGGTCTTAGCAGCTATACTCTTACGCAAAATTTGCTTGCCTATGCTAATGGTCTTTTCTGCTAAACCATTGCTTTGGTGATGGTATGGTGTACATGTTTGTATTATAATGTCTTTTTCTTTATAATAATCTTTGCATTTTGCAGATATAAATGGTCAATTATCAGCAATTAAATACCAGAGCTATTTGAAAATTTCCCATTTTACAGGAGTCTACTAAGTTACAACAGATAAACATAGAAATGTATACATACTTTCGTTGGGATTTAGTTCTATTATGCTTTGGAAACTAACTTCAGTATGTACTTCTACACCTAACAGAAGAGCTACTTTAAGCAATATACATTGCAGCTGCCGAATACTTATATGATCTATTGAATTAGCGCAAAATTTTCCGAAAAAGTTTTTAGCACCAAGATTACACATATACAAGATTAGCAAATATGAACCTCCATGTTCGATACACAGGGCCTAACGATTTTAACTACATCGGAACTATGCATGTTATGCTTCAGTTATGTATGGAGGACCTTCCATGTGCTCTACATATGCCCTCCAATGTCATCATTTTGTTTCCATAGAACTGATATCACAGGAACATGTCTGTATCTACATTCCAAATACAGAACTTTGTTCTGTAGCTGTTACTTTTAGAGATGGACATAGTGGTTACAGAAAGTGTTACATAAATGTAACATAAAATCTCTTCTGTAATGAATAGAAAAAAAGACTGTTCATGAAAAAAGTAAAAAACTTTATTTTTAATAAAAAACTTACAAAAACAAAATTCTTTTTAAAAAAATACACGCGGCCAAGATAATACCATGAAGAAAAAAACCATACTTGAAAATTATTATTAGGGCGCGGACATGTACGGTTGATGACTCATCGCCCATGGGCGCACTATTGAAATGTTGTATTTTTAAAGAGGTTTTAATTTTATTTATATAATTGGATAACAAGTGGCTGGTATACCTATACAATACAAAATATCTTATTTTCTCTTCTGTAAGACTTGTTCTCTTTGAATTAAGTACATCCTTGTAGATAGAAAACGTCCTTTCTACATCGCAACTGGTTATAGGTGCATACTGGAAATATTCTTTTATTTCGGCGTATTTAGCTTACACAATTGCCGCAATGTTATTAAATCTGGATTTCTATTAAAAACTGTGTCTAACTTTTGCCGAAGGCCACATCCGAAGTCACTTGGAATACTTTTGAAATTATTAATAGCCCACGTCTAGTGTGGTTAATCTATCTTTTAATTTGAGATTTCGATTTTCAAAATATGTGATTAGTTTAGGCAAATTTCCAAAGTGTTCCTGAAGGAATAACAACTGATTTTTTAAATTTGGGATTTGTGTTAGTTCCTTGCACTCAGAAATACTTCGAGCATCGTCATTTAAACATGTAACGAAATTTTGTAAACTATCGAAATTCTCTGCATAAAAACTATTTCTGTGTATGTTTTAGCAAAGCTGAGTGACGAACGTGCGATATTTTGGCATTCTATAACAATATTTTACAGACTTTGTAATAAATTTCGGAATCACTGACAAATCATTTTCATATCAGAAAAACAAACATAAACAACGTTATAGATCTAAATAAATGATAAGTAAAAATGTACGCGTATGTTATTGAAACTAAACGAAATTCAGTGCACACTTACGTCTAGATAATTGGGAGAAGTCGATTCAATAAACCGGTATTAAACAGACTATTACAAAAATTACGAAGTACGTAATTAACAGTCAAAACAATGATAAAACGAAACTAACGTAACGTATGAATGAAAATCTTATTTCTCTTGCGAAATATAAGGTAAATATAATAAATTTTAAAAACCCCTCACGCTCCTATCTACGCCGATGAAAAAAGGATTTTACTCATGAATTCCTTATTTTATGGGCATTTTTTGCTTTCATTCTCGGGCACTTCTCAGGCGTAAACAGATGTTGCAGTTCACCATATGAATTAGTGCTATTCAGTAAGCGTGTGTTGTTTACATTATTTCTTTGCTCCGCTGTAACTTCGTCGTAGTTTAAACCGGTCATGTCCGCGCCCTAATTATTATATACATACCACCCACAATAATTCAAAATGTCAAAAGATTATCCCCATACGTGCACTTTCAGTCTATGTATTTCATCAAGATACTGAAATGATTGTTATACCCTTCTTTGCCCCTTCTGCCTATCTTTATTGTAGTGGTTTTTTTTGAAGTAAGTAACAATTATCCTTATCCTTATCTTATCGTGTTACGGTAATTTGTGGTATGCTGGGTTAGTGGTCGTCTTCTTTATTGTAATGGATTAATGTATAATCCGAAGAATCCCTCGGATTCCGTAAATATTTTGCTCACGCAGTACTCGTATCAACATTTATTTACTAATAGATTATTAAATATACTATTAAATACAGACATACAAAATCAGAGAAGAAAATAATACGATGGTAAAACAGAAAAAAACACTACATTATATGGATAGGTTATAGTGCAAATTTATTACTACTGAGTTTTCATCTTTACATTAAACTATCAATTCCTTTGACTTACGTATGTAACACACATAAACACTGTTGCCACACGTGGGCATGTCTACGGGTATGCCCATGCTTGTTGCTTTGTGTACATATTTCTTCACACCCTAATAGTAAATATTAAATCAAAAATATGCCCTGTATTTTAATTTGCATATACATAGGACAGACGTGTAGATAAAATCCGAATTCTCAATGATCAATGACACCACGAAAACTTTCAAGTGCCGAATTTTACTTTAATCAGAAGAGAGAAATTAATTTCAGGTAGCTCCGCCCTCTCTGCATGTATGCGTAATCGTTGTCATAAGGGCATATAAATGTTGAAAGCAATCCTTTTCCCCATTAAGGCGTACGCGTTCTGGAATTAACGTACATATTTTAATAATTCAAATATATAGTCATTAAAAGAACAATCAACCTGTATATCTATAAAAATGTCAAGTCAAGCGGGTGTATTATGTCGAGATTGAGATGCCGAACTTGTCGGACCGGATAGACTGATATCTTTCGCCCGATCGTAATACATTGAATCATATGCACATTGAATCTGTGACGTTTTCGGCCATTTTTCTTACGAAATCTGTCTGCAAACGAATTTGAAAGTGCTCGTGCCCTTGGTTGCGTGCGTCTGTCGACTCGAAATAAGCACGTAAAAGGTCCAGAGAAGGCCGTTCTTTAACACCTCGGGTCTTGTTGGACCCTCGCAACCTTCAAAATTTCGTATTTCACGCTTAAAAATGAATCTGTGGACACAACTCAGTTTGATGTCAGTTTGACGTTTCCCGAGATTTTTATCGCTTGTCACGGGAATGGTCAAAACGTAAGCCATTTTTTCGTTACAAAATGGAATGCACGCTCCCCTTTAAAACCCCATATCTCTGCACACGCTCCACTTAGAAGGAAAAACTCGCCGGCGAGGAACCCTTTAGAGTCCACGTAATACGCACGCCAAAGGACAGCTTTCAATTCCGCGTATCCAGAGAGGAGTTGAACCTGGCGTTTTGTCGACTTTTTCTATTTTGATAGTTTCGAAAATGCTCGGTTAAGCTCTTTCAACTAAGGCGATTAACAACAGAGGTCTGTGCGCTATTATATATACTAATAAAATTATATATACTAATAGCGGAGTAGCCCATGGCAACCAAACGCCCGAAAAATCGTCGAAAATCGGTTGTGCGGTAGGAAGAACTCGTCTCTGGATACGCAAAATTAACGGCTGTGCTTTGGCACGATGGTAGCGGTGACTTTAAACCGCTCAACGACGGCGAGTTTTTCTTCCCAAGTGGAGCGTGTGCAGAGATACGGGCTTTTAAAGAGGAGCGTGCACTCGGGGTTTTTTAACAGCAAAATGGCTTACGTCATGGCCGTGACAAGCAATACAAATCCCTATAAACGTCAACTGGCAGGCAAATTCAGTTGTATCCACAGATTCACTTTTAAGCGTGAAATACGAAATTTTGAAGGTTGCGAGCGCCCAACTAGGACCGGGGTGTTATAGAACGGTTTTCTCTGGATCTTCCACATGCTTATTTCGAGTCGACAGACGCACGCAAACAAGGGCACGAGCACTTTCAAATTCGTTTGCAGACAGATTTCGTAAGAAACATGGCCGAAATATGTCACAGATTCAATGTGCATGTGATTCAATGTATTACGGTCGGGCGAAAAATATCAGATTAATTTATCCGGTTCGGCATCTCAATCTCGACATAATACACCCGCTTGACTTAACATTTTTATAGATATACAGGTTGATTGTTCTTTTAATGACTATATATATTTGAATTATTAAAATACGTTAATTCCAGAACGCGTACGCCTTAATAGGGAAAAGGATTGCTTTTAACATTTATGTGCCCTTATGGAATTTCGTTTAGTTTCAATAACATACGCGTACATTTTTACTTATCATTTATTTAGATCTAGAACGTTGTTTATGTTTGTTTTTCTGATATGAAAATGATTTGTCAGTGATTCCGAAATTTATTACAAAGTCTGTAAAATATCGTTATAGAATGCCAAAATATCGCACGTTCGTCACTCAGCTTTGCTAAAACATACACAGAAATAGTTTTTATGCAGAGAATTTCGATAGTTTACAAAATTTCGTTACATGTTTAAATGACGATGCTCGAAGTATTTCTGAGTGCAAGGAACTAACACAAATCCCAAATTTAAAAAATCAGTTGTTATTCCTTCAGGAACACTTTGGAAATTTGCCTAAACTAATCACATATTTTGAAAATCGAAATCTCAAATTAAAAGATGGATTAACCACACTAGACGTGGGCTATTAATAATTTCAAAAGTATTCCAAGTGACTTCGGATGTGGCCTTCGGCAAAAGTTAGACACAGTTTTTAATAGAAATCCAGATTTAATAACATTGCGGCAATTGTGTAAGCTAAATACGCCGAAATAAAAGAATATTTCCAGTATGCACCTATAACCAGTTGCGATGTAGAAAGGACGTTTTCTATCTACAAGGATGTACTTAATTCAAATAGAACAAGTCTTACAGAAGAGAAAATAAGATATTTTGTATTGTATAGGTATACCAGCCACTTGTTATCCAATTATATAAATAAAATTAAAACCTCTTTAAAAATACAACATTTCAATAGTGCGTCCATGGGCGATGAGTCATCAACCGTACATGTCCGCGCCCTAATAATAATTTTCAAGTATGGTTTTTTTCTTCATGGTATTATCTTGGCCGCGTGTATTTTTTTAAAAAGAATTTTGTTTTTGTAAGTTTTTTATTAAAAATAAAGTTTTTTACTTTTTTCATGAACAGTCTTTTTTTCTATTCATTACAGAAGAGATTTTATGTTACATTTATGTAACACTTTCTGTAACCACTATGTCCATCTCTAAAAGTAACAGCTACAGAACAAAGTTCTGTATTTGGAATGTATATACAGACATGTTCCTGTGATATCAGTTCTATGGAAACAAAATGATGACATTGGAGGGCATATGTAGAGCACATGGAAGGTCCTCCATACATAACTGAAGCATAACATGCATAGTTCCGATGTAGTTAAAATCGTTAGGCCCTGTGTATCGAACATGGAGGTTCATATTTGCTAATCTTGTATATGTGTAATCTTGGTGCTAAAAACTTTTTCGGAAAATTTTGCGCTAATTCAATAGATCATATAAGTATTCGGCAGCTGCAATGCATATTGCTTAAAGTAGCTCTTCTGTTAGGTGTAGAAGTACATACTGAAGTTAGTTTCCAAAGCATAATAGAACCAAATCCCAACGAAAGTATGTATACATTTCTATGTTTATCTGTTGTAACTTAGTAGACTCCTGTAAAATGGGAAATTTTCAAATAGCTCTGGTATTTAATTGCTGATAATTTACCATTTATATCTGCAAAATGCAAAGATTATTATAAAGAAAAAGACATTACAATACAAACATGTACACCATACCATCACCAAAGCAATGGTTTAGCAGAAAAGACCATTAGCATAGGCAAGCAAATTTTGCGTAAGAGTATAGCTGCTAAGACCGATTTCAGAAACTTACTGTTGGAATATAATAATACTCCCATTATCAACTTGAACGCATCTCCAGCTCAAATTCTACAGAGTAGAATTCTTAGGACACAATTACCAATGACACATAATACATTAGAACCGACAATACAAAAACACATATATAAGCGTTTGTGTGAGCAAAAACTTCAAAGAAAAAAGCATTACGATAAAACCAGTCGTAAAACGTTGATAGAATATAAAAAAGGGGATAAAGTAGTTGTAACGAGTTCTAAAGACAAATATTGGTATAAAGCTGTAGTTTTAGGAAAAGCTGAGGAACCGAGATCGTATTGGATACAGAAGGACGATAATAACAGAATAGTCAGGCGGAACTCGGCTCAGATGAAACCATCTTTTACGGGATCTGGGTATAGCGATATCATACTGGATCCTGAGCTGTATCCTCCTCAGGAAGAACAGGGTGTTCATTCACAGGATATGATAAATGTACCTGAGGGCATACAAGAGAATGAGGTCTTCGGTGGTATTAATTCTATGTATGAGTTGGTAAGCGAAGATAGACCACCAGCATCTAGCAAATTGAATCTCCATCCAAGTACGTCTCATGTTAGTTGTAACAATAGTAATAGGTCACGATTTGGACGTAGTATAAAACCAATTCAAAGGCTTAACCTTTAAAGGGGAAGGTGTTTGGTGACATCTAGTTAAGCAATGTCACACTACTAGTTAAGATGTTAAGATCATGTAGCTGTTGCTAAGTTATGCCTACTGCCAATCAACGAATAATGCACGTTGTGAATACATACTCTTTTGGACGTATTGAAACCTTGTAGTTTCAAGGCGGGCGGCATGTTGGCGCATCACCCTGTATATTTAGTTATATTCAATTTATGTTGAAGTTAAGATTGTATGCAAGTAAAAATAACGTCATTATAAAACCGTATGTAAATGTGCACTTATCTTAATCTCATTATGCTTTATGACGATTCAGACTGTCGGGGAGATAAATTACTTTAGTTACAACATTAATGTTACTTTTGACCAGTGGCGGCTGATGAGCGCGTTTTGGCGGTGCAGTTGCGTGGACGGGACTGGTTCGTTTGTTGTCGGTGATATGCTCGACATCTGGGAGTACATCGCCGATAATGGGCGAGTCGGTCTTGTCTGTGTGGTTGCTCACGCCTCGAGCCGCCACTGGATTCTAGGAATAATATTGTAAATATCCCCTTTAATATCGTTTCATAATAGATTTTAGCCTTTGAACGTTAATCCTACTGTTTAATATCGATGCTGCCTATTGTTAGGTATCACGAGGTACCGTTAGATAATGCGTTTGTAAATTTTAGATATTTTACCTAATTAACTTCATTGCCAGATTATAATTCTAAGAAACTCATCAATATCTGTGAAACTCTCGTAATGACTATTTACATATCCCATTTCTTTGATAATAGCCAGTATTCTTGTCGTGAATAGTGGGGACGATTTTGTAATTAAACCATCCTTTTAAGATGGACCAGTATCAATCCAACACCGCGTCCTGGTTGCGGACATAGAGGAAGAAGTTATTTTGGGAATGAATGTGATGAAGCTATATGGGTTCCAGTTGGACCTGAAATTGGGTGTCTTGAAGATAGGCAATGAAGAACTCGTCCTGCGTTCTATGAATAACCATTCCATACGTATTGTGCTGGCAGAGGACGCTGTCCTGGGTGAACGGACCGAGATGATCCTGGAAGCTTGCATGGAAGGGGACCTGACTGAAGGCAAGGTTACGATGATGGAGCCACCAAAGGTTGATGATGAAGAAGTGGGTCGAGGAATAATGGTTGCAAAGGCACTGGTAAGATCCCAGAGGACCGTGCCAGTAAGGGCCAGTATTCTTGTCGTGAAGAGTGGGGACGATTTTGTAATTAAACCATCCTTTTAAGATGGCAAGAATACGAAAGGTCAGTTCTGTCACATAGTTCAGGGCGAAAGCACTACCTTCAAATCGAATTTGTGATCTTTTCAAAAATATATAAGCTATATAATAGCAAGTAAGTTCTCAACATTTACATTATTTTTATACTATTTGTGTTAAACTTCAAGTTTTAATAAAGGTGTTATATTAACCCATTTCCGCCGAGCGTTGCCATATGGCAACGGGAAGTACACCACTTAAAATGGCTGGAAGGGAAGTGGGGCAGGTTTTATTCGACGCAGAGATGCCTGCTCAATGTAACAGTATAGAAGTTTTAAGTTGTGTTTACATGTTGCAGCGCATGCGCGTTTCAAAAATTGACAGTTGTTGAAAGTGTGAAAAATATGGACATTCGTTTCGAGTAAGTACAATTTTGCCTATCTAGAACAAGATTTAAAATTTTTTTTTGTCATAATGCTCTTAGTAGATAGTCGTAGTTATATATAGTAAATAATTTTAAAACATTTAGTCAAAAACCGTACACGCTAAGGTCCTTTGAATGTCTGTGTTGCCATATGCAACACTAGGCGTTTTTACTCCGTTATAAACCAATTTGAATTTTTATTTTCAGAAAAGGTTTTTCTTTATCTGAAGCATTGGATATGCTGTATAACGATGATATCGAAGGAGACATTTACGTAGAGCCGCCAGAACCCAATGTAGACACAGACGAGGATTCAGGAGATGAAGATGGAGGAGGGTAAACTTACGTTTAGTTTCTAAATTTTCTATCCTAAATTACAAACTGAAGTAGAGAATATATCTTGATATTTTTTATTCTTACAGTCTAATTAACAGCCTTACATCTCGACAATTACGAGCTAAGGTCGAAGTTAGACTGCCAAATAACGAAAGAATTGGTGTTACCGGCACCGAAGAAAGAGAAACACCAAATACGCTACCTATACCGAGTTTTGCGACCCCTATTCGTGATTTTTCCATGGCCGAAACATCTAAAAACTGGATAGCCGAAAGGGAAAAACAGAAACTAGAACCTATGTGGACGAAGGGAGCAGATTTTGATATAGAAATGCCAACTACATTTCCTCTATCAGATTATTCAAAATACAAAAATATGTCAATTATAATTGAAATATATGAAGAATTTATTGACTCAGAATTTATTCAACATTTGGTAGAGGAAACTAGACGATATGCACTGTTTTTAAACTGTGCTGATCCGAAGATAACAGCGGATGAAATTCAAAAAAAGCACTACATTTAAATTAAAGGAAGTCAAAGAGCTGTTAGACACATCGTTGAACAATGTTACAAAAGAGAGTTGGTTGAATGCCATCGAACATGTTAAAGAAATAGACGTGATTGTTGAAAATCTACAAGATAGTTTCATAATTCATTTGGATCGTTCTGAAAGTAGTGACAGTGACATTCAGGGATAATTTTAGTTGTCAACACAGAAAAAATTAAAATATTTGTGTACATTCATGGTTTCTTTTGTTCTTTCTTTTATATGTTTTTTAAAAATAAAATATATTGTGTATGCATTTTATTTATATACAGGGTGCCCCACCGAAAACGAAACAGATTGAATATCTCAAATGGGAAAACTTTTTTGAAAAAACGCAAAAACAGGTCGATTTTTGATCCAAGGGGGACACCCTTCCATCATATCTTCAACTGTGATACGTCATTCCCCTCCCCTCCATCACTCTAACCATTACAATTTAAATAGGGAAAGTACTAAATACGATACATCATTGAAAAGGTAATTGTACGGAGAAATCAGCAATGTTGCAAAAATGTATAACATTGAATTCACTTGTTCATTGGCTTAAATAACTCCTAGGATGTTCCGCAACTGATTCGTTAGCCGTAATGCTCATAGCATCATCATCATTGTAGGCTTTACGAGGCTTATTTTTATCGGAAACGAATCCCGTTTCATCAAACTTATCAATTAATTTCATCAATGCTGTTCTGCTTACATTTACATTAGGGTATTTTGCATTAAATAACTGTATTGCAAACTTATAAGACATACCTAACATTTCACCAGATATCGTTGCTTAAAGGTCAACATTTTTGACAAATAAAACTAGATGAACTGTCAGGCAATGTCGTTGGTTAATGACTAATATGTGGGTAATGCGATACTGATGTAGAATTCGGACTTAGTCATATTTAAAATCAGCAACTCGACATAATTCAAGTTTTTTTTTATCTTATCTTAATTGATTACTGTTTTTTTTATTTACGAAAAGGGGTTTTGATATAATCAAAATTTTTTATGAAGCATAAATTTTTCTCCTAAAACTCATATTATAGAAAGCCTTCAAATGCAAGTGCTTGAACGCTCATTTTCTGTGTTGAAACGAATAAAAAATCATTTAAGAAGCAACTTAGAAGTATCGTTATTATGCATTGAATCAGAGTTTTATTTTCAATAAAGTTGAAAAAAATGTGTGTGAAAATCATTCATTGTATTGACATGCTAGGTTAGGTTTTCTTTAGAATAAAAGTTCAGTGTAATACATACTGCCTTTATTGACATGTAATAAACGATGCCTGATGTCGCACATAACGTACATATTGCATTGTTTAAAATACATCACATTTAAGATAATCTAAATTTAACAGTTCTCAAATTCAATTGTATGGTATTGCGTTAGAAATATTATTTATCACTATCACATACCGATAGAACCACCGGCCATCTGCCTATAGGGAATTGTATTTTAATTTTATTTAATTTGGAGTCAAAAAAAAACATGGCGCCGGTTAATGTAAATTCTAGTAATCAGTTAATATTTGCGTGTAAAAAGTGTACAAAAGAAGTTAAAAACTATGTTATGTGTGTTAAATGTTCTAATAGTTTTCATCCAAGTTGTATTCTAAAGATTCCGGGAGTAAACGTCGATGCAAGTGGTAAGATAAGATGCTGCGACAACATAACCTCTATTGAAGAGAATACTAGGAAAATACAGGACGATAACAGAAAATTAAAGGAGGAAATCGAAACACTAAAATCAAAATGTAAGTGTTTCGAGAGAGAGAAACAAATCCAAATCTTGGAACAGCAATTAGTTTCTCTGCAAATAACCTGTAAATGTGACATAAAAGAGAAAGAAATACAACAGCTAAAAGATGAATTAACCATAGTAAATAATGAAAAGGAAAGTAATATTAGAGAATTACAACAAAGGTTATCGAAAACAAACGAGAAGCTGCTTGAAAAATCGCTTGCGGAGAATTTTAACAACTCTGACTATCTCGAATCCGTACACGATAACAACATAGAAGGAATTACTGCTGACAGGGATATATCCAAACATGAGCAAGCAACTATATTTAAAGATCTACTTACAAAAGAAATAACAGAATTGAAGGTATTTATACAAAATAGTATTCAAACGCATATTAAAAGTTCATTATTTGATGTCATTGTCAAAGAAGTACAAAACAAACAGAATGTAAACATACAAAATTCAACATCGAACATACAACAGCCATCTGATGCCGAAGACTATAATCTCGCAAAATATCAAATTACAGAACCCTGCAACAATGAAGAACCTCCGAGAGCAGATAAACATGGAAAGGAATCATTAAATCAAATGAATTCCGCTCAAAAGTTAGAAGTAAAAAGGGACCAAAATACGAAAAACAGTAAACCCCAACAAATCAAAATAAAAGAGAGGCAACCACATACTGACAGAGATAGAAAATATACAGCAATAACCGGCACAAGCAAAGAAAACGTGGCCTTTTTGAAAGAAAAACGCAAATGGATATTTGTAGACAGATTTAAGGATAGTTTCTCAAATGATGAGATGAGACACCTCCTGGTTAGCAAATTCGGTAGAGATGATTTTGTTATAGAAACATTAAAAAAAAAGGATTACGAGACTCGAGAGAACTATAACTCTTTTAAAATCGGCTTTAATCACACAGTGGATGATCAAACTATATTCGATCCGAACCGATGGCCGGAAAACATTAACGTAAAGTTTTTTCGAGAATTTAAAAAATCAAGAAAAAGTAATAGATTCCATAAAAGAACAAACTACACACAAAAAAGTTATACCTACTCACAAAACAGACGTGGATAGAGAACGGAATTTGGTGAATAAAAATTACTCAATCTTAAATATAAATACAATGCACCAGAATAAACAGATTTCCGAAAAGCAAGAAATAGTAGATATAAACAGGCATCTCATAAAAGAAACAACACAAAAAAGTACAATAGCAGAATGCAGCAAAAACAGAGATAAGTTTCCGAAACAACACATCAATGTTCTCAATATAAATGTACAGTCAATAAAAAACAAAATTGATGAACTAGAATCTTATTTAAAAAACGAAAATATAGATGTTGTAACAATTACAGAGCACTGGCTAAAAGAAGTGGGCCCACATACACGGGTGATACCGGGATATAAAGTATCGGCAGCATATTGTAGAATAAATACTATGCATGGAGGATCTATGATATTAATAAAAGAACGAATAAATGAATCCGAAGACAAACAGATTAAAAAATTTTCGGTTGAGAAACAAATAGAGTTGGCAGGTACATTTATTAAAAAGATAAATACATTAATCGTATCTGTGTATAGACCTCCAAGTGGCATAATACAGATCTTCATAGAAAATTTAAATAAAACTTTGACTTACATTTTGGAAAGATATGTTAATACAAGAGTCATTATTGCAGGAGATCTAAATATAAATTTTCTCAAACGGAGTGTGGAGAGAGAAGAGCTAACCGGATGCATGCTATCTTTCGGTCTGCATGCCGTGTTTAGGGACGCTTCTCGTATAAGCAAAAATTCGGAAACGTGCATTGACCAAATGTTTACAAACATTTATGTACCGAAATATATAGCAAAGACCGTACAGCCACATATTTCCGACCATTGTGCGCAGATACTTGCCTTTTCTCCAGAGAGTGCGATATCTGAAAGGAAAAGATATATCACAATTAGGAAAATGAATGAAACAAATACCTGGAATTTTATTAATGCACTGAATAATGAAACCTGGAGTTTTTCGGATAACAGTAATCCACAGACACAGTTTACTGCACTTCACGGCAGGATTATCGAGTGTTTTCATAGATCTTTTCCGGAGGAAATTGTTCCTGCAAATTTCAATGGTGGCATGAACACAAACTGGTACACAGATGAACTTAGAGTACTAAAGCGCGGTCTGGATGCACTTCATGTAATCTATGCAGTGACGAAATCACCGGATGTGAAGTTAGAATATGACAATGTAAGACGGAAGTACAAAGAACTAGTTATAAAAAGTAAATCTGCAGCCATTAGGGACATGATTGTCAATTCAGAAAATAGGCAGAAAGCGGTATGGAATGTTATAAAGAGAGAGACTGGTAGAATGGTAGTGAATTTACACGAGAACGTCTTGACTGCGAATGAACTGAACACCTACTTTAGTAGTGTGGGTGAAAATGTGACCACTACAATGCCGGGTCCTGTTAATAGTCCTTCCAGGCTATTGAAGAACCATGCCAATGTGACGACCAATTCAATGTTCATGATGCCAGTTTCGATGGAAGAGGTTGTTGGTGCGTTTCGGGGACTGAAGATGAAATCGACAAAGGACATCTATGGTCTCGATACAAGGATTCTGGCGTCTGTCATTCATATAATAGCAGAACCGATTATGAATGTCTTCAATAATTGTCTTCTCCACGGTGTCTTCCCTAAAGAACTGAAACAGGCTAAGGTAGTACCAATACACAAGACTGGAAGTATCGATGACGCCCAGAACTATAGGCCGATATCTATATTACCAGCGATATCAAAGATTTTCGAGAAAATAACTAGAGACAGGCTTATAGAATATCTGGAACACGTCGGCATGGTTACCAACGAGCAACATGGGTATAGACGTGGGAGATCCACGACTACAGCATTATTAGACCTACTGGATCAAGTGGCGGGATCAATGGACGCGAAGCAGAATATGAAGTTGCTTTGCACAGATCTGTCGAAAGCTTTTGACACGGTCGACCATTCGATTCTGATGCAAAAGTTGGAGTACTGGGGGATAAGAGGCACAGTCTTAAAATTCATAAAGAGCTATTTGGAAGATAGACAACAGCGGGTTTGTTGGGGGAACGGGATGTCCGGCACTGCTGAGGTGAAGCTTGGTGTCCCACAGGGGTCGATACTGGGTCCAGTTCTATTTATCATATATATTAACGACCTCCCTATTAATGTGAATTGTGACAGCACTTTCCTGTATGCGGATGATGCCTCCTTTTTAATCAATGTAGACGGTATTGATGGGGAAGATGAGACTGACAGAGTGGCGAAGGAGGCTCAAGAATGGTTCTGGGCTAATGGTCTGAAAATGAACCAAGATAAACAACAGTCCCTTGTGTTCTCCACTGGTGCTCCGGCGAGTGAAAGTCTAAAATTTTTGGGTGTGTATTTGTCGGGTAATCTTTCGTGGAATGAACATCTGGATCACTTGCAACACCAACTAGCAACATCCATTTTTGCCGTGAGACGAATTAAACAAATAGCAGGTGCAGAGGCTGCAAAAGTAGCATATTATGGCTGCTTTCACAGTAGAGCAACATATGGCATAATCCTGTGGGGTGGTTGTGGAGCAGCTAAGAAAATTTTCCTGCAACAAAAACAGGCTATTAGAGCAATAGTTGGCATCACAAGATACACAAGTTGCAGAGACTATTTTAAAAATTTAAAAATACTTACCTTACCAGCCATTTACATCCTCGCCTGCCTCACACAAATCCACAAATCAAACAAATACAAAACCCACAGTGATGTCCACAACTACAACACAAGGGGACGAAATAATATAGCTTATCCTTATCACCGACTGGCGAGAACGCAGATGGCAACAAATCATCAGGCTCTGATTTTGTTTAATAGGATGCCCGATACTATTAGACGCCTTGATACAAAGCGATTTAAGAATAGAATAAAAACGATACTGCTTGAAAATGTAATTTATGATATACCGGAATTCATGAACTTGAATTGGGAAAGCTATTGTTAGTTTTAATGTTTTTTCAGTGCTTGTGCTTTTTGTTGTTCTGTTACTTTTACACATACGTGAACATGTCTATATTTTTTATGTAGTTTTACTTGTATATATTATGTTTCGTTTAATATTGTATATATATATTCATGACTATTTGCAAACTTGTACATACCCTGTACATCTTTTTTGAGTAAATAAATCAATCAATCAATCAATCAATGTATGCAGTACACATTTATATGTACATATATGTATCTAGTCCTACCGTTTATCAGAAGCGTTGTCTATGCCGACGCTAGGGATCGACAGTCAACCGCGTCAGTCGTGTCTTGACTGCGGAGGAGTATACTCATAGTTGGTCGAACTTGCAAAAATACGCAAATTCTTGCTGTCTGCATCTTTAGGGTTTAGAATTATTTAGAGCTCAGTATTTTTTCTGTTTTTTTACCGATATTCATTTACGTATTTACTCTGCCGTTAGTTTATAGTAAAGAAGAAAAAATAAATATTATTAAATGGTATTACTCATCTCAAGGAGGCACGCAAGAAGTGATTGGTCGTTTTGTTTTTTCGTTTCCTGATCGTCCAGTTCCCTGCCGTCGGACGATACTAGATATCATACATCGTTTTGAAAAGTCGGGCTACATTAATGGATGTCCGAAATGCTATCAGAGTAATTTCCATCCTATTTCGGAGGAAAGAATAGAGAAGGAAGTCAGTGTATGCGCCTTTGTAGAATCAAGTGAGCCCTGCTCTAGCCGCCAAATTTCTGAACAATTAGGTATTCCAAAAACCACAGTTAGGCGTATATTACACAAAAAGAAATATAAGTGTTATAAGGTTAGAAAAAATCAAGAAATATTCCCAGATGACCAGTTTAGACGTCTCGAATTTTGTGAGGCTATTAGAGAAAAATGTGATAATGATGATAATTTTACACGAAATATTTTGTTCACTGACGAATCAACATTTTCCCTTCATAAACACTGTTAAAGAATTGGTGTATAGTACTTTCACAGGAAACGAGGCTACCGAGTGGGGTATTAGACACGAGCCAATTGCTAGAAAGGAATTTGAAAAACATTTTGGACTTGAAGTGTCCTCATGCGGACTATTCGTAGATTCCGTGCTTGGTTTTCTTGGTGCCTCGCCAGACAGACTAATCGGTACCGATGCGATCGTAGAAATTAAGTGTCCAAAGTCCATTTGTAATTTGTCACCTCGTGACGCCGTCGACAAGAAGAAAAACAAATTTGCAATAATTGATGATGATGGAATCTTTCATTTGAAGAAAACATCCCATTTTTACTACCAGGTCCAAGGACAACTACACATTTCTCAAAGGAATGTGTGCTATTTTGTCGTGTGGAGTCCACTGGAAATGGAAGTAGAGCAGATTTAAAAACACACTATTAGGAATAAAAATATGTTAACTGCTTATACGACCTGTTTAGATTTACAGAGATGACAACAACTTCTGGACGAATCATATGGAGTTACAACTACGAGATTTTTATGAAAATTGCGTTCTACCAGAACTCATAGATCCACAACATCCACAAAATCTACCCTTCCGAGATTTCAGGCAGAAGAACAAATTTCTAGAATCCGAAAAAGTGTAGAAAAATTAAAAAAATAATCTTATATCATCGTTTTGTGTGTGTTTAATATTCTTCTTTCATTTGTTCCATTTTTAGTACACATTTTGCGTGTTTCTCTTTTGTTATTTCATAAGTATAACACAATCCAAAAAAAAATAATTTTCGATTGTGAAAGCAGTTACGGAGTTTAGTCAATAATTTCAGCGAAAAGTAACATAAATACGATCCATTCTTGCGAAAATCATGAGTAATTTCCGATGATGTGTGTCGGATTGATTTATATATTCGACCTAGGAATGAGGTATTTAATTGTGATTATGCGAACATCATAATTAAGTATAATAAAACTTAGACTGGAATTATTTTGTTTTTTGAAAATTTTTTTTAGATATTTTGGTTATAATTATACATGCTAAAAGGCCTACATGTGGATAGGACAATACCTTTACTAATTAAATTGAAACTTGTATTAAGATTCATAATTTTTGAGTGTTATTTAATTGTCTTAGGCATATCTGTTTTTAAGCCATTAACATTACATTGAAGGTGGGGAGAACTGTATTTTGTTCTACTTCCATATCGTATAATACATAGCGTGTGAGCAAGATCTCCAGTCTGCTCACCGCTGTTGTAAGATGAATTTCGTCTCTGCGTTACAGAATAACACGTTTTCGCGGTTAACGTATGATGAAAAAATCGCAATAAAAAATCTGAAACGGCCGATGCCTCAATTATATTTAGAAAATAAACAATCTGTTAAAGGTTAATAAAGGTTATAAGAAAATTCAAAATGAATATTTATCAGAAAAATGTCTGGATTTGTGGGTGTGAAATTAAAAATACTTTGTTTTGTTTTCCGTGTCTTTTGTTTGGTGGTGAACCGTCTTGGTCAAAGAACGGAATAAAAGACTTAATTCATCTTAGTGTTAAAATACGAAACATGAAAATTCCGAAGGGCATTTGAAAAATATATTTAGTCTAAGAATGTTAGGAAAAAATAACACTCAGAATGTTTTAGATTCATCATATAGAAAAGTAGTTCAATAACACAATGAACAGGTAACAAAAAATATGCATGTGTTAAATTTAATAATAAATTGCATTAGATTTTGTGGCGCGTTTGAACTGGCACTTCGGGGTCATGATGAACGGCAAACGTCGAATACCAAGGGCATTTTTCGGGAATTGAAAAATGCTTGTTGATGACCCAGAAAAACTAATTGCACAGAGCTATGATGGGGCAGCAGTCATGAGTGGTGCTATTAACGGCGTGCAAAGACATGTCCAAGACCAGTATCCAAGGGCCAATTTTGTACATTGTTACGCACATCAGACAAATCTTATTATGTCACATGCTACATCGAGCAGTAGTAATTGCAGATTTTTTTTTTGCCAATCTGACGGGATTATGTACTTTTTTCTCCACTTCACCACAACGAGCTGCAAGATTGGAAGAATTCCTTCAGAGAAAAAGCTTACCTCGTTCTTCAAAAATAAGATGGAACTTCAATTCTAGGACAGTGAATACAATATATGAGCACCGAGAAGAAATAATTCAAGCACTAGAACAATTCGAGGGAGAAGCTAGTTTACAAACTACCATTCATCAAGCGGGTGCCAATTTGCGAATTTTAGAGGAGGAAAATTTTATCTATTGGTTAACTTTCTTTCATAAAATTATGCCACATGTGGACATATTGTTTAATCAATTACAAAATGTCAATACAGATGCATTAAAAATCAAGAATAATTTAGATAATTTTGAACGCGCTATTGGAAAAATTCGAACCGAAATCGCTGACACAGATAATCAGTTGGTTAAACAAAATGACTCAGAACTGACTCCTCGACCATCACTGCGACGAAGAGTAACTGATGGTAGCCAAAGACGGAGGGAAACTATTGAAGTGTGCGATATTATTTTGCTTGAAATAAAAACTAGATTTCGGTATATAGGGCACTTAATATTAGCAAACTTAATTTCTTTTAAACAGTTCTCCTCTTTTTAAAAAATTTTTCCGGAAGATTGCCTTAAAGAAGCAGTAAAATTTTATCCATGCCTCAATGAAAGCAGACTACGAACTGAATTAAGTATTCTATATTCTAGAGAAGAATTTAGGCAAAATATAGAAGTAAGTGCTGTAGGTCTGCTAGGCCTTCTGCTGGATGGATTAAGCGACACCTTTAATGAAGTTGTTAAGCTTTTAAAAATTGTCATTACAATCCCAATGACAACGTCTGAAGCGGAACGCCAGTTTTCACGGCTGAAGAGAATAAATTTTTCCCCAGTATAAGTTTATTTGATTTTAGCGTTTTTTGCATGAAGGAAGGTTATTTCCCTATAGTTATTTCTTTTAGAAAAGCAAATATTTGGCAAATACTATATATAAACAAAAATTAAAGTATTCCATTCAAATAAGTGCAATAAATGTATTCAAAGACATCTCTACGAAATGTACGAAGAATGTATATGAAAGTGACAATTTTTTTTGCTGCAATAAAATATTTGTATGTGCATATGTGAACGAGGCACTTTCCCCAATTACGCAATCAACTCAATAAAAGTTTTTCTTTCCGTGATAAGTATAGTTATATCGCGATCCTTTTCGCACATACAGTAAATACTAGTTAGGGCTGTTCGCTGTTCTCATTATTTGGAGAATTAATTTTTTGACACTTTTTGGTGTTGAGTGCCGAAGTAGAGTGTGACGTAAAGGTGTTCACAATGGCAAGAGGCAACAGAAATTTAAAGAAATATCCAAGATTATCCTCAAAGCGGAAAAATAGAAGCAGGCAAGTGTTAAAAAGACTCTATAAGAGCAATGAGAGTGATCCATCATCAACCGTTCAAGTTTGCCAAACGTAAATTCAATACCTTTCTCAATCATTTATATTATATTTATTTTTTTTTCTCTCAAGTTCGGTTAGTCATGAGGATGTTGATAAATATTACATGGATGTATTACATGCGATTGAACGTGAACCTGAAGTTGACTTATCAAATGAAAATATTTCAAAGTAGGCAGTTCCAGCAACTATTTAAATTATTATTTGTATTATAAAGCAAGTTATATACAGGATGTTTCCAAATAAGTTCGAAAGTTTTTAGAGGGTGATTCCTTGTCAAAAATTAAAGGGGGTCTTTCATGTAAACAAAAGCTCTTAGGCTTGTCTTTGGAAACATCCTGTAAACATAAGCCCATACAGAGCTGTTCGTTATAAATTAATTGCATTTTGAGTTTATTTTAGAATTGAAATAATAAAAGAGAGTGCACATTCTGAATACTGTGTTTCTGGTAGAAGAATAATTGATGTTGAACAATTCTTTAAATCAATTGTGGAGTTCAAACATAATCCATTGTTTTCCTGCAGTACTGAGAATTTGAAAATAATAAATGAAAAGAAACTTGGTCTCAATAGTATTTTTTATTTACAATGTGCAATGTGCAAGGAAACATCATCCGTAAGCACAGATAGTGCATCAAAAAATTCGCTTGATATAAACAAAGCAGCAGTCTTGGGAATGATATTCTCAGGAGGTGGTTTTTCGCAGCTGGAGGAAATTCTTGCATTTTGTAACATTCCTTGTATGAGTTTTCCAAAGTTTGCTGCAACTCAGGATGAAATTTCTCCTCTCATTAGTGGAAGTGCATTTGATTTAATGGAGGCAGCAGGAAAGGAAGAGGCTCAACTCGCAAAGGAAGTAGGAGACGTGGATCAAGACGGCATTCCACATATCGCTGTAATAGCAGATGGCGCCTGGTGTAAGCGTTCATATCGGACGAATTACAGTGCGTCATCAGGTGTTGTTAGTACTTTCCTCAATTTTGTTTGACATGTATTTCCATGAAGACATTGAGAACATAATATTTAATTTTTAGGGAGTTATTATTGGACAAAAATCCAAAAAAATATTATATCTTGGTATCAAGAACAAATATTGTTGTATGTGTTCCCGTGCAGAAAAAAAACAAGAAGATGTCAAACCTCATACCTGTTTCAAAAATTGGTGCAAACCGTCCACTGCAATGGAAGCAGAAATAATTGTAGAGGGTTTCAAAAACAGCATTGAAATGCACGGGCTGAAATATAAATATCTGATAGGAGACGGGGATAGCAGCGTAACAAGAAAATTAGCTGAGGCCCGCCCTTAGAAAAATTGTCTTGTGAAAAAAATAGAATGTAGAAATCATCTGTTACGAAATTTTCGGTCTAATTTAACAGATTTATCTTCAAAAAGAGTAAGCAGTAAACGGCAAATTGTTAATCTGGAGCAGAGACAGTTTCTAAGGTCGAATGTAACCAGATTCGGGATTGCGGTACAATGTGATGTTAAACACTGGATTAAAGAAGATATTTCACATGAGCAAAAAGTGGGGGAACTGCGTTCTGATGTTCTCAATTCATCCAAACATATATTTGGAGAGCATTCGAATTGTAAACAATATTTTTGTCAAGGTAAGTATTCTGGAAGTGGATTTTTCATAGTGTATCATTAATTTAATATATATATTATGTAGGTAAGGATGAACGCAACTGGGTGAATCAAATGACGGAAAGTGGTCTTTTGCAAGATGTCGAAATTCTGTTGTACCGCTTAGTGCACAATGTATTTTAGGTTAGGTATGATACTGATCACGCTAATCGGTAATATTTTTCATTTAATGTTCGTACAAAAAATATGGTACGAACAACTTGCGCGAAAACATCTTCCACGCATTCGCGCAATTAAAAGCACTCGCTTCTTTCAGTCGCTCGTGCTTTTAAAATACGCTCGTGCAGGAACATAGCTTTCCCGCTTTTGGTTAGAAAATAACTATAACAAACTTGTATGTATAAATTATCTGAATTCTCAAAAATACTTTAGAGATATACCTACTTCTTAAAAACAACCGCACTGTGTTTGAGTTGTCGCTCCCAACGGTAGGTATATGTAATTGATAGAATATAACAAGTGGCTGTAATTAATATATAGGTACGCAATACACATTGCTATTTAGAAATCTTTATATTATTAAATCTGCAACTTGCAGACGTCTTCCTTAATTTGTTCTATCACTAGGGTTGTGCTTAAAAATGTAATTAGCAAAATAAACATGCAAGTAAACATTGCCAATATCGTGAAATAATTTTTAATTATTTAATTTTAAATTCATACTGTGTTCAAGCTGATTAATTTATGTCGGTAGTTTTCAAAATCATTCAATTTTGAGATGTTGCAAAATTTTACCTGCCAAGTAATATAACCTACAAAAGCCATTTGTGGTCTGTCATAAATCGAATCGCAAACATTCATAGGTACACCTTTCGATATTTGTCATAACGTTTGACGTTTGTTATAATTGTCATCTAAGCATTTTAAATTTGTCAACAATGCTTGCCTCCTAGACAATCTAGCTAATTGTTATATAAAATATAGGTGTAGAAAAATAATATTTAGTAGCTTTATTTATAATATTTAACTTGTAACTGGATTTCATGTAATAGTATTTTACTATGGGAAGGTATAAAGTACATATATATCCTGAAATATTAATTAGTTTAATTCTATTGTTTTGAAATTGTTCCGACCCATTGAAATTTGTAGTTGTATTGAATCATTGTCCTTAGTTCGTACTTTGGCTGTGTAGGTTGCCAAAACGACTCGACTATATATTTTAATGGACGCTATAACGTACTTCAAACAAATTGTTTTGTATAATTGGTGAGCACCCAGCTAAATCAGATGAAGTAAATACATCTGCAAAGCTTTACATCTGTCAATTGACTGAACTTGGAATTGAAGGTCACCAAAATTACGTAAAACTCGTTTTATACATGTGTCTATTTATTGGACTTAAAATTGAATTAGAATTTGATGTGTAATACCTGAGGTGATGTCAATTTTAACCAAGTTCTAAAGTTTAACCACAAACAAGGGAGACTACAGATAGGTATCAGCCCACTGTCATTTCCATGGACCAATTTCCTATAAGAATAATCAATCAATACGTCCAGAAAGAAAACAGCCTACATGAAAAACTCATTTTTGAACTTTTAATATTGGAATTAGAAAATACACTTTAGAACATATAACTTACATACAAATCTCAATCAATTAAGTAATGAAGTTAGAAAACATGTCGTATTTTAATAATTCATTATTAAATTAGTTATAATTATTCTTGTAATAATCACATGTATTTTAATGTATTATATTTAAAAGATATACTTCATAAACTTAAAAATGAAGCAACAAGAATAAAAGAATTCAATAAGCAATTTGGAAAAAGAAATCTCAAAATAAGAAGATCACAAAACCTTAATTTTTCGAACATAAAGAGGGACGAGTTATATAACCTTTTTAATTGACATTAATATATTAAATAATGTACACATTATATAAACAGACTGTATATGGTACGTTTCCATTATAATACTTTCCATAACTTCGTATTATGTTATGTTAACCTTTTTATTTATTATTCATGTTGTATTTTATATATATTTTTTTTAAGACAATTTAACCCAATTCACCCTAGTCCGAAAATGCTTCCTAAGGTCATAGGCGTCCGTTTTGGGTAGGTAAACGGCTATTTTAACGCATAACTTTTTTGTCTTTAACTTTAAAGCATTTGTGACACTAGATTATTAAATTTTCAGGTATTCTAGTAATAATAATAATAATAATAGACTATATATTTGTAAGACCTCTGTTACATAAAATTGTCAATATTCTCAAACTTGTAATGCATTACAATTGTCAGATCATGATAAGTATAAATAAATAGTGTAGGTAGTGTATACTAATACTAACAACACTCTTAACAAATAACAAAGAAGACAGGAAAAAAAACACAAAATAATAAAATCAAATAAGATCATCTGTATATAGAAGAGGAATGACTAGTGTCTAAGGAATTCTTCTAATGTGTAGTATTCTCCATTAATCAAGTGGTTCTTCACTTTTCTCTTAAACAAGCTGATTGGGAGGCCCTTAAAGCTCGGCGGCAGGTTATTGTATAATTTCGACCCCCAGTAGAAGATGGATTGCTGCGAGGAACACACCCTATGATGTGGGATCCTCAGCCAGTCCCTCTCACGGGTTGAATACCCATGATTGTACCCATTCGTGGTAAAGGCCGCCTTATTGTTGTGTACATACACCACTGCTGAAAGTATGTAGATAGATGTTAATGTCAATATTCCTTCCTCCCTAAATCGTGTTCTACATGTTTCATTCACCTTCAAACCACACAGCATTCTGATGGCTTTTTTTTGTATCACAAAGATCCTCCGAGCCTCCGCAGATATTCCCCAGAATAGTATCCCGTAGCACAAATGCGAATGAAAGTTCGCGAAGTAAGCCAGCCTTGCTGCCACATGAGTTGCAATATATTTTAATCTTTTGATGGCATACAGTGCTGAGGACAAAGTGCGAGCCAAACTATCTATGTGCTGATGCCATCTCAAATGCGAATCAATAGTGACACCCAGAAACCTTGCTGAAGTATTTTGGTTCGTATTTCTGGTACTGAAGACAACGTTTTGAGTTTTATTTATGTTTAACTTTAACTTGTTGGCGGTGAACCAATCACACTTGCACTGCGTTTTCCGATCTTAGTTTAGTTTCCTGATTGGTTTTCCCCTGCACCACAACGGAAATGTCGTCTGCGTAAAGACACAGCTCTGCTCCAACCACACTAGTCGGTAGATCATTGATATATATAATAAATAGTAGAGGGCCCAGTATGGAACCCTGAGGTACTCCAAAGTGTATTCTCTTGAGCTGTGATTGTTTGTTGTTCCATTCCGTTAGTTGCATTCTATTTGCCATATAGGATTTCAATAGGTCCAGAGGTACCCCCCTTACTCCATAATACATAAGCTTCTCGCATAAAACATCAGGTCTCACAGTATCAAACGCCTTGGTTAGATCCAGTAGGTTGATTTCAGCGTAGTTGTTATTGTACTAAAAGGTACTCTTACTTTAAGTCGGTAGGATACACCGTTATTAAATTTTCAGGTATTCTAGTACTAAAAGGTACTCTTACTTTAAGTCGGTAGGATACACCGTTATCTAGAAAAATCGATTTGAAAATTTTTCGTTTTTTCGTCATTAAAATTCAATTTATTATTTTTTGCACTAGTTCGCTCTGAACTGCCAACAGAAATAAAACCTACGTTTTTAATTGTCAAATTGTTGTCAGTTCGCGAAGTTGAAATGACGAAAGATGAAATGACGAAAAAACGAAAAATTTTCAAATCGATTTTTCTAGAAAACTGTGTATCCTACCGACTTAAAGTAAGAGTACCTTTTAGTACTAGAATACCTGAAAATTTAATAATCTAGTGTCACAAATGCTTAAAAGTTAAAGACAAAAAAGTTATGCGTTAAAATAACCGTTTACCTACCCAAAACGGACGCCTATGACCGGTACTAGAAATTCGCAATTGATGGAATCGATTCATCTCTGGAGGATAAATAAGAATACCAGTTTTTGTTTTTCTAAATAGAAGCGTTCGGGAGATATTAAAAAAAAACTAATTACAAGGCGCCATCTTCAAAGAGCCTAGCTCCCTTAGGAAGCATTTTCGGACTAGGGTGAATTGGGTTAAATTGTCTTAAAATTATCTGAGGAATCTCCGGTCTTCGTTTGTCAGGAGAGTTTCTGGGCACCTGTATATAATTATTAATAATGTTTTTCTTGGAATGCGGCTTTAAGGGTAATAAAAATTAAAATTGACGTTTCGACATTCTTATATTGTCTTCATCAGAAATTGATCACAGAAAAATCATCTGGAAATAACACTTACTGTACTTTCATAACATTTCTTTTTTCTTTTTTTATTTTAATTAATTCTAACACATTAAAATTATATACCTAACATTACTAACAATTTAAAACTGTACCTCTTACATACCTGACTGTGACAAAAGTTTATTTCTTGTAATCAAAAATTTATTTCGTTTCATTTTAATTATATTATTCTATACAATTCGATGGATTTAATGTAAATCTTCGGAGCGTGTCAGATTCTCAAAGCGAACACATGTGTATATTAAAAACCAACGATTCCACACAACACAGTCAGGTATGTAAGAGGTACAGTTTTAAATTGTTAGTATTGTTAGATATACAATTTTAATGTGTTAGAATTAATTAAAATAAAAAAAGAAAAAGGAAATGTTATGAAAGTACAGTACCTAAGTGTCTTTTCCAGATGATTTTTCTGTGATCAATTTCTGATGAAGACAATAAAAGAATGTCGAAACGTCAATTTTAATTTTTATTACCCTTAAAGCCGCATTCCAAGAAAAACATTATTAATAATTATACAAAAATACGGCAAAGAAAAAATAAACAAACAACCCTTAGTGGTTCGAAATAAAATTATTAAATATATATATACATATTTATTCATATCTATACGTATGACCCAGAACAATAGAAATAAAAATTCAAAAAATTGTTATTGTATTTTGCCGAGACTTAATGAAACGAGTTCACTGAATATATAGCATGTATGACCTATGTGATTTCAATAAAATTAATAATATCCTCGTATTGGAAAATTGAGGGAAATAAATATGCGAAGATATAATAATAATATTAATAACAACAATAGTTTAATACCGTTTATTGAAGGAATACATATGCATTGGTCGAATCAATTCGCTAACAAAACGTAATTCCGATTAGAGGACATACATAAAATAAAAAATAAAACAATATTTTAGAACAGAGTGAACCTAACAAAACGTAAAGATAAATTATGAATTAGATTAAAACACATCAAATTACCAAAAGAAAGGAAAAGAAAAAGCACAAGCTTTTCATACAACAATAATAAATATAATAAGACATAATGCCAGCTTCCGTAATAGATATCTAACTTGTATCGAAATCAAAGTTGGTAGCTTGTATTCCCCTGTCTCTTAATACTTTATTGTGTAGTGGTGGTTTATGATCATTTGCGATGCAGTGCTGTAGTTGTCCCCCCCCCCCCCCCCCCCGCCGAGTTCCAATTTATATAGTATAAAATGGGTGTCAATTGTGCCGTTATTAGGTTTATTTGTGCTCTTCTGTTACCAAAGATTTTTAAAAAAATCGAAGGGATGCAAACGTGAAGATTGAAATTCGTTTTAAAACTCGGTGCTTTTGTAAAGCATTCCAGTTGTGCTCAACTGTGCCGTATAGCGTTTTTCCGCCAACCACTCACTTTGGAGCACAATTGACATTATTTTATACTATATAAATTGTAACTGGCGAAGGCCAACTTGACAGAGCTCTGTCACTAATGTCAATGCTAAGCAACTCAGATTAGGCAATTGTCATTTCGAATGTGATTTGATAAAATCTACGTTAATTTATGGAGTTTTTTAAATAACATTCTATTTAATAAGCCAGGTTGTGCTGTGTGCGGTTGTCATAATTATAATAGAAAAAGTAAAGTTATATTCAAATAAATATTATAGGTTTCCCGAGGATGAAACTGTACGAAATTTGCAGATAAGTTTGTGAAGAAAGCATTAGTTAATAGATCTCAAAATGGTATTACCAGAGGTTGCTTGGATCCTTGATAGTATGTAATTCAAAAACTAACTTATTTTAACATTTATTTCCTTTATTAATTTTGAATTACCGAGTTCTTAATCATCGTTCAAACACGAAAAGAACCTCATTCTTGCATAGTCTTTTATAATTAAGAAAGAGTTGTATGACTAAAATAAAAATAAATAAAAGTCAAATTTGGCAATTTTATTTTAATTTTAGCATTGTTATAAAACAAAATTTCTAAAAAACTATAAAATGCATGATCAGTATTACTGTCTAATCTAGAATCAAGAATCATTCATAGCTTGAAATTAGCAAAATTTCTGCTGTTAGTTGCATTCTGCAGAAGAACTGCTCCGCTCCATCGGTAGCAGACGCTACATCGACAATAGTTAAGTGAAATTCAAAATTTAATGTCATGTTGTTGGATGCGCTACTTGTTAACAAACCTGACAGAAGTCAGCGGATCAATTTTTGTTTATTTGTTTGGAGTAGTCTTGGCTGTTAATAACATTTGTGATTATTGACTGAATGTTGTTTCTGAAAGAAGCATTGCTACAAATCCAGATGGTACTGGCTCCAAAGACAACGGTAATAGGGAACAGGGGGAAGTCGAAAATCAGGGAATTGAAGAAGTCTCCGATTTCAAGAACGAGAACTGTTTCTTCCAGCAACATTTGTACAAGACACACTACTATTTATAGATACGTACGTGTGTAGAATTCGAGAACAGTTTTCAAGCGCCGAATGGACTATTTTTGTTCTAATATCTACTAATGCAGAAGAAACAAATTTTAAATTGAAAAGGTATCTCCACCGTTTGCATTGCAGATATTATTGCAGTTTTTTCCAATTCCAACGCAAGAAGACAACCAAACCTATACATTTGAGCAAAAGGTGGGTGTTGTTGAATTGTAACTTTTTTAAAATACTTGTCATAAGAATAATAATAAGAATACTTGTAACAGATCAATTAGGTAAGGTACTTTCTATAAAGAGAGTTATCAAAGTCACCCTGCATGCACAAAATGTATAGCACAAAATATACAGAACCGATTTCAAAGACCAATTTATAAACGCTTGATATAAATCAAGATTATATTACTTACTACAACTAAAATTGTCCAAAAAACGGCCACAGTGTGTTGCAAACACAAAGATATTGTCTATAAATCTGAAAACACATGTATTTTTTATGTTAAACTATAGTAAATCATTCGAACACATTTCATACATCATACGTATGTCAAAAAAATTCAATTTTGAGTTAGGGTGTCCATGTTATAGCTTAAGAAGTATAGTATTGAACCGGTTTCTATTGCGTAGAACTAGCTTCCAAGTAAGGGACAGTAACAGTAGATCGCTCATACGACGTTGGATTTGAAGCGTTATTTTAAACGTTCGATAATGAAACCGCTACAGGCTTTGTCAAGTTGGCCTCCCCGAGTTACACTTTATACAGGGTTGCTCATTAGTGCGTCGAAGTTCAACATAGGGGTTAATAAAGAGGACTGAAGAAATTTATTTTATAAAACGTGGCACAGTGACAAAAAACACATATTTTGAAAATAATTTGAATTATACAGGGTAATGCGTTAAAATGGCACACATTCGAATTTTTTTTTTAAATGAAACACCCGTATATCTTTTGTTTTTCCTTATCTACTTTAATTTGTGTTTTCATCGATATCTGGGGTTTTGGTTTTGGATGACGCATTGTTGAATTATTAACGAAAATATAAAAAAAATGGTCGCGACAATGTTTACCATAATAATTCTATGCGGTAGCATTACGTTTATCTAAGAGAAAATTATTTAGTAAGTATGCAGCCAAGGGATGTGTTGAACCTACAAAATAATCAAAGATTCATTTTAATATACAGGCTGTTTGTTACGATGCAATCAATTGATTGATTTTTCAAATGGAACACCCCCTATATTATTCAATTTTTGGAATGATGCGTTAATTGCGTTTAATTTTTTTTAATACCTAATGTCCTATACCCAAACCCAATAATTTCGGAGTTATTTTTAATTTTTCGTTACAAACCGCTAAATTATTTGTTTTCGGTTCGATTTAGTGTACTGGGTAAACGATTTGACAAACAAAAACAAATAAACGTCCACAAACGTCAAAAATTAAAATCTTATTGTTGCTATTAATTAATCGTAATACTGCCTCATAGAGTTATTATGGTAAACATTGTCGCGACCATTTTTTTTTATAATTTTCATTAATAACTCAACAATGCGTCATCCAAAACCAAAACACCAGATATTGATGAAAACACAAATTAAAGTAGATAAGAAAAACAAAAGATATACAGGGTGTTTCATTAAAAAAAATTCGAATGTGTGCCATTTTAACGCATCACCCTGTATAATTCAAATTATTTTCAAAATGTGTGTTTTTTGTTACTGTACAACTTTTTATAAAATAAATTTCTTCAGTACTATTTAATAATTGGACTTTGACGCACTAATGAACAACCCTGTATAGTATGAAATGGGTGTCAATTGCGCTCCCCCAAAATTTGAAATTCTTCATAAAACTCGGTGCCTTTGCTAATTGTGCTCAATTGTGCCCTATAGCATTTTTCCGCCAACCACTCACTTTCGAAGTTATACCTAAAAAAAACAGTGCGTCACTTCTACAATTGCAGACTGCATTAACAAAGTACATTGATAGAAGGACAAACGCAACATCTGCGTAAAAACTGAATGTGTAGGTGCGACAACAACAAAAATTGCATACAACAACGTTGATAGAGTAACTATCTGAAATAACATTATGCTGCCGAAAATATCGAAACTGCATTTACATAATGAATCAAAGACCATTACTAATGATGACATTAAATATGACTTAGGTGGCGTCATCGCTTACCCCAGGCTCCTTGGAGTCGTCGAGCCGAACGTCATTAGAGGAAAGTCGCCTAATTTCGGATAGTCGCATAATTTCGTATACTGGTGTATCTGAGAAACTAACCAAAGCAGTAATCGGAAATTGACTCCAGTGCAGTGTAAGAAGTCAAAGCAAGCATGTCCTGTGTTATTTTTGTGATACTAATGCTTTCCGTTAGATGGCAGTGGTAACCATTCGAACCACGATTCGTAGTTTTTTTTGGATCACAGTTTAGGCGGTGTTTTTCTCATAAATATTGGTCTCGAAAATTTGTGTTTTTCACCAAGGCAAGGTAGGTGTTTGTTTAATGAGTATTATTAGTCAAGACTAGGAAACTTAAATGTTTTTATATTAGAGAACCTTAACCTAAAAAATGTGAAGTTGCCTAATTTCGGATAGTTCAAGTTTCTCAATTTCGGATGTCCGAAATTAGGAATCCCATATTGATGAACAAAACAAATTCCAACTTCTAGTGTGGCCTAACAAATATAATGTTTATTTTTAGAACAAAATGCCAAATAACGGCAAAAAACATAAACAGTGTAATCCCGACCAGATGAAACTTGCTATACAAGCCGTCAGAGCAAAGGAAATGGGATATATGAAAGCGTGAAAATCTTTCGGTGTTCCAAAATCAACATTAGAAGATTATGTCAAACAAGTTGACAAAACTCCAGAACAGTTGGTTAATTTGCGTATAGGAAGAAAACCAGCACTTTCTACTGAAATGGAGGACGATTTAGTTTCTTATTGTTTAGAAATGGATCGACAATATTATGGGATAGGTATTGCTGATATTAGGCGCCTTGCTTACCAGGTAGCTTTAAAAAATGGTCTACGTCATCCTTTTTCTCAGAAGAACGCAGCTGCTTAAAAAAATGGCTGAAAGGGTTTTTTAAGCGTCATTCGGTTCTATCTCTTAGGAAACCACAAGGCATATCAAAATCCAGAATAAAAGGGTTTACTTAAATTCTTTGACCTTCTTGACCCAGCAATGGAGATGATCAAGTATAATCCTGCAAGAGTATATAACGTTGATGAAACAGGAATTACAACGGTGCGCAGTCCAAAAATTCGCGTGTGATAACTATGAAGGGCAAGAAGCAAGTTGGGGCAGTCACTGCTGCTGAAAGAGGAGCATTAGTGACTGTCGTTATTTGCATGAATGCCACTGGTGGATTTATCCCACCATTATTTGTCTTTCCCAGGAAGAACATGAAAGCTGAATTGCTAGATGGACCTCCACCAGGTGCGATTGCAGCATGTCATCCGTCTGGGTGGATTCAGCAGCATATTTTTTTCCCAGTGGTTACAACACTTTATTTCTCGTGTAAAATCATCTCGTGAAGATCCTGTGCTGTTTATTCTCGATGGGCACTACAGCCATACAAGAAATATGGGTGTAATAGAAGCCGGACGCGAAAACTACGTTACAATTGTGTGTATGCAATGCAACCTTTGGACTTGTCTTTTATGTCACCTTTCAAGACATACTGTTCTCAACAAATTCAAATGTGGTTGAAACCAAATCCTGGACGCAACGTAACCGCTTTTCAAATTTGTAGACTAATATGCCCTGCATATTTAAAAAGTGCAACTGCAGAGGTTGCTGCTAACGGTTTTCGCAAAGCTGGGATTTATCCCTGTGATAGGAATAAGTTTTAATAAGTTTTCTGAGCATGACTTTCTAATTGAAAGGCAAAGAGAGAGGACCCCACCAGCAGAAACAATGGAAGGGCAAAGAGAGATAACACCATTAGCAGATACAATTGAAAGGCAAAGAGAAAAGACACCACCAACAGAAACAGTTCAACAACCAAGAAAACATATCATCAGAGCAGAGGAGATTAGTCCCTTACCTTCTTGTAGTGGAATCTTGCATGCAAATAGAGGAAGAAAACCTCGACAAGGCTCTAGTTGGGTGATAACCAGTTCGCCATATAAAGATAAGCTTGAAGAAAGTTTGCGAGAACAGGCGCGAAAAAATGAAATGAAAGAGAATCGAAAGAAAGTAAAACGAAGCTCAGAATTAAGAGAAGGCAATAAAAAGAAGACTGCATCGGTATTAGCAAAAGGCAATAAAAAGACTGTAACAGGGGAAAAAAAAAGAAAGGAAGGTGCAATGCAGTAGTGATGAATCATCATCAGATTCTGAAAGTGGACGAAGAGGACGCAGAATGTATGTTTTGTAGCGGTCTGTATTCGGAGGATACACAAGGGGAGAAGTGGATAAAGTGCATGAAATGTTTCAAATGGTCTCATGAACAATGTGCTAACTCCGACAAGAAAAATACATATATATGTGATTTTTGCTTGGAATAATAATAATTGTTACTGAAAAAAGTGGTTTCTCAATTTCGGATATGGTGTCCGAAATTGGGAGCCCACTTTTAAATTGTGCAAAAATTACACCAACCGCGAAAACCTTCTTTTTTTGTAAAAATTTATTACAAAAAAAATATTTTGATATTAGATTTTGTTTCTTTGTAATGCATTGTATACTAGCCAGTGGATAAAACATAAAAAAATAATGTTGTCTACAAAATTTCAGATTATTTTGAAAATGTATCCGAAATTGGGCACCTTTCCTCTACCCATTTTAAGGCATACTGTTTCAGAATTAACGAAAAATGGTAAGTATATGATGATGTACTGCAACACAAAGTAGACTGCAATGGTAGTGAGTTGATGTATCCTCATGCAATACTATATAGAACATAAATAAAAGTAAATAAATCTTCACAAAATTATCTTTTTATTGAAGTTGTAATAACTCAAGAACTTTTTTGATAAGTAATTAATCTCAAGAAGTATGTTTTCATAAAATAATCACATCTTTCAACTACTGTTATTGAATAACATTCATCCACTTTCGTTCTTTTTTCTAATTTCCTTAAACAGTAGAGTCCAAATGAAACTAATAACAATTGAGTACAAATGGAGCACATTTGATAAACATTTTATACTATATAAATTATAACAAAATGCTACACGGCACAATTGAGCAGAATCGCTTAAATTATTTCCCTTTGTGAACAAAATACATCTCATCTGAAAATTTCACAATACACGTTGGCGGACTTTTCTTTCTAGCAAACCTTCCATCACTAATTTATTAAATAATTAACTTTAATCAAATGCAATGCAAATTCAATTATTTTAATCAATCACTTACCTTGAATAAGTTATTGAATGCATCGATCATATATAAGTAGGTATATATATTAATAATGTCCATATGTAATTACTATTTGAGTGGTGGTGTTTGGAACGATAGTGCAATATTCTGCAGCAATAGCATTTTCACATCTTTGCATTATCGTAATGGAAAACGAACGTTTTTGGGAAAGTAACCATAAAGATACGTATAGAAAACTAGAAAATGGGGACAAAATTGCAATAACAGGTACTGCGTAAAGGGACATAAACAGAATTGGAATATTTTATAAAACAAAAACCATAATTTTTTACAGGAATTTCTGGAAAGTTCCCTAATTCTCGCAATGTCTATCACTTCCGGGATAATCTTTTCAATAAAGTGGATATGATATCGGATGATCATAGAAGATGGAAACCACTTAATCCTGAAATCCCTCAGAGAACTGGCAAAATGTACGACATCGAAAAATTTGATCCCGGCTTCTTTGGTAAGCTTACCATGAATTTTAAAAGTGAATAAACCATTAAAATAATAATAATAATAATAAAGTTTATTTCATACTAACAACATTACAGGCTAGCAGGAAAACGTCATAACAAAAAAAAATTCAAGGTACTTATTCAAAGAACTACATCTAACATATAAGCCAAAACAAAACTTAACATTTATAATGACCAGAAATAACGCACGAAAACTGAATTAATCCCTATGCTCCAAAAATTCATTTATAGAATAAGGCTCAATGCTGCATAGATAGGAAAACACTTTACTTTTAAGCTCCTTGATATTGCCCAGAGTTTTCATATAATTTCCGTTCCGTTACAACAAAAGGATGTTGCGGTAGTCTATAATTATTTTTGTTTCTTCTACCCATAAGCTCTCTTTGATTTTCTAGAGGAATTGTTGCTACATGACCTGCTTTCGAGATAAATGTCGCGACCATCTTTTTGGAGACACTTTAAGAATCGGTGACTTCTGTCGGCTTTTCTTCACCTTGGAACATCCAAACAGACGACTGGCGTTTATTTTCTTTCTCGCATGATTAAATCCAAGATTCATCACCACTGACGATGTTCTATACGTTTTAGGATTTATTGCGTTGAAGCGGTCTAGAGTTTTTTGACACTAATTCACTCTAGCTGCTTTCTATTCTTCGCTCAACATATGCGGTATCCAACGGGAAACCCCCAATTCCCAATGAGGCTTCAATCTCCCTATATGTCACATGTCGATCTTTGTTGATGAGTTTGCGCACAGTATCGACGTTTTCCTGAGTGGCTGCTCTTTTTGGTGCACTTGCTCTTGGATCGTCGCCAAGACTAATGAAAATGTTCACGGTTTAATTCCATTTTTCGACTAACTAACTTTGACAGTTCATTGAAGCTACAACATTACACGTATCACCCTAAAACTATAGATTTAGGTTACCTAAAGATAGAGGTTAATTTTTGGTACTGACATTAGGGGCCAAATGTATCTCGCTATATAAGGCCGTTACATAACTTTGATTTGTATTGATGAATTTGATTCTGGTAACCTTAAAATATTGATCCTTATGTAATGCCATCTATTAGTAACACTAATTATGGTTCAACTGTATTGGAAGCTTTTGAAGCTTTACTATTCTACATCGCAATATTTGCCTTATAAAATATTCAGTTACTCTGGTATCGGTAGTATTATATGCACCTCATTTAATCCTAACATGTGGAAACATTTCTTCTGCATAATCGGAGCTATTCACTAAACTCTTTTTTCGGGCGCACTCGAATTACACCACGTATAAGTAGGGATCATTTTTCTGACCCAGGTATATATAATCCGTTGACCGAACTGCACCATGGCCATGTTTCGCCTGCCCGAACTGCACCATCAATATAATAATATAACATTAAATTATATAAAATCATTCAGATATTATATAATTTATTGTTGATGGCATTTATTTAACACTGTATGCTTTAAGTATGTAAATAAGGTTAATTTTTTTCGATGCATGTAGTTTACTTATTATGTTAATGTTATTGAAAGAAAAACTGCTTAAATATTGTGTTATTATTTATTGGGCAACATTTCAACATTGGACAACATTTCAAACTAAACCATTTATGATCATTTAAAACAGATTTTCCGAGAATTACTTTAATTACGTTTCGATTTTCTCTAATTTAAATACGTCATGCAGTTCGAGTAAATCGTTGTAGGTAACTGAAATTTTTGTACTGCAGTTCATATACCGGTTTAAGTCATTAAGGAGTTCGTAGTGAAGTTTGTGTGCACCGCTTCTTTCTGTGCATTTCGGTACATATTTGATGTCGGTAATTGTAAACTGCAGCTGCGGTTCAGAAGGGTTAATCCTTGAGGTGTAAATTGCAGCTGGTGCACAGTGTGAGATTTTGCAAATCTAGGAGAATTTAACTCCGTTTGATCGTATATTTTTATCCATATTTTCCAATTATTCCAAATCTATTGATATTTACTAGGATGAGTTCCAACATAAAAACGTTTTTTAGTTTAGCTGTAAAAAAGGTGTAAGCGGACGCGAAAAGGGCGATTCAAGCTCGAAGAGATTGCAAATACAACTAGTAGTATTAGTATACATACAGTATTTACATCACAATTTCATCACTTTCTTCTTCGTCTTCCTCGTAATCATCAGATTTACTTGTACATGGGTTTTCTGGTGCTTTTAATAGTGATATAGTTTCAGTGGGGAGCGAGTTTCTCCTTCGTGGCTGAATTGTACTGTAGCTGGACAATAATGGGTCTGAGAATATTAGAAATGTATTAGTTTTGGTTTTAATGATACCTTTATATTTGGCACGAAGGTTTTGCCAGTAACTCTTGTGGTTCGCTGTGGTATCAACTAAACGAAGCGGCACTAGTGTGATGGAGAAAAGATGTTCGTCACTCAATTCAGAATCGTTGAGTGCTTGTTTGAAACAACTTTGGTCGAACTGCTGTCATATCCCCATTTCATTATGAGGCGCAGCGTTAAGGGTGAAGTTACTTGGTCAAATACTACTTTTTGTGCGACACAGATTCTTTTAATGGTCATGTCCAGCAAAGCTTGCAATTTAATCTCAGCGGATGTCTCAGTAATCCTGATGGCTTCTTCTGGCGGGTGTCATTCTAGTTTTGCTTTTTGAACGAAGAGGTAGGGAGGATAGATATTACAGCCAATGCTTTTGCTGCGTTCCCTATTGTCTAGTGTTCCATTTGTCGCCAACTATCAGAGACAAGGCCTGCTATGCAGACATTTTGAGCTCAGGAAAATTATAGAATCTTCGGGGTTTCTTTATTTTAGTGGCCCCCTTTGGTGATGCACTAGCTATTTCTTTTATTATATTGGCAGCATCTTTCTTCCTGCTTTTCTAACTACAGCATCAGGTGAAGCCGTAATCTCTTCAGGGTTCTTTATGGTAAGCAAATCTTGGAGTTTTCTTTTCTTTATCATGGGATTCTACTGGTTTTGTCACGCTTGTTGATGAGCTTACGCTGACTGTTTTGCCATTTAGTTTCTAATTTTTTACATAAGCTCCTTACAAACACCTGCAAAACCCATGGTAATATTATATTTTTCAAATATATAATGGCATATGAGTTCATTTCTATCCTCTTTTTTGCTCTGATGCCATATTTGAGAAATGTCTCCTTTATACAAAGTCACTACGCAACAAGAACTGTGGGAATTATTTAGATACCATAAAGGATAAAATGCAAATATTGCGTCTCTGAAATTTGAACAAAGAGTTGTTGATAAACTAAATATTTTAAATCGAATATTTTAAAACGGAATATATGCGACGCAGATTTTAATGTTGAAAATTTTAAAACGTAATTTACTTAGAATTTCAAGTATAATTTGAATTAATACTGATTTAACAATATTTAACATGTATAATATACAGGGACAAATGAATTAAATGTTGGCCGCGTCTTTTTAAATGCAACATGGTACGTGTAGTACTGAACTCCTTTTTCGGTGAGGTGCGTCGTTAGCTTCCTCTCGTTAGCTACATCCACGGATTTAACCCGGAGATCGTCGACCTTTGCAGGTGATCTGTGTTTGGGTGTTTTCTTTCTTCAGCTCCTGGGCTGTCAGAAGAAAGTCGGTCTCGTATATGTAGACCTGTGGAGGGGATGGTCCCCCAGGTGACTTGGTGGTTTTTGCACCAATCGTGCACGCCCTAGGGGCGGTGGGCGTGGTCTTTGGTTTCCCGTTCTTGGCTTCTTTGCTTGAGTAGACGGTGGTGAAACCGTCGTCCTCTTCGTAGTATTCTTCGTCTGTTTCGTCGTTTCTTCTCGAAGCATTCTCCTCGTCCGAGAGGGGCCTCTTGGACCTCGAGTGAATACACCATCCGCCCTCTTTTTTATGTTAATTGGGTCTCTAACTGAGATAGAGCTAAAGCTGCGAAAACAAATGGAAAATGTGCTTGCTTGTCTAAAAAGAAAAGACCTAGACCATCACGTCTGCTCTGTTCAACGTACAGAGGCATAATTCAGAAATATCTCGTTATGTAACGGCCTTATATCGCGCATACAGTTGGCTTTGCTGACATTTGATTAATGCTGCCCTCTATGTCCCACTATGCAAAACATAAAAATACTTTTTTGAACCGTGAAACTAGATATTTTCATTCTGAACACGACAATGAATTTACTATATTTTCAAAGAAACCCTTTTTTTTATAAAAACTGGATTAATAAGTTCCAGAAACAGGTATTCTTGCAACTCATTAATCCTCATTAGACTTACCAGTCTTCCTCAGTATGGTATGGAAAAGAATTTGTATAGTATAAAGTCTTAAATTTGAGTATTTAATAATTTATTTTGTTTGTATTGATTGATAATCTAACAAATGAGTATGATTGTCGACTATAGGAGTTACGAAGACTCAAAGTAATTGTATGGATCCCATGACCAGGCTAATTCTAGAGATAACTTACGAGGCGATCATTGACGCTGGTTATGCCCCTGAAGATTTTGCTGGTACGAATACGGCAGTTATTGCTGGAGTTTGCATCTCTGAATCTGAGGAAACCGAGTACTATGGGAGGCAAGTACAATCTGGCGACGCCGTACTTGGGTGAGTAATGTTTTACTTTGAACACAATGGTGACTTTCGGTGTAACTAGTAATTTTCTGTCAAGACATTTTAATAGCGTTGTTTCGGGTTTCTTCCCGCGTGGAAGTTCTGGTGACCTGAGAAGGACCGGTGCAACGTTTCGATAAAATCTCATTTATAATTTTCATGCGTATGATATTTATTTGTATAGTTGCGTTGGTAGTTGGAGTGGCTGCCACTCTGCATGCCGCGTTCCTATTGGGTCGTCGAGTCGGTGGTGGGGGAGCATCCTCGTTTATTCCCTCCAACGGTGTAGATACTGTTGGGCGACTGTGATGAATACGTCGCTCCATTAGTGCTGTTCTCCAAATGTCCGGCAGCCTTTTCGCATCATCTCTTCTGTTGATTATCGGCTCGTTTTTCTATCTCTACAGCCTCCGCTTATTCATATGTTCGACTCTTGCATCTTTGTACCGTCAAAATCGATGTCATGTTCTGTTTCTGCATGATGTTGGTACAGCGAGGATCTATGCTCTTTCTTAGCAACCGAGTTTATGTGCTCCTCCCGTCGTACACTTATTCGCCGGTTCGTTTGGCCGATGTAGCTGCTGTACTTCACAAACGCCCTGTTCTTCTAGGTTTATTTTACTTTTAGGTGTTTTCAACACATCTCGGTTGTTGCTTGGGCAGACCCTCGTCACATAAACCATTATGAGGATTATTTAACCAGTGTCTGTCCAATAATCAACTGCATTAAAAAAACAGTTATTTAATTACAAACATTTATATCTAGGATGAATTTTTAAATTAAAAAAAAATAAATTTGAATTATTATGTAAGTCCTTATAAATTTTAAAATAAATACTTTAACCTTTTAAATTCCTTTGGATATTCCATTTTTTATTCGTAACTTTAATTTACAAATTATAAGATAATGAACTAGATATCTAGTATTTCAAATCAAACATCTATTTTTATGTTAAATAATTATTAAAGGTAAATCTTGTTTTTCACAAAGGTGAAATTTAATGATAAAGAGCACCCTGTTTTCACAAAGATGCTCTTTTTCCTTGAATTTCAATGGGGTTAAGAAAAAGATTAAGAAACACGAGGACACTTTTATAGGTTTCCCCTACTACTTAATTTAAAATTTCAGGTGTCATTTCCGCTCTGGATAGGAAATAAATTAAAAATCGAACATTCCACAAGATTTTATATAAATACAATGACGACAGTAAAATGTGTTGTGGCAACACTGATATTAAGTATCTTTCTACCTAAATCATTATAAAGTAAAACGACTTGGCTTGTTTTCGACGAGTCGATAAGCAATCGCAATTCTGCAGGGTTATATTCAATACTCATTTCATAAAAAAGTTGATTTACATCAGTACAGTAACTGAAATTTCTTTCAACTTTGTAAAATGAACTGAATTTTTCGTGACGATTATTCAATGCAGAGATTTTTTTTTGTGGAATGTAAAAGTTCCCATTCTTTTAACCCTTTAAGTCCTGAATTAACTTTTATTAAAACAAATACATTTTAAATTACAAAATATGAACGAAAAGCTTACATAAAAATTTAAAAAAATATATAAGGCCCTCTTTTTTTGGAAAATGGTGGTCACGCTGTGTAACCAGTAGGACTACTCGCATTGGTGAAAATTTTGGAAACAATTGCGCTTGTCGCTCAAACAAAGTCCAACATCACATATAGTGCAACTCCATTTCCTTCTGTGAGACTCTGCTTTAGTATTGCACACTGCACAACGTCTTGATGTTCCATAGATAGGCATATGAGCAGTTTTGTCAGTTCTTTTACGATTGAAACATTTTTTTATAATGATTTACTACCTGCAATGACTTTCCCCCCTTTTTTTGGCCAAATATCCAGCACCAATCAATCCATATGATACATTTAGTCGAAACTGTTTCAAATCAAGTGATGCACCACTAATTCTTCTTCTGAACAATATGTAGGCATTTATAACAGTAGTATCTATAAAATGCCAAACTATTCTGTGGTATCATTTTTTGCTTTTGCGGTCTATTGCATAACATTTTTTAACATATCGGCCTTATCAACAAAGCCCATGTTCTTGTTGTAATCAGCTACTAACCTTGGGCAGCTTATTTCCTCTAATGTGCCATCCTTATCACGTCGCTTTGTCGTAACAATATCTTCGGGATTATGATAATTAGAAAGAAAGTACACTGGCTTTTTATCCATCTATTTTATACATACTAGGTTATCTTCTGTCATTCGCCAATCTGATTGTCCTCTGTCATCCTTTTATCATCGATAAAATCCTTAGGTACAAATTTTTTTCCTTTCTTCAATGTTCCACAGCCATAAATATTATCTTTTCGCAGGCCCCACAAAAGTGGAATATTGGAAAAATAATTATCGAAAAATACTTTGTGATTCTTATACTTCAAATCATTTGTTAGATCAAATAATTAATGCTGTAAGCCGTTACTTTGTGACAATCCATATTAAAACAATAAAAACACATTTACTTTGTTGTATCACTATATTAAACAAATGGTGTGACCGCGGTTTCGACCAACATGGCCATTAACGAACACAGTGTTGAATGAGACACAAACTATGTTAAACTTAGTGTAAGGCAGTAATTATAAAGTAGAGGGGAAATAAATGGGATAATACACAATACATTATAACAGTTATTAGTTAATTACAGGGAAAACCAGGTGATACAACAAAGTAAATGTGTTTTTATTGTTTTGATTTGTTAGATCTCTTAGGACGCGTCCTCCCAAATCCTTTTCAGGTAAACCAGCAATTTTTCCCGTGTAAATTTGGAATTCACACACATAGGCAGATTCATCTGCTCTTACCCACACTTTATATCCCCGTTTTGTTGGTTTTGCGGACATAAATTGCTTCATACTGGATCTTCCATTGTACTTGATCATACTCTCATCAACTGCCTGAAATACTCCAGGGTTGTAGTACTCCTTGTACTATTGAGCGAGTGAAGTAAGAAGTGGTTTTATTTTATAGAGCTTATCATAATCTTGTTCTCCTTTTTTAGGTTGTAATGCATTATCTGCAAAATGTAAATTACCTAACAACCAGAAGAATCTGTCACGAGAAATAATCTTTGAGATATAAAGATCCCGTATTTCTTCTTATGAAGACCAGTAATCTTTCAAGCTGGGCAGTCGTTTATTCCTATTAGAATGTTGACGCCTAAGAAAATCTTCATTTCTTCAGAAGTAGTTGGCTGAAAGTTTTTGATTCCTCTAATAGACTGATTTTGAGTAGCATACAGATTTGTGTTGAATACAATTGTCTCTATTAGTTCTTCGGAAAACAGATACATAAAAATATCTAGAGGACGCTCTAAGGATTCATCCAAAGGGGTGTCAAAAGCATCTTCAAAAGCGGCTGGAGGTTCCTGATAAAAATTGTTTTTTCCCACAATATGTTATTTTGAAATACATCAGTAATCTCAGCACGAGTTCTTTCCGCTATACGAGCCAGTGGTTCGTCGTCACTATCAATCTCATTGTCATTATCATGAATTTTGTTATCGTTGTTACATAAAAAATTTGGATTTTCTATATTGTTTTCAATCTCGTCCTCATCACCTGATAAATAGTCGTCAGCTAGAGATTCCCCGTCTGAAGGAATGTCAGCTAAAATCAGATCTACTTCGCTTTGACTTAGTGCTTCAAGTCCACTGAATGTCTAGTTATCTTAACCTGGAAAGAAAAAAGAAATTTGTCCTGCATACTATTAGTAGTTACCGTGTATATGCCTAGTGGTTGTTTCATGAAATCACCACTTTTTGGGCAATACAGTTATCAGCAAAACACCAAATTTGCCAGTTGCACTGTATAACACAACGCAATATAACTATATTGTTCCTTTACTTACCAGCCATGTCAATTTTTATCACTACAAACACTAAAAATAAACAAAATGTGTAGCAGTGTGCACAACTGTCAAACAGTCAACACGAAATATTCTACAGTATGCTTTACTCTGGAAACATCCGGGAGTAAATATTTTGTACGACAGATGGCACCATAAGTATCGCCTGTGAACAGCGGTTACTGGTATATATATATATACCACTAGGTCTGAGCCAGTTAAATCTTAAATAGGTGGTTGCTCCACGTGACCAGTAGGGTGCAAAGGGTTAATCGAGATCCCAAAATTTGTGATTTTTCTTTCGTTAAACCCAATGTTACGTGCCACAAAATGGTTTTGTTTATGCCCTGATATATTCTAACATTCGATCTATTAACTTGCATGACTTATAAACGTGTAACTCGTGATTTTCCCTGTGTCTGAGAACGATGACTAACTGTGTGTGTGTCATATTAAGGGGTACATGCAACATTTGACATTGTGTATCTATAAATCTACGATTCTGGCCATTGTACGCTTATAGGTTACGTTACTGATTTCATTGCAAATGATTTACTTCGTATTTATACATATCTTAATTACTAGTTGCTCTCCACAAATATTACCTACCGTTTGTGCGAGGGATAATACTAGTTCTGTATTGTTTGGTAGTTTTCCCGTCGACATTTGTATGTGAACAGGTTGCTTTCGGCCTAGTATAATGGACTGAATTGTTAGGTATTTGATCTGCTGTGTAAAGGATATCTTTATTTGTTAGCTGCCTTTCCTAGTGTCCTGCTTATTTATTTTCAGCTGCTGGGTTGCGGTCAAGTTTGATGAATGCCCGCTGTTACATCGGTTATTCATTTGAGTTCTATCTTGCGGTAGCGTGGTAGAGGTACGTTTTCTTTCTGCAATAGTATGTCATTGTTGAGGGTCAAGCCCTCACGTTTTCGTGAAGTGCTTAAATATATTGCGATCTAAATTACCTGATTAGGGTTCCCAGTAGTCCATTTCAAATCTATTTATAACTTGTTTACTCGTCGCTCGGTTGTCAATTCTGTTTTAGACAACTGAAATTTAGTTACAAGGTAATATCCCTAAGTAGGATTAATAGCATGCTAGGCGTAGACAGTACGTTCACTTAGTGTTGGCGTTGCCAGAATCAATGTCGCATATTAATTTTTATCCTGTTCATTTGGGAAGTTATTTGCAAGTTGGCCTTGTCGTGGTATGTCTTTTGTGAGTGTTGATGATAATTATATTGTAATGCCAGGTTGGAATATTGTATATCAAATTAGGACATTCTGTAATGGTTAAGTCTTCCGTGTGTTGCAATACTGTCGTTCGTAATATTTGTCGGAAAGAGATACGTGAATTGATTGACGTATTAAACTCGTTCACTTTTATCGAGACCAGCTAGAAGTGCAGAAGTTTGGTGCAAGAAATGCATACGCCCTAATTTTTTATTTAATCAAGGTTGATTTTTAACGCTTATGCGACTTTATATGGGGTATGTTATGAATTGAAGTACCGCTAATGGGTTTATCGATTGTGAGTTGCTAATTTAGCAATCACGTTTGGGTTTTTCTTAACGGCGTGGCCGGCTTCCATTTTGTTCTCTTGGACCTATAAGAACTTCTGAGAGTTTGTTGAGCCTTTTTAGTTCATTCTAAGGTGAGTTTCAAACAATTATATATAATTGGTTCTTTTGTTAGACGTGATCTCTAATATCTTGTGTGTTTCGTTGTCTAATTTTTTTAGAAGGCTTTTTCTGGCAGGGGTGAACTATTTCACACCCTAAAAGCACCTTCATTAAGGCGTTGGAGTGAATTTATTTTTATTATACCGATACCTGTCTGTACCTAAGTTGTGGCTGGAGGCCCCTGAAGTCAGCTTTCCGCTTCAGCTCCAAGACATCACCTTGCCAGCCTATTTGGTGTCAGATAAGTGTGGACTTTGAAACGGTTGGTACTGCAAATTTTAACTTTGTGCCTATTAAGCACGTTAATGCATAGAATAATTAAACCCTTCAGGAAATATATATTGTTTGACGATACAGAGTGATACGTCAATTCGACCTTTGTTGGTCTTTCTGTGTTGCTTATAACCTTTTTCTACGAATAGTAAATTTTTGAGAGCCAGCTTCACTGCTGTTTAACCTATTTGGCTCGGTAGCATATAGAGTTTTGCTTTTACTGTTAATAGTGGCTGATTCCACGTAATTATCCTGGGATTATTATTATAATTTTATTTTATTCTTTCCTTTTTTTTTGTAAAACTTTCATTTCTTTATGTAGCTTAATGAGAAGCTACGGTTTGAATTTTTAATCACCTTCAGTGAGTTAGTATCATTTACTGAGAGGTTTTATGACAGAGTTCGTAACTAGCTCAGCAATAGACTGGTGGTATTTTTTTTTTGGAGTATTCGGTTGCTCTAAGTGCTTAGAAATTTTATGTCCTGAACTTACGAGTCTATGTTGAGGGTTAAGGGCTCTGGCATTGTGTTTTGAACCTTCTCAGTCTTGATTAATACCTTCTTTCAGTTTAGCTATTGCTAATTTAATGTCATTTTGTAATGTAACTTTGAACTTTGACTTAATATTTTTGTGTATAGTAAGTCTGTCGCATTAGTTAGACGACTGTTTAGAATCGTTATGTTTACCTCTTATGGTCTGTAAAATAATGTGCGGCTTATGAAACGTTTCAACAGCTTCTGTTTAGCCTTGCGTGGGCTACTGTATACCTGTGGATGATTTAAAAACTTTTGCAATTTTCATATTCATGTTTTTTTAAAAAAAAAAAGATTTACTTGACACCCTCTTATAATGTTTTTCCTTTTTTTTTTTGGTGTGTCAACATTTTTGATTCTACTGAATAAATAAAGATTATTTGAAGACTTACCGTATTTTCGACTTTAATTTCTATCGCTAGTTTTTTTTCCTGTTTTTTTTTTTGTGTATATGGCAAGCAGATTTTGCCTTAGGGCTATTCGTTAATAATTCAATATACAGGGTGACCCTTGGTGGCTTTCCATTGGAGGAACACGACCAGTGTAAGCTAGAGATCACAGGTAGGTCATCTATTTTGATGATTTAGTGTTTGGCGCCCATTATTTTTTTTTTTTATTTCTCAATGTCGCTACGTCGTTGCCGGACCGACGTGACACTTACTGGTGTAACTGTGAACCGACACGCCTTCTTCGACGAGAGCTAGTTTGGCCCTGTAATTTTTCATGTAACACCTCGCTATTGCGATCCCCCTGTTATGTTTTTTTTGCTTGCTAAATTGTACCGTATCGAAGCGACGTTGTGGGCGGCGCAGCTTAATAAGTATCAGGCTGCGTAGCACCAAATCCCTTCATCAAATCATTCAGATCTGATGAGTAATGAAATGTGGTTCGTCAGAAGGAACATACGCAGATCACTTGAACATGACAAATTTAAACCATCGTTTATATCTTTCTCGTCCGTCGAATTTGCAGAAGCATTTGAATGCATTGGAGTTGGAAGATCACAATCAGTTCGTTTCAACGGTTTGCTCACAGATGGAATGTCTGGATATATTACTTTGTGTTTATTTCTTTTTGAAAACCCTTCAATTTTCTCAAGACAGAAATAGCAGTTCGAAACGTGAAATCATCAAATCATTGGCCTTTTCTGACAAGACTTCAGAAGAATTGTTGGTTTTGTTCCACTGAAGTAATTGTAATAATTAATTAATAATAATAACCCACAAATATAACAAAAACTGTCCGGAGAATTTTTGCAGTCTCTTGCACAGTTTTTTCATTCTTGAAAATCACACGCAACCCAACTAGTAGAACACTGAGTCAAGCTTTCTTAACTAGGTGGCAAGAAGTTTCCAATTTACTATATTCCACGACGACTAATACATTAGAATTCTCTACTTCTCTCTGCAATGCGTGACGTCGTATCCTTTGGATTTGCCGCTGCCGTTCACAGTATAGCCGCGGACATACTTTTTTAATTTTATATTTTCCGTTAATCTCAGTGAAAACAGATAAAAATTTGAATTTATGCACATCTACTACTTAAAATGTATGTAATTTATCCTGTAAGTAGAGTACTTTGTTGGGCAATAAATGTATTATTATTATTGTTTAATATACAGTTAACCAAATATTGATTTTCTTTGCAAAGAATCGAACGCTCAATGATGGCCGCCAGAATAAGTTATTACTTAAAAACGATTGCACCATCTTTCCAAACCGATACAGCATGTAGTAGTTCATCATACGCCTTCCACGAAGCTTGTAGTAAACTGTTGGAAGGAAAATGTGACAAAGCTATTGTTGTCGGCAGTAACCTATGTCTCCATCCCACTGCTTCTCTTCAATTTGCAAGGTAAGGATTTTGCACTTCAGCAGCATGTTACACGATACTTGTATATACAGGCTAGGGGTATTAAGTACCGACGGCTGTTGTAAATCTTTCGATAACGCTGGAAATGGATACGCCAGATCCGAAGGTGTCGTAGTGGCCATCTTGGAGAAAGTGAAAGACGCGAGAAGAATATACGCCGAAGTAAGTTCTCATTCATCTCTGTGGTAATCCAATAATAGGTGGAGACTGGGGCTAAAGATCTGAAACAAAATGCAAAAGGAAAAGTCCCTTACCACAAACATAAAAAAAGATATAAAAGATCTATATATATATTTCGGCAACTAAGTTGCCATCTTCACTAGAAACCTGTAGAAAAACGGAAAATAGTATTAAACGTAGTGTTTTTGGCTAAGGTGTAACCTTAGACGATATGCTCTTCACTAAATCACCAGTGGGATAACACTAATAATACCAGTGGTACCCCACTGGCGATTCGGTGAATATTTTCCAAGGTTACACCTTAGCCAGAAACACTACGTTTCAACTCTTTTCTGTTTTTCTACAGGTTTCTAGTGAAGATGGCAGGCAACTTAGTTGCCGAAATACGTATATAGATCTTTTATATCTTTTTAATTTTTGTGGAAAGGGATTTTTCCTTTTGCATTTTGTTTTTGTTCTAATCCCTTATTTATCGATTTAATTTCAAGGTCGTGCATTGCAAGACCAACTGCGACGGTTACAAAAAAGAAGGCATCACTTTTCCATCATCCGAAGCTCAGCAAGTCTTGATGCAGGAGTTCTACAAGGAAGCCCATGTGGATCCTGCGAGTCTAACTTATATGGAGGCCCACGGAACTGGTAAGATTAGCTAAGTTTCAAAAGTTGCATTCTGACCTATTATCTACTGACTGGTCTTTCTTGGAAGAATTTAAAGATGTGAACAACGCTGTTCATAGTTTTTATAATATAGTGTATGAAGTTATTGAGTCATCTCTTCCGATTATGGCAGCCAACACTAGATTTTGGCATCCGGTATGGTTTACGAACGACTTCAGGTAACGCTTGATACCTGAAGTCAAAACTTTATTATAGATGTCGTTAGATATCTACCAAAAACATTTCTGCTCTGATGAATTTCTGAGACTAAGACGTCTTTGCAAATCACTCATTTCTGATGCGTATAAATCGTATATGAATATGATTGGGTCCTCAATTATTAATAAGCCTAAAGAAATCTTTAACTATATAAGAACTAAAGGTGACACCTCGCGTATTCCAGCACTTTAACTATTGGTAACACAGAAGTCGAGACACCACAAGATATTGTGAACACATTTGCTGATATTTTTTCTTCAAATAATAATAATAATAATAAGTTTTATTCATATCAGACACATTACACTGTATATGAGCGTCACAAAAATACATATTGCTGTGATCTTTATAGTTTAAGAATTATGAAAATTATTAAATGATCAAGCTTTAGAATAAGAACATAAATTTTAAGTTGTAAATATAGTTTTTAATATAGCAAGTACAGAATCAAAAGATTCAAAAGGTGTATAATGAGTTGCATAACCTTTAAGGGGCAATGTCCTTATGAGAAATGTATATATTAATTTAAGTTTAAAAAATCATTAAGAAAGGAATAGAAATAAACACAAAATAAATTCATGTATTCTATATTTTTTATAGAAAAGACAAACACAAGGTGTGGTTTGAGTATACAAAAACAGACTTCTCACAGTATGTTAGAATAGCATTAGATATTCTAAGAAATAGACCAATGTTTAAAAATAAAAATGTATTAAAAGTAAACAACAGAGAGAGAGAGAGTGATGTTGAAAGACGGAACAGTGAATCATTTAAAAGCCATAAAGTTATATGAACGAGGCGATATTCGACATGAGTGTTGTGAAAACGTCTATTCTAATGAATAAAAATAGATTGAAAATTTGCACAATAATTTTAAGGTATAAGGGAATTTATGATCATATTTAAGAATACAATAAATACTGATACTTATATTTAAAAGCATTTTAAAGGATATACAGAAAAAAGGTGTTCTTTATACGAGACAATACATTACTATATTTATCTATATACTAGATGTATAGGTAGAGACAGAGACACATATTTGAAATGTTATAATAAATGTAAGGGCATCAAAGATAGCAGGACAAATCTTGTGTGGTTCTAATTATCTAAAAAGAAGAAATAACATTAACATTGTTGACAGTTGTATGGAAATCAACATACAAGAGAACGAGAGGAAATAGTTAGAGCATAGGGATGATACTGTCGAAGTCTGTGTTCCAAGTAATGCAGTCCTAAAGAAGAGGATTCCAGTTGTGTTCAATATATATTTCCGATCATATCCAACAAAGTCATCTACAAGAAGAAAATACGAATAGTTTTAAGTAACGGAAAAATAATGTACATAACCAATAATGAAAGAGGTAATGGGTTCATTTACAAGCATAATGAGGGATGGCGTTAAGGAAAGAAGGATAAACCTACCGTAGACAAAGAATCGCAAGTGTGCATGGACTTTTAAATAAACAATTTGTGTATATAAACATTTAGTGCATTCTTGAACTGTCAAAAGTACGATAGGTATGTGTGACTAGGGAAAACTAACAGAAAACGAATATGAAGTGGATAATGCCAACATAAATAGCCACGTGCATCGCATCGTATACGTACATGTTTCTGTGCTCCGCAGTTATTATAAAGTTTATACTGTTAATAATTATCGGTTGTGTTTATAATTGATACCATACTAAAGTTTAAAATCTGATTTTTCATTTTGTACATATTTTATATTTCTAAATCTCTTTGTTTATTGTGTAATTGCATCGGTAAGTTATCTGTTTTATTCTCCCGTGTTTCCTTTTCTTTTTTTCACTACAGCTTTTTCGTGCTGGTTCTTTATATCTGCACTTCTTTCTTGTTTATAGTTTCCTTGATATATACATACATCAATATTTAATCTTTTTTTTTTCCTGTGTACACCGTTCGAGAACCTGTCCGCTGCCTATCTTTTCCTTTATCTTGTTTTACATAAGTCTTCAGTGACGGGCACCTCTGGAGTGAAGTTTGTCTCCCTGTCTTATCCTTGTAATTACTTTTAATTTTTTATTTTTGTTTGATAAATATGCCTACCTGTGCGTGTTGCGGTGGCTCTGATGATGCACATAAAATTATCAACTGCTGCGTCTGTGACAGACAGTACAGGATTGATTGTGTTAATGTCTCGACTGCCGAGGCTCGCAAATTACACCTAAAGACGGGCTTTACTTGGACTTGTGGAGGCTGTATCAGAATGGGTAGCGATCTTAACAGTTTGAGGGCTGTTCTTGTTTCTCTACAGGAAGAAATCAAAATTCTTAAAAAATCCATATTGGAAACTACATCTAACTCATCGTCTTCACTTCTTGATTATGAGAAGATTATACAGGAGATTTCGGACAGGGACAAACGCAAGGCAAATATAGTCATATTCGGCTCACGTGAGTCGGGTTGCAGTAGTAATGCCGAACAGCTGGTTGTTGATAGGAAATTGATTCGTGAAGTTTCCTCGGAAGCTCAGATTATCGACGAGGATATGAGGATTTCAAGATTGGGCAAGTTTGATGCTACGGGTCCTGGTCGGTGTCGTCCGATCAGGGTTTCTTTTGCTTCTAAAGCTCGTGTACACTCTATTCTTCGTAACATGGCTAAAATTAAATCCAAGTTTCCCAATATATCAATTTTTAGGGACCGCACTCCAATGCAGCTTCAATTGCATAAGGATGCCAAAGCTGAAATGAGCAAACGTTTAAATAATGGTGAATCTAATTTGAAGATCAAGTATATTAAAGGCATACCCACCGTTGCTTCTTTAAACTGAATAATCCCAACGGGTCTTCCACGCCTCTGAACATTTATTACCAGAATACCCGTGGCTTACGCACTAAGACACATTCTTTTTTTGTCGGTGTTTGTGAGAATTTCTTTGATGTAATCGTTATAACTGAAACTTGGCTTGATGATTCATTTTCTAGCTCTGAGCTGTTTCCTCCGTCATATTATGTTTTTAGATCTGATCGTAAATTCTCATTAATAAACAGATCAATTGGTGGTGGAGTTCTGCTTGCGCTGAGTGACACGATTTCTTGTCAACTTGTTGATACTGCTGCTGTCTTGTCTCTTACCCCGTCGATTGATTTCATTCTGTGTAAATGTCGTATTCTGGCTGACCATTTTTACATAGCTGCTGTATATATTCCTCCTAGCACTAATCTACATGATTTCGAAACTTTCTTTGAATATCTCGAAATCCTTTTAGATGGCAAGCCTATCTTATTTATCGGCGACTTTAATCTAACACAATATGCAATTAACCCTACTTCTTGCTCGAAATGTTCTACTTTTTTGAACTTTTGTGCCTCGCTACGCTTACAACAATACAATTCTGTTGTTAATTGTGACGTTAGGCTTCTTGATTTGGTTATTTCAAATATTCCGTGCTGTGTTAGTGTGTCCCCAGATGAGTCTCCTTTTGTTCCCTCTGACCCATATCACCCGCCCTTATCAATAACGTTAAATTTTTCCTATTCTGCTCGTAGACCACACCTATTTCCATCGAATACTAACTTCAGATATAATTTTCGTAGGGTGGACAATGCTCGTTTGTTGTCTGATCTGGCTGAAGTGGATTGGACATTTTTAACTCATATAAACGATGTCGACCTTGCTCTTCAACAATTTTATAATACCATTTACAACGTATTGGATGCTTCTGTGCATAAGTATTGTTCTGGTAATGTTCAGTCATCTTATCCAGAATGGTATACTTCCAACATAATTAAAAATCTGAAACTGAAAGATTATTATAGACGTCATTGGAAAAGATCCAACAATATATCGTACTATAATGAATTCAGTCGACTAAGAGCTCTTTGTAAAAATGATATTGCTGCTGCTTACTCAAAATACTTGGATGAAATTCAGTCCTCAATTCTAACTAATCCTAAAAACGTTTTTAAGTTTTTACAAACCAAGAAGTGCAGTTCCAGGATTCCCAATGGCCTGTCTTTTCTCAATGTTTTTCACGAATCTCCGCAGGACATCGTGGATGCTTTTGCTGAAAAATTTCGTACTTCCTACCATAACAGTACACCTTTTCATGACAACGCACCCAGTTCTTCAGTAAATCATTTACCTGTTGTTCTTCCATTAGTTTCTGAATCGGAGCTAATTGACATTATGTCCAAGTTTCCGCAGAATTTTAATTCTGGGGATGACTTAATTCCTAATTTTCTTATTCATGATGCCAGACATATTTTGGCGATACCTTTGGCTATTATTATTAATCTATCAGTTCGTTTATCTGTTTTTCCTTCCTCTTGGAAGCGTGCACGAATATGTCCAGTGCACAAAAAAGGTGATAAAACGTTTGTTGACAATTATAGACCGATATCTATTTTATCTAACCTTGCTAAGATTTATGAATCCTTTCTTTACTCATGTATATATCATGGCACTAAATCATACATCTCATCTGACCAACATGGCTTTGTCCGTGGTCGATCGACAGTTACAAACCTTATCACCATTTGTCAATATATAAGTTGTGAACTTGATGTGCAGGGTCAGGTGGATGTTCTTTATACCGATCTTAGCAAGGCATTTGACACCTTAGATCATGGTATTTTACTCACCAAATTGTCTGTGTATGGTTTGAGTTCCTCATTACTTAGACTTTTGGAGTCGTATTTACTCAACCGAAGTACATATGTTTATTACAATGGTTTCAAGTCCTTCGAGTTTGTTCCACAGTCTGGCGTCCCTCAGGGCTCCAATCTGGGACCCTTATTATTCATTCTTTTTATTAATGATTTGCTCACCTCATTATCATGTCCTACACTTGCTTATGCAGATGACATTAAAATTTATCAATCCGTCAGGACCTGGAACGACGTATTGCTTTTGCAAGAGAATTTGAATATGATCAGCGAATGGTGCATGCATAATGGTCTGGTTCTGAATGTTGACAAGTGTTGCCACATGACTTTTACTAGGAAGCATAGAATTATTCCATCCACTTATGTGATTGACGATCACAATCTTTCTAAGGTCAACGAATTTAAAGACCTTGGTGTAATTTTTGACAGCCGTCTAACATTTATCCCACATATTTCAAATTTATGTCTTGCTACCTCTAAAACCTTAGGTTTTGTTATACGTACCTGCAAGCATTTCAACAATATCGGTTTACTGAAAACTCTATTCTATAGCTTTGTTGCTAGCAAACTTGAGTATGCTTCCCCAGTCTGGGCACCACACTACACTTACCTCCAGTTAATGGTTGAGAAGATTCAGAGAAGATTCCTGAAGTTTTTGTCATACAAAATTGATGGCACTTATCCTATGCGCAATATGGATTACGCTACGCTTTTGGCACGGCATGGAATGCAGTCCTTGACGTCGCGTCGTGAAAGACATGGTGTGCGTTTTATTTGGAAGCTAGTGCATGGACTCATTGATAGTTCTTACATTCTTTCCTCCATAAATTTCCTTGTTCCGCGTATTTCTTCCCGATCTTCCCCTACTTTCTCCCTTCCTATTCCTAGAACCAACTTACTATCTTTTTCTCCTGTAACAACTATGTGTCGCACAGCTGAGCTTATTTATGGTGATACTTTTTTTTAATATAATTTACTTGTATTAACGTCTTCTTTTGTATAATTTCTATTTCTAAATGTATGTATACAATTTTTGTTTTTTTTGTTTGTCCTGTTATTGGATTGATTATCCGTTGGGCAATAAATAAATTATTATTATTATTATTATTATTATTATAAATATTAGTATGAGAGTCGTGGCGCTGTAGACGGATAGTCGTCTTTTGTTTGAAAACCGAAGTTACAAAAGGCGCGAAGAACGAGATAAGAGGAGAAGCTGCCGAACTTTCGAATTTATCAGACGTAAAAATTTTGATGGCGTTCGCAAATGATAGTAGGGGTTTCAATACACTACGTTGAATCATATTAGTTTAAATGTATTAAGGTTATTTTTGGATTTCAATAGAGTTTTTAGTTTTCATATTGTCAATTATTTGTTACTTTTATAAATATATGAATAAAAATGGTAGACATCAATAAAAAGGAATTTGATGATTTATATGAGGAATATAAGTAAGATTTTCCTGAAATAATATACAGTTTGAATAATTGATGATGTTAGACGCACTTTAGGAAGTACTATGTGAAAATATTTATTTCTGGCGAGGCGTTAAACATCATCAATACTTAAATAAAATATTGTTTTGCTGAATTATATTGATTTTTGTAAATTGTGGAAAATTGTTAATGGTGTTGAGGGCACTGGCAGTACTATGTGTGAATATTTGCTTCCTGTGTATCACTAGGCATTATTAATAATTTGTGGTAGAAAATTTAATAAATTTCAAGCAGTTAAATACGTATAGATACGAATATTCTTGATGGACAAAAGCCAATCTGTGGGGTGTACTATGTGCAAATATTTGCATTCAGCGATTGGTAAAGGAAGATATTTTCTTCTTTGCAAAATTTTAGATCTTCGAAGGCACTACGTGCGAATGTATGTCTTTGTTGAAATAAAATTTAGCCTCGTAGGGGAAAAAATCATTTTTGAATCTATAAATACAATATTAAAAGATTAAAAATAGCAAAATAATATTTTTCTTGAATCCACATAGAAAAAAGAATGATGTTTTTCTATGTTTTTCATGATTATGAAGAGACACTTTTTAACAGGCACATGTTGTTAATAAAAATTTTTTGTGATGTTGTTTACTGAACTAGAATATGAATATAAATGTTTTATGAAATTTGAAAAACTTATTTTATTATTAACCTTATCTAAATTAAACTTAAATGGGAAAAACACACCAGATGAATGAAGGAAGGATCACTGCTAGAACTCACGAAAACAAATTGAATGCTAACAGGGATTAGATTTATAATTTAGTAGTTTTTTTTACAATATTAATGCAATCTCAGCATTCATAAATATTATGCAATTTTGTATCGTTAAGGCTACAACGTTACAATTGTAGTTGCATTATTGCAACCACAGCAATATGTAAAACAAAAATTCAACATAAATGTGACAAATCACTTTATCCCTGCAAATATTCATTGATACTGTAATAACATTGTCGCAGTAGAAATGTTTTCAATAATATTTTAAACTGATGAGCATTATGCATGTGCTTCACCTCCAATGGCAATCTGTTATGTATGACCTGAGCAGCATATGTTGGTGACCTCTCAAAGCGAGCAGTTCTATGCTGGTCAGTAACGCAACAAATGGGCCTGCCGCGTCGGGTATTTTTGACCACCACTGCAATACTTACCCAAGTTATCCCTCGCATACCGTGCACATTGGTAAATATACACACCCGGCACTATCAAGAAACCCTCCCCCACAAAAGCTGGTCTGCAAGAGTCATCAGACTTTAGGTTAAAAATTAAGCGTAACTTTCTGTTGAATAAACACACACCAAGCCCCAGTCCGCAGTCAAGACACGCTTGGTTACTCCTGCCCTACTATTTTAAATAATGTTCCGAAATAATGTACTTCACTTGTAGGAACACAAGTAGGAGATCCCGAAGAATTGAAAGCCATGGGCGAGGTAGTTTGTACAGGTAGAAATAATCCATTACTTATTGGTGCTGTCAAGTCAAATATTGGTCACAATGAAGCGGTATCGGGTCTGTGTTCTATCGTTAAAGTATGAAATGCTTGTCTGGAAATTTTATACACTATTAATTTTTGAACTGCTATAGGTGATAATTTCGATGGAAACTGGTTTTATTCCACCCAATATAAATTTCAAAAACCCAAGGGAAGGCGTGGAAGCTTTGGCAACAGGACGACTAAGTGTAGTAACTGAAAAGACACCAGTGCCAGATGATCGTGGTTTATTTGGTAAGTACACTTAGACCACTTGCGGTGTAATTTTGACAAAGAATTTAACAGATTTAGCCAAGGATCAGTAATAAGTATTAATTTGACATCAGTGATTTCATTAATTTTATTTTTGTTAAGGGGATATTAAAGTCGATTTGGTGTTGGCCCGTAGGAGGAGCCAAATGCAAGCCATCTCATTCTCATATATTTGAAATTAATGTGTTGTTTTCCGTCACCCGAATACAGAGAAAAAATACAGCTGAAGGTGCTGCTAAAATACAAATAATTCAGTATCGCACCATTCCGGAATTTCTTAATTTAAATACTCAAATTAAACTTTTTTCCGCAATTCAAAAAGCTATATCTCACAAGAAAACATTGGTCTACACGGGAATTACATCCGTTTTGATCAATTTCATTTAATTATTTCAGATTTTGACCGAGAAACACACGTACATTTTACTCTAATTTGGAATAAAAAAAATAGATGGTTGTGACAAAAAATTACATAATCTGATAACCTTTCCGTGTACTCATATCTATATTGGAGTTGTACAGAAAATTTCAAATTTCTATGTTAAACAATAGTAAAAAAAAAAGATAAATTCGAAATCTTGCTTTCTCGACCGCTTTAATATCCCCTTAATACCCGAGGGGATATCTTGGGCAGAATTCGCTTGTAACATTTATAATTACTCAACTGTGCTGTATCTTGATATTTGTTTTTTATTTATCCCCTTCGACATACAATCTGTCATAGCATAAGACATTAAGTATTTTTTTTTTGTATTTTAATGAGCATGAAGGGAAGCAATTCCAATGAACAGTACTTTCTCGTGGGTCACTAAGTGTTTGAATGAACAAGGGGTAAAGAAAATTACATAAAATATGTATTATAAAATATTATTTATTTATATATCTATATATGTATACATATTTATAAATATATAACAAAGTATAAACATAAATTATTTAATGAGAAATCTGTTGCTGTTTATTTTCAGATAATATTTTAATATCAGATTCATGTTTCGTATTCATTAGTTTGACGCATTTGGCAGTTAATTCCCTTTCAAGTCTATTTTTATTAGAAGATTTTACAAAGTTCATTGAAGAAAACAATTTTTCACACAAATATGTGGACCCAAACATCGTTAAAAGAGCATTAGCTAGTTTTTTCATTGATATAAAAGAATCCCACACGTTCAATCTAATATTTTCAATTTTCACTGTGGGATCAATATTATCTGCACTACTTTCACACAGTTTTCCTTCTACTTTAAAAATCAAGTCTTCAAATGTTGTTTTCCACACTACGCTTCTTCGATTAACTCCATTGTTTCAAATTCAGTTTTGTATGGATATAAAATAAAGTTAAATGTATTTTCCAAACATTTAAATTGATTGAATCTCTCCTCAAAAGCTTGTTTTATTTCCCGGAGAATCATTAAATATGCTTTAATTGCATTTTCTTGAATGTCGGCCGTATTTTCAAAAATTATTGTATTTTCAAAATGTTTTCTTAATTGCGAAAAATATTTCATAATTTTTATTTCTAAATTCTTACTAAAGGTATTGTAGTGTTTTCGGGTTCGCAATAAACAACTCGTGCAAATGTTTTAAAACTGTCTGTATATTTACACACTTAAAACTAATCACAATATAAAAATATAAAATTAATGTATCGCGCTTAAAACTGCTACAAATAAACACTCGTATTTATTTCTATCACTTCTATTTCTGTTTGTAATATTTATGTAATAAAACTTCACCGCTTATAATTATTTTAACTGTTCAGTAAATACCGCGCGCGACTACTATCGAATGAATGAATGCTTATCCCACCGGAGGCATTTATATGTTCAGCGACAAAACTCTAGAAACCTCTCGCTTCATTCTAGATAGGTCGAGAGACTGTCTGTCGCCTATGCCGTGGATGATTTATTGCTTATTTACGGTGCGTCGCGCCAATGTTTACTTTTCTGTGGGCTTGTTTCGTTACAATATCAAGTTTTGCCATAAATGTTTTAATATTTTCATACATGGTAAAAACAATTAATCCTTGCCCTTGATGTTTTTTATTCAGTTCATTAAAATGCTGAGTGATGTCGCATAAAAACATTAAATCATTTAACCATTACATTGGATAATCCATTAAAACTATTGTCTTTTTCAATTAAAAAGAGCTTAATTTCATTTAATAACGTTACAAAGCGATTAAGGACTTGACCGCAACTAAGCCATCGCACGTTGTTGTGTGTCAAAATGTCAGAATAATTGCATTCAATTTCCTCTAAGAATTGTGCAGATAGCCGTTTATTAAGAGCTCTTGCGTTTATAAAGTTGATGATTTTTATTACAACTGACATTACACTGGAAAATGTTTTTAATCCATGTTTCGCACATAAAACTTGTTGGTGTATTATACAATGAAATTCGATCAGAGAATGTGAAATATTTTGCTTAAGATACCGAATAAATCCAGTGTTTTTCCCTACCATACTAGGTACACCGTTTGTTGTTACAGAAACTATTTTCTGAAGGTCAATATTTATTTCTTTAAATGCAATACCAAATTCTTTAAAAATATCAAGACCGGTACACTTACCTTTCAACGTTATTAGATATATTAACTCTTCTTTCATTATATTTCCTGATTTATACCGAGCAAAAATTGCTAATTGTGCATAACCATTTACATCATTACTCTCATCTAAAGCAATTCAATACATTTCTGCATAATTTAAGTCGTTATGTAATTGCAAAAAAATATTTTTTTCTAATTCTATTACTCGATCCTTAATTGTATTTCGACTTATAGGTAACTCATTTTTACGCTTTATAATCAAGTCTTTTTCTTTAAAATCAGCAAACAATGTAGGACTACATTCTAAAAACGCTTTTTGACAAATTCTCCTTCTGAAAGAGATTTCCCGTGGCGAGGAATGTAATGGGCAACTTTAAAACTAGCAGCTGTAATGTTGTTTTTTGGAACCAAAAAACTTTTTAAAACACTGCTTTGAGAAAAATTCTCTTTTTTCTTTTGAAAAAAATATGTTTTTCTTTCTTCATCTGTTGACATTCTGAGATTAGAATACAACGTTTCAAAATGTCTTTTTATATTATACATACTGCTATGATATTAGTACAATTGTTATAGGATTGCCCCGATATAGCTCAGAAAACAAAATTCTCTCTCTCTCAGGTTCCCTCGGCGAAACAGTACAATGTTCACGTCAGGAATCGTGATCTTAGGAAACAGTATAAAAAAACAACAAATTACTTGAAGACAAAAAAAATGAAATAAATAATTAATTTTCTTTTCTAAAATCTTTAATAAAAGTGAAAAACAGATCAGATATAATTTATTTATTACAAAAAAAAAAAAAAAAAAAAACTTTAGTTAACAAATACTCAAGAAAAAACCCTACCCACTAATTGACCAGATAGGATAAAAAAAACTTGTACTGACAAACGCGACAAAATTTACCTAATTAATTACTGAAAATTATTCACAAAGTTTATACAAAATAATAATTACTTAAAATAAATAAATTAAATACCTATAATTAAAATACATCAAATTATAGCAAACTATCTAATTTAATAGCTTCTCAATAAATATAAAATATTTTCAAACACGTGCAGGAAAACAAAATGAAAGATGAGTCTACTTTTTACAATATTAAAATTTTCTCTTATTATTATAAAGAATGCATTCTCTTTCTTAAAAGTAAATACTTAACTTGTATAACAGCAATAAATCTAATTCACAAACTTGATTAAATCTTGGCTCCTTATAAGCAAATTATTAAAACAAATTTTATTCAAACTTCAAATATCTCTAATAAAGGAACTGCATTTAACGGGAGACCAAGATCTAATGTCCTTTTCAATATTCACCACAGGACAAGTGAAAGTCACGCATCCCTACCACGTCTCAATAACATTCCGCACATGTATACTATATCATAAATATCAAGTTGAAAAGCGTAAATAATCTTTCAGGCATCTTTTCTTTTAAATTCAAATAACAACAAAATAAATATTAATATACACAGATTACGAAAAGACTACTATACCTCCCAAATTCTTAAACAGAAACCAAAATACAGTGTGTACCAAAACATTTGCCCCACAGAAAAATAAATTTGAAATAAATCAATTTATTTAATTTTACTTATCCATGATATATAAAAAAACCATAGCAATACGTGAAGTCACTTTTTCATTAGAAATAACGCACATAACCATTTTATTCCTTTCAATCACACCATATTTATCAAACCATTCAGCTTGATATGGTTTTGAACTTGTATCGCTTGTTTTTAATTTTTTAACCACATTACAATAAGTGATGCAGCTAGTTCAAAGCACGACTTGATTTGACAGTATTGTGTATTTATTCCTTTTATAGCACAGAAATCTATTAAATCAGGTACTTTTCTTCCATCACTGGGCCAGTAGGAAAGTTCACCAGCTCATAAGTGATTGATTTTGTATTCTTGCGTGGCTGCTAGTGACTGGTTATTCTAGATCCCCACTGTCGATGCCTAGCGTTGAAATCTCCCCCGGTAATAAATTTATTACCTAAAATACTAAAATAGTTCAAGTAGTCGGCTTTTTTAATTTTATGTTGGGGGGGGGGGGGGGAGCAATATATCGTGGAGATATTAACGGTGGAGGTTTTTGATAATGAGTACTTTTTTTATCCCAAATGAGAAAGATTAGAATGATCACATAGTCTGTTTTGCGCATGCGTTAAATGAAAATGTCTATTTTGTAAGATAGGACATTATAGCGGACAAGAACGCTCGAAAGCTGGAAGAAAAGTGAAAAAAGGTGTGGAGAGCATGTAAAGGTTCAGTTCACTGGAAAAAGAAAGGAGATGGTTATATTCTTTTAGGAAATGACAAAACAGGTGAAAAAATCTACATGGAGTATATGGGAGCATAAAACACTACGATAGCAGAATTATTCGGTATATAAAAATAAACACATCACACATAAATCACATAAGAATTACAACAAATATAAATTAAATAACGGTGCGAGAGACAGCATCAGATAAAGAAAACTTTACACCAAAGAATGGATATAAGTTTGAAATTAGATTAATAATGAAAAACTAATAAAATAGAGTACGTACTTGAATGAAAGATGATAAATAATAAATAAAACACTGATTTTAAAGTTTAATTGTTTTGTATCATACAGTTTCAACAAGTGTGCCCATCTTCAATTAATTTTTTGAAAGATGATAATGTGGGTGTTCAAATGGAAGAGAATGTATTAAGTGCATATGCGTCATCCTGAATATGAAAGAAAAATCACGCGCGAAGAACGACTGCAACAAAGAAAAACTTGGTCGTTATTGTGATGCTTCCAAGAAGAAGTGGAACAATAGGAGTGTCAGTAGTATAGCCCAAGAAGAACGAGCACTATCGATTACCAGACTCTACGACCATCACTAAAGCGGAGTTGATTAGAATGTCAATGATCTGCACAAGAGCTCGTTTTCAGAGTGCAACAGGAGAAGAAGTACGAATTTACACCAACTGCAAAAGTCCAATTGGGTTAGTAACACGATATAATACAAGAGGACGTCTAGAGAATGCGGTCCAGAAAGATATGGTGGCAGCATGCCACCAAATAGGATCGAACATGACGATAAGGTTTATGAAAAGAGGAGCACGAATTACAGACGACGAAGCAAGAAAGGCAAGAGAAATGAATGGTGTGAATCTGATCGTGAGGAGATGGAGTCTGGAGTGGATGAATGGAAAAACATGAGATAATGCTGTAACAAGAAAAAATGATATTCCCAGAAGTCGAAATGAAGAGAGAACAACTGACGTGAAAAGATATTCGGTTGATAACGGGACATCGTTATCTAAACGCCTATTATATTATGGGTTTATGGTTTCTTCGTTATAGCGTAAAGATTCCTTTTTTTGCTTATAAAAAGTTTGGTGAAAATAATGTTAGAATTTTATAAATTGACACTCATATTGTTTGTATAGTAATATTAAAAATAAAATAACATTGTTACAGATTTTATTATATTTCTGAAGAAGACTAAAATTTGTATCGAAACGTTAAATAAACATACATTTTCATATTCTACAAGAATAGTTTTAATTTATAAGCCAAAAATACCTTAAATAACACATAATTAATAATCTTCACGGCAAGGAAGAAAACCACACAACAATATAAATATATTGAGGTAGTACTAGGTACCAACCATCAATATTTATATTTGGTTATGATATGAAATGTATTTTGATGTTAAAAGTTTAAGAAACTTATAAATAGAAATAGTATTATGAGGAATGGTGTTTATTATCCTAGTATTAATATTTACAATTGTTGAATTGATATTGTAGTAAAGTCCTTTGGTTAAGGTCCATAGTTCAGCAAATGATACCAAAACCTGTAAAATAGAGATTTTGATATTAATTGAGTGTTTGTTATGTAATATAAAATTGTAAAAACTTGTTCAATTGTCTTAAATGATGAGAATTGATTTTAAAAGGGAAACTTTGTTTAAAGGTAACGTCAAAATAGATAAAAACTCCCGCCATAATTTAATTAGAGGAAAAGTCAATGGTTGACAGATTTTGACATTTACAGAATTTTTGATATAGTATGTTTTAAAATTGTTTTGAATACTTAAATACATTTATAAATTCATGGTTAAAATTGTTAAAATATGAGTATTGAAATATAGAAAGGCATACAAGAGAATATTAAAATAATAGAATGTATTTTGAATATAAATAAGAGGTGTTGAATAGAGATTGGCCAATTCAAATATATAAATTATCACTAAGGTAATCAGAGTAAATAGAGGAGATTCTTCTTAAAAAAAAAATTATGAGAAGAGATGTATGATAATTTCGGTGAGAATAGATTTTAGCCGAAATTAAGTGATTTAAAGCAAAAGAAATACATATTGTGTGTATTAAATTATAAATTTAATATATTGGTACATAATTTATGACCAAAACGAAGCATTAGTGAAATATTGTATTAACGTAGGCAGTATCAAGTGGATAAAGAAGAGAAGGAGATTATAGTGACTAAAAGCATAAAATCTAAATTAAATTTACTTACCACAAAAGGATCAAATGTATCGAAGAATTCCTGAAGCGAAGTAGTTCCATTACAAGTTTAACCATAGAGGGGATTTATTTATCGAGGGATTCCTGGGACGAAATCATAGTATAATAGGCTCATCTGACGTGCATATTCTAACTTCCTGGACGGAATTACATTTAAATTGCAACACTATTCAAATACAGCCGGAGGGAAAATCCGAACGAGATAGGTCTATTCTTCATAATTCCAGCACTAGAAATCATCTTTACGAGGCACAAACAGCTGTTCCATTGAAGAGGTAAAACATCACCGAGGATTCCAGTTCAACCGAGACTAAAAAGAGAAAAGAGATCAGTTAGAAATTCCTTGTCAAGAAGTTACACATATGTAAAATAAGGTTGTATCATTTAATTGTTACTATTTATATGAAAATCTCTTTTATTCAATGAATTGGCACATAATAGATTAAAAATTAAATGACTAAATGTATCAGAAATTAAATACTGAATCATAGATAACAGCTACATAATACTATTTGTATTAGAAATTAATGGTATACATTTTAAAAGTTTTAGTACATGCGTTAAATAAACCTACCTTTAAAAATATAATAGGGTTATATCTTCAATTCTTATCATAACCATATATGAGTACCTAGATATTGGACAAGTTTGAATAAGTAATTGTTAAAATACTGGCATTTTCTTCAAATACATGTTTATTGTATGTTATTTCTCTGCAATACATTATATTTATTGTTACTCAGCCATTTTTGATTTTCATTTACGTAGATGTATTTGATAGGTAAACATTCTGCATTCATGGTTGTTTGACCTCCTAAAAATAAAAGTAAACATACAGATTAATGTATAGGGAAAATATAGTAACAGTTTAAAATTAACTTACCATACTGTGAGATAATAAATGGTGTAGACTTGAAATTAAATTGATTATAAAGATTTTTGTATCGATTGAATAAAATATTTAGTAGATTTATCAAAGTTAGTTCACATGTGTAGCGGTAATATCGTTTTAGTTGCGGATTACCAACTTATATAGTGAAAAGTACTTGGACAATAATCTTTCTTAGATAATATAAAAGAGACAGGTCCGGACTAGGTTTTTTTATTAGTAATGAGAATATGAAAGTACAAATAATAGAGAAATAAATTTGTTTATAGTAAATATATGATTTACGATATTAGAAGCACCTGATAAAGAAGTGTATTTGTTTTTTTTGTATTTAGAAAAGAATATTCAAGTATTATAAATTATAACGACTGAGTTAGTTAGGGCATATAAATATTTAACTTATATACAAGTAAGGTAATATATTGAAAACATTCTACTATAATTTATTGGCTTACCCAACGTGTGACGTAATAAGAAGTAAAATGTCTAACTCAGGGTGTAATTAAGGGATATTATAAGTGAATGATAATTTTATAGTTTGATTTTACTTAGGTATTTTGTTTAACTCAGGGTTACGACAATATATATAAAAGGTGTTTTTTTTTCTTGAAATGTATAACAGGTAATTAGTTATCTTGGCGTTACACTTTTATCATTTGCATTATATCATGTTAGTCAATGAAACTCTCTAGATGACAATGTCAAATTGTCATTTTGTTATTATTTGTCATTGCATTGCCGCCAAGATAACTAATTACTTTTAATACAATTTTCCTATATAGAAAAAGTTTTAAGTATATAAAAAATAAAAATAAAAAAAGCATAAAAGCAAGTTTTCAAGAATGGTATAGCATTATGTTTTCTATTTCAATAGGTTAAACGAAGTTTTCCTTGTCTACATGCATCATTATATGTATTATACAGCATGTGTCAATTTTCATTAGCCATTGGCGATTAATCCATACAGTACGTGGCAACATAGTACCCCTTCTTTCCTTTCCAATGCCAGCACGACCGATGCATGCTCGTATATACAAGTTAGCGTGGTTAGCAGTAACTCTTCGACCACCGGCTTGGGTGTTTGTATTGCGTTCAGAAATAATATTTACGAGTTGCAAGGATTTGTTTTTCTTTTTCCTTTCAGTAAATGCAGAGAATTATTAAGTTGCGTTCACGCTGCATGACACAAACAAAAGCGTAATTCTAATAAAATTAAAAATAAGGTAAATAAAAAAGGATTCTGAAAATAATAATAAACTACTAGATCAGGAGATCGCGGCGGCCATTTGATGTTTTCCGTTCCAGTAATAAGACGGCTTTTATTGCAGACTAGATCGCAACGTGTTCGCGGCTAAACATTGAATGTAAAATCTGGTCAGGAGAAGTGTTAAGATCGGAGAAAATCGTTGGATGTCGATTGTTGCCGGGATTGGTGACGGACAGTAGAGGGCCATGTTGCCACGTATTACTTGTATACGTATAAATCGCACGTAAACATTGAATCCCTATACCTAATGAAAATTGACACATACGGTATATATGTTCACACTAATCAGCCTTTTTGTTTATATTTGATAGTGATTTTATTCATCTTGATTTTGAAATACCATTTATTGTCAACAATTTTTCCAAGTGTGATCAGTCAGTACGGCAATTTCATTTTATTCTAAACAGGTGTTAACAATTTTGGATTTGGTGGTGGCAACGCCCACATTCTACTTCGCTGGAATACCAAAGTTAAAGTCAACCAGGGGATTCCCACAGATAACTTACCACGTTTGATTTGTCTCAGTGCTCGTACTGAAGAAGGCGTAACTACTATGCTAGACGACGTCCAAAGCAGACCTCTCGATGCCGAATATGTCTATTTAATACATCAAGTCTTCCGGTATGTTGGCTAAGGAATTAATCACATTTGAATCGAACTGGTCTTTTCTTTCTTAGAAAACAATCGGAGAATAATATATACCGAGGTTATGGGATCTTCAGCAAACATGGAGAAGTGAAAAGATCAGCGACAAAAATACATATTGAAACGCCAAAGTTATACTTGGTCTTCAGTGATGCAGAAAAGGAATTTCTGAAATTGGGTAATCGATTGATGGACTTCCCAATCTTTGCGAATACTATTAAGATGTAAGTACATAATATTTCGGGGAAATCGAGGTTACTGAAGGTAACATTACTAAAATTTTGAACATTGAAACATATATTTTTAATAAATATGTTTTAATTTATGCATGTCTAGTTGTACGTTTGTATACGTTTATTATCTTTAACCGGTAATTTAGGTTTTGTTAATTGGCCCTTTGTTGTGTTTGATTTTTAAAAAAATCTGGAATAATTTTTAACGTAATTTTTTGACATTGTTTTGTATTAAACGTTAGCTTAGATCCTATTTATGATTTTAATAGTATATTTTTGGCGCCCAACATGGGCCCAAATACTTGCTACATAAAAATCATAGAGCCTAAATTCACAAAAGCTGATGGCGAACCTAAATCCTAAAAAAAAACAACTAACCTACCGTACTTCCCTGGTGTTAGAGATTTTCCCGATATTTTAGAGAAAGGCGAAAGGTTTTGATGCACTAGAAACATGCTTTCCGTTTTTAATCTTCGATATCTCGATCTGCTAAAAAGATAAAAATATGAAATTTCCCTAGTAAATCGTCCTAAGCCTACCTTTCACATTTCGATCAGCATCGACGATTTACGTTTTTTGTTTTTCTTTAATCGCCTGGACGTCTGTCATGTCTGATAGTATCCTCATGCCGTTTCATCTCACGGAGATTTTAAAAATGCGATCGACAATAGAATTAAAATACATAAGCCATGTCGAGGTTCATCATTATGATACTCGTGATCTTAATGTGAAAGTCTCTGTAGGTTAATATTACGTTTCTTTATTTTCAGCATTCAAGATATCTTAAGGGAAGCGGAAAATATTGATATTTATCAAGTAATCAAAGAGGCAACCGACGAAAACCTAATGAATCAGATTTTGGGAACGGTTTCTATACAAATCAGTTTGGCGAATGTACTCAAGGGTATTAAAATCAAGCCCGATCAAATTTTAGGACTTGGTTGCGGCGAATTGGTCGCGGCTTATGTTGACAATTATTTAACATTGCGACAGGCCGTGTTGGTGCTGTTTTGTGCGACTAGCTCTTTGAATATCAAGAAGCACAATACAAATTTGAACGTATTGGAAAAGATTTTGCCGAATAAAACGAACTCATACGATAAATGGATGCCTGGTGACGAAGATATCCTTCGACGGGATTCCGCGACATACTTTTTGAAAAACATCATCGGTCATACTAACGGAAGAGACATCAAACGAATAATTCCTGGCGACGCCCTTACTCTAGTAATAGGAGCTGACATCGGAAAGTTGTCTGAGAAAACTCTACTTTTGATGGATGTAAATTCAACTGATCCGGTGGTCGATTTTCTGAACATCTTGGGAAGGTAAAATCGCACTAATTACTTCTTGCGCTTTTCTAAAACTAATCCTATTAATAATTATAGTTTGTACGAGTTTGGTTTCGAAATGGAATTAAATATGTTATATCCGAGGATTGAGCTACCAGTTAGCAGAGGGACGCCCATGTTATCTCCGTTGGTCAAATGGCAGGACATGAATTGCGATGTCCATCTTTATAAAAATGAAGCCGATACTCAAAGCGGATATCGAGTAATACATATTTCACCCAAAATGGAAGACTGGAACTTTATAGTTGGACATGTTATCGATGGTGAGATTTGTGTGTAAAATGCACCATTTTTGGTCCCTAGAAAAATTAATAAGAAATATCTTTAAAAAACTATGGCTAGAATTCATTATTTCAAGTCCTACTCACAAAGTTCTTGTGGTTGCTGTAATGAAGAATCTTTCACATTATTTTGCATTTCTGCAGGTTGTTAATATTAATTATAGTTTTTAGACTTCTTAATAAAATCAATAAAGACACCTTTAATTTTTTAGGTAGAAATTTGTTTCCCGCTACTGGATATTTAACTTTAGTTTGGCATAGCTTCGCTAGACTAACCAGCAAGACCCCTGACCAAATGAAGATCTTTTTCGAAGATGTTAAATTTATCAGGGCGGCCAACGTCCCAAAAGAAGGATCATTAGAACTTACTGTTACGATAAGGATCGGCACCCATAGCTTTGAGGTAGGTTGCTTGTGGAATAGCATTTACAGCATGGAAATCTCGTAACACTCGGTAATAGAACTCCTATTTTCTATAAGCATTAATATTGAGAGGCTCGAGCAAAGGTACGGTAGAATTGGTGAGGATCGCTATGTAATATACTTAGATGGACTGATGATACTAGTTCACTACGTAATACTCTAAGTTCCGTAGATTCTACTGGCTTTTTCAACAGTTCCACAACTCCAGGATGAGTAATCTCGGCGTTAATGGTACTTGCTTCTGGGCTTTTTGTAGGTATACATTCACTAGCCTCATGTCTTGACTGTGTCGTTACATATCGCTACTTACATATTTCAAGTTAATAGAATCATCTATTTCTACTGAAAGCAAAGCCTCTGCCACAGTGTTTCATGAACCTTTGATATAATTGATAACAAAGTTATATTCTTCCAGTATTAATCTAGATTTTGTTAAATGATTTGAAGGATTTTTCATAACAAATAAATATACGAGTGGCATATGATCGGTATATATTTTAAATTTTCGACCGTATACATACGGCCTAAACTGTTTTACAGTGTGATTTTTGGATAATGTCGTCTTATACAGGTTTGTTTATTTTTTGTCTTTACGATCATCACTATTCCCTTTCTTTAAATTTCTATCAAGTAACCTCTTCTAATAAATTTTGGAACAGCATAACGTTGTCGTACCATATTCATACATCTTCTCGCCTTCTTCTTCAATCACCTTATGCAGAATATTTTTGTTTGCTTATGAATGTACAGTAACAGGGTGGAAACAGTAATTTTCTCTGATAGGCAGTTTGTTAATTCTATTTGTTGCTGATTTTCCCATATTCGTTTATTGGAGTACAATCGCAGGGTTCGTTGCATATTTCCATTTCAGGACCAGCGCGATGGAATTGGCCATGTAATATACGTCAGTGGACTGTCACTACTAGTCGTGGTGATGGTTCGAAGCTGGCTGCTGAAGCAGTTAAAAACTTACATTGGTTTACAACAGAATTTATTGTGTAATTTGTTTTATTGTAATTTCTAGATTGCAGAAAAAGGTGTTACTATTGTAACTGGCACAATTAACGAAATAACAGACGAACAATCTTTCGTCAACATACCTGTGAAGGATTTTCCGAAGAGCACAGACATCATGGACGACAAAGATTTTTATAAAGAACTGAAACTACGAGGTTATCAATATAGGTACGCAAGAATAATCCCATGAAATAAATTTCAATTTTTCAACGTAAATGACATTTTAGTGGATTGTTCAGGAGCATTCGGAAGTGTAGTGTTGATGCTTCACAGGGGATTATACATTGGGATTCTAACTGGTCTGCATTCATGGACTGCCTCTTACAGTTAATTATCTTACAGACCGATACTAGAAATCTGTATGTGCCCACCAACATAGGACAACTACTAATTGACGCCCCGAAGCACCTTGAAGCGTGTAAAAAATTCGACGATAACATTCCAGTTCACCTGCATAAAAATCTTAATATTATCAGGTAAGGTGTTCGTCTCAAGTTTCGTTTGATTGTGCTGCGGCGTGTTTTCATGAAAGGGAGTCGATTCAGAATCTGCAAATAGTGTTGTTAGTACAACATCTCCACTAACAAAAACCTTTACGCCCGAGTAATCCCAACTAGTGTTTTTTCAAACCTGTAACACAAGAAGTTCGTCAAATAATCATAGAACGTAATAATAATAGAACTGAAATAATTAAATATGCTACGGACCAACTGTGGCAGCTTTTGTTTATAATCATAAATCACTGCATCGAAGAGTGATACTTTTCGGAATGGTGTTAGAATTTAGAATAATAATAATAATAAATGTTTCTATTGAAACAAAAGAAAGAGACAGCTAGGGTAAAGTACATAAAGCTACAAATAAAGTAGTTTATAATGCTTCAGATTGATGGCGAATCGGAAAAATCTTGTTATGAGATGATCTTATTATCGCGAGATCTAGTTTGAAATTAAACTTTGTGTCATTTCTTAATTATTGAAATGAAGTTTCAACAAGTATCTCCCCCAATCAATCAGTAATAGATTTTATTTACACATCTTTTACACTTTATTTATACACATTTCACATTATATTTATTATTCACGTATTGTATTTTGACCAAGATATTGTACCGCGAGATCAAAAATTATATTGATAAAGGTTTGCCATGGAATGTAAAACGTCTGTTTTAAGTTATATCATTAAGTGTCATACTGTCATTAATATTTTTCATTATATTTTCTCTCTGACATCTTGTACTTTTTCAATTATGATTTACACCGCAGCACACAAAACTTACACGGTTGAAGCGTATTTTAGGACAGGTGTGCTAGTTAATGGTATTTGGGGATACTGTAAGCGTTTATGTTTGGATAATTTTCGTGAACATTTTTGAACATTTATTGTAATTTGTTTATTAATTTTTAATAAAATGTTATTCAACCATGTAAATCGTTTTAAATAAACATATATTTACAAATTTTATGTCAGTCAAATGTCAGTATGACAGTTAACCTGATAATTTAATCAGAATTATCTCAAAAGCTAAGACGGACGTTTTACATTCCATGGCAAACCTTTATCAACATAATTTAAGATCTCGCGGTACATATGTTTGATATAATAAAGATGATCTATCTATGTAGGACAGAGGGCATCGAAGTGAGAGGTATGAGGGCAAGTGTCATCGCTAGAAAAAAGGGTGCCGATCCAATCTTGGAGGTGTCGAAATTTATAGCCAACGTAGACCACAGAGATCCTCTCGAATCTGTTAGAATCTTGACGCAGCTAGTATTAGAGAATGCTGGCGTCTTGCGTATTAAGGTGCTGGAGGTCTGTTCGGGAAAATGTGAAGAAAACAAGCTGTTATGCCCGATGATACAGAAAGCGCTAGACGATTTACCTGCTATACAACAAGAATTAATAGTTTTGGCTGACGAAATAATCGAAATGTCTAGAATTTCTGTGCTTAATAAGTCTTTGAAAACAGAATCAAATTGCTTAATTCTTATAGTATCTAAACTTTTGGAATCTATAGAAGTAAGTTACACGGGTCCAGAAAAGAATACCAAACATTGTTATAGTTTCAACTCCTTTCAACATGAGAATAATCAAATTCAAATTAAGAACATACACTTTCAGAATGAGAATAAACAATTACAAAACTGCTTTTATTATTTTGAAGCATGTAAAGTGTGAAATAAAATGCAAAAGGAAAAATCCCTTACCACAAGAAATATATATATATATATAATATATATACCGGTAGGTTTTCTGGTAACGCAACGATTGTATAGCGCATGTATCAGTCCCCACAACTGAACGACTACGTATATGTACTCCCCTCCGTTAACCAGAGCGGTGGTAGTAGTATACTACAGCCGTTCGCGTCGGGGAATACGATAACTGTAGCGAGTGATAGTGGGGACTTGGACACTCCTCTGTCGTTGCTTCACCCGAAAACTTACCGGTATATATATATATATATATATATATATATATATATATATATATAGATATCAAGTGGCTTTCAGTCAACTGACTAATGTATTGAAAAAACGTTTCGTTACTGCTTACCGCAGAATGATGGGTTTAGCTAATTAGTAAATAATACACAGTTTCATATGTATGTGACGTTTCGATCGTATTTCACGATCTTCATCAGACCTTTAATTAAAAGAAAAAAAAAACCAGGATATACAATATCGTCCAACATTACGTCATTTATCGACTTACACTAACAAGTACTGCTTAAGAAAAAACGTCCAACAAAGAACACATTACAAAAATTACTCCACCACAGTTACACCCATAACATATTAAAATGTAGTATAAAATTTCTTGATATATTAAAATGCAGTATAAAATTTCTTTTAATTTAAAAATAACAACAATTTGCGTACATATTACTGCTCGCAGGTATGAAACCAAATGCGTATATTGACCGTCTGTCTCACACCGACACTTCTTCACACGTTGCAATACGTTTTTCTTGACATCTTTTTTCTCCTTTGTGTATATATTATTGTATACCTTAATTGAACAGTATTCTCATTTAACAATTTCTAAAATCTATAGTTTCATGTTGTGTTGTCTGATTACATTTTAGGAAAACAAAAAAAAAAAAAAAAAAAATTTTTAAATTTTTTTTCCTAAAATGTAATCACACAACATGAAACTATAGATTTTAGAAATTGTTAAATGAGAATACTGTTCAATTAAGGTATACAATAATATAATATAATATGAAATAATTACTACTTTAATAAAAGTAGAATTTTGGGCTGGATAGTTGATTCAAAACACAATGATTCTAATTGTCCAAAAAAATATAAAATTAATCTTATTAAGAGTCTAAAAAGTAGAATATTAAACATTACACATCCTGATTTTCAACATGATGATTTAGTAATTTTGAGAAACATTTTGATAAAAAATAATTTTCCTATGGCTTTAGTAAATCAATTTCTTTTTTCCACATCTAACATTAGTTATGTTAATAATCGTATAATAAATCTAGTCATTGAAAACCCTTCAGTTCAACTAAATAATGATAACATTGAGCCTCTAAAATATAAAAAAATATCTTATATACCAGGCCTTACTAACCATATTAGGGATTTATTTAAGGAAAAAGTATCCATAGCATACACATCAGCTAATTCTGTCTCAAAATTATTTACACCACTTAAAGATAAATTAGATTTGACATATAATAGTAATGTGGTTTACGGTTTAGTATGTAATGATTGTAAAAAATTCTACATAGGTCAAACTAAACAAAGAATTAGAGAACGTAATACACAACATAAAAGTGATGCCCGAAATAAACCTAATGCATGTAAATTAGCATCACATGTATATACTACTGGTCATTCCATACTATTTGATCGAACTAACATCTTGTATAAAGAATCTAATTTGACTAAGAGATTATTTCTAGAAACTCTTTGTATTAATGTTTTTACACCAAATATTAACTCTAGATCAGACTCCCAAAATTTTAGCAACATTTATTCAGGTTTACTAAAATTTGTTAATGACAAAATTTTGAATAAAATTAAAATTCACTAATTGTCATGTTTTTCATATACATGATTACCACTTTTAGTTTTTTCAAATATTATAGGTATATAAAATATTGTTTTTTTTTAAATAAGACACATATAAATTTAACAGTGTGATATATCTGAGGTTTGAAACCTGATGTGCGCTTTGTAATAAAAAAGATTTTTTTTGTTTACAATTTTGTATATGTCATCTTGACGTTTATACTTATAAGTCACTCTCATATTATGTAAAATTTTTAATGTTCGTCAAACCCATATATTTTATGTCCTAGTGTGGCAATTGTAAGATAATTTATAGTTAACTTAACAGTTGTCCCTAATTTAAGTATTTTGTAGATCTGATGAAGGAATAAATATATTTCCGAAACGTTATTTAGCCAACAATTGTGTTTTGAATCAACTATCCAGCCCAAAATTCTACTTTTATTAAAGTAGTAATTATTTCATATTATATTATATTAGCTAATTATCAGTAATTATATCTTTAATCTTACAATAATATATACACAAAGGAGAAAAAAGATGTCAAGAAAAACGTATTGCAACGTGTGAAGAAGTGTCGGTGTGAGACAGACGGTCAATATACGCATTTGGTTTCATACCTGCGAGCAGTAATATGTACGCAAATTGTTGTTATTTTTAAATTAAAAGAAATTTTATACTGCATTTTAATATATCAAGAAATTTTATACTACATTTTAATATGTTATGGGTGTAACTGTGGTGGAGTAATTTTTGTAATGTGTTCTTTGTTGGACGTTTTTTCTTAAGCAGTACTTGTTAGTGTAAGTCGATAAATGACGTAATGTTGGACGATATTGTATATCCTGGTTTTTTTTCTTTTAATTAAAGGTCTGATGAAGATCGTGAAATACGATCGAAACGTCACATACATATGAAACTGTGTATTATTTACTAATTAGCTAAACCCATCATTCTGCGGTAAGCAGTAACGAAACGTTTTTTCTATATATATATATATATATATATATATATGAAGCGTTGTTCTTCGGGATATTTCGCCGCGTTTGGATGATTTTGCCCTGATAAGGACATCTTTCTTCCTGACGTTTCGGTGACATCACTTTCACCTTCTTCTTGAGGATCTTCTAAGTTCGACGGTTTCTTCAAGAATGCCCTCTCTGTTCGAATCGCCTTGTATTTCTAGTGCCGTGGTAGTGGAGGGGCGAGTGCGGCTTCTTGTGATTGGCCCGCTGATTGTAGTGTTGTTCCCTCTCTGTCGGTCTTTCTGTGTTCGGTCCGTGTGGTTTACGTTAGGCGGTGGGATGCTGTTGTTTCGTCGTTTATTTCTAATTCGTCTGTCCGATAACGTTGATTTCCATATGTCAGGTAAACGTTGTGCGTCGTCACGTTTATTCATGCAGTCCTGTCGTTTTTCTATCTCTATAGCCTCCCTTATTGTCCGATATGTCCAATTCGTACTACGGGCTATAGTTTTTGTACGTTCGAAATCAATTGTATGTCCGGAATGTAGTACGTGTTTGGCAAGTGAGGAAGAAACTGCCTTTTTAGACACAGCATTTCTATGTTCTTCCCTCCGTACGCTGATTCTTCGATTCGTCTGGCCTATGTATGTCTGATCGCAATCTTGGCATGGTACTTCGTATACACCCTGGTCTTCTAGTAATATTCTGTCCTTCGTACTTGGTAGGACGTCCCTAATTTTCTTATCGGTGGTGTATATTGGGTCTATGTCGTGTCGCCGTAGTATTCTACCTATTTTCTCTGTTGTCCCTTTCACGTAGGGAAGAAATGCAACTCGTGAAGGTTTTTCTCTTTTTCTAGTTGTGTTGTTGTTGCTCTGAATTGCTCTGTTAATTGTGTGTTGCGAATATCCGTTTGCTTGTAGTATGTTTCGAATTTTCCCCATTTCTTCTTTCCTATGTTCTGTGTCCGCTAATATTTGTGATCTATGAATTAGTGTTTTCACTACTGAGTTTAGTTGAGCCGGATGATGGTGTGAGGATGCGTTCAGATATCTGTTCGTGTGTGTAGGTTTTCTGTATACTGCGTTCGAAGAAGAACTCAAAAATCGGCTAATCCCAAGGGAGAAATCGTCGAGATGTCCGAAATTCTACGGACTCCCGAAAATTCACAAACCAAACGTACCTCTAAGACCGATAGTGAGCTCCATCGGATCACCCACCCAAGCTCTGGCCCGCTTCTTGGCACAACAACTACAACCGCTAGCCGAAGAAATACCATCATATGTCAAGAACTCAGCACATCTCACCGAAATATTAAAAGGAGTTACAATGGCACGAAGATATGTTAGTAAGCTTTGACGTAACTTCGCTATTTACACAAATACCGATCGGTGAAGCAACCGAGCTACTTGATACAAAATACCACCTACCGCAACACATCTTAGAGCTAACGAAACACTGCCTAGCCAATACATATTTTATATACGGCGGACAGTGGTACAGACAAACAGATGGAGCTCCCATGGGTTCACCGTTGTCACCTATACTAGCGAATCTGTTTATGGCAGATTTTGAACAAAAGGCGCTAGAAGACGCTACATACAAACCGAAACTCTGGCTGCGCTACGTAGACGACACCTTAGTGATTTGGCCGCATGGAAGAGAGAAATTGAATCAGCTCTTATTTCACCTAAACAACAGACACTCAAAAATAAAATTCACCGTCGAAACAGAAGAAAATAACCAGTTACCCTTCCTGGACATTCTAATAATTAAAAAACCGGATGGGTTCCTGGGTCACACAGTATACAGAAAACCTACACACACGAACAGATATCTGAACGCATCCTCACACCATCATCCGGCTCAACTAAACTCAGTAGTGAAAACACTAATTCATAGATCACAAATATTAGCGGACACAGAACATAGGAAAGAAGAAATGGGGAAAATTCGAAACATACTACAAGCAAACGGATATTCGCAACACACAATTAACAGAGCAATTCAGAGCAACAACAACACAACTAGAAAAAGAGAAAAACCTTCACGAGTTGCATTTCTTCCCTACGTGAAAGGGACAACAGAGAAAATAGGTAGAATACTACGGCGACACGACATAGACCCAATATACACCACCGATAAGAAAATTAGGGACGTCCTACCAAGTACGAAGGACAGAATATTACTAGAAGACCAGGGTGTATACGAAGTACCATGCCAAGATTGCGATCAGACATACATAGGCCAGACGAATCGAAGAATCAGCGTACGGAGGGAAGAACATAGAAATGCTGTGTCTAAAAAGGCAGTTTCTTCCTCACTTGCCAAACACGTACTACATTCCGGACATACAATTGATTTCGAACGTACAAAAACTATAGCCCGTAGTACGAATTGGACATATCGGACAATAAGGGAGGCTATAGAGATAGAAAAACGACAGGACTGCATGAATAAACGTGACGACGCACAACGTTTACCTGACATATGGAAATCAACGTTATCGGACAGACGAATTAGAAATAAACGACGAAACAACAGCATCCCACCGCCTAACGTAAACCACACGGACCGAACACAGAAAGACCGACAGAGAGGGAACAACACTACAATCAGCGGGCCAATCACAAGAAGCCGCACTCGCCCCTCCACTACCACGGCACTAGAAATACAAGGCGATTCGAACAGAGAGGGCATTCTTGAAGAAACCGTCGAACTTAGAAGATCCTCAAGAAGAAGGTGAAAGTGATGTCACCGAAACGTCAGGAAGAAAGATGTCCTTATCAGGGCAAAATCATCCAAACGCGGCGAAATATCCCGAAGAACAACGCTTCAACAAACGACCGCGAAAATATTCGAAGAATATATATATATATATATATATATATATATATATAATATACGTATTTCGGCAATAAAGTTGCCATCTTCAGTAGAAATCTGTATAAAACAAAAAAGAGTGTTAAACGTAGTATTTTTGGCTAAGGTGATTTCTTAACAAATGACATCCCTATATATACTCCTAAATCTAGTGGGACCATGAAGCACACATGCAAACAGGTTATTTCATAAATACCAGATTTTTGATCTACCTCAATTTTATCTTTAGCATTCCCTAAGAGTGATTTTAATGAATTGCCCGATCTAAACGCGATTTGCAGATCCTGTTCTTTAAAAATGCTGTTCAAATTCCGTGTGACTGAATGATACGGCAAAGAAACAAACTTATTACCAAGAGTTTTTTGAGGTAGCAAACATGCAGTATCCTGAATTTGTTTCTTAAATTTATGTCTCATAATAAGCTTAGTTACTATTTCTGAATCGAAACCATTGTGCTTCGCGATCCTTTTAATTAAACTAAGTTCTTCTTCATATCTATCTTTTGCAAGCGGTAAACTTAACAACCGATGGATAAGAAAATTAAAAGAAGCCAACTTTTGCTGAAAACTATGATTTGAATCCGCTATTATAAAATTGTTGACGTTGGTTTCTTTTCGGAAGATATCTATGTCTATGTTATCATTATTCTTTATGACCAAAACATCTAAAAATGGTAGTTGATCATTGTTTTCCTTTTCTATTGTGAATTTAATTGTAGTGAATTTCGAGTTTAATTCAAATAAGAAGTCATCCAAATTAGTAGTAAAAATCGCGAAAATATCGTCAACGTACCTAATGCATGCAAAGAGTTGTCAACTTCAAGTATTCATCTAGTTTTACGCGTCCAATTTTATTCTTAATCAACAAATCCTCTAAATATTTTAATGTTTCTGGAATCGGTATTGAGGGAAACAATGAACTTACATCAAATGAAACTAAAATTTCACCTTGTTTCAGCTTATGATCTTTGACTTTTTGAATAAATTCTAAAGAATTTTCAACTGAGAAACTATCTGTTTTTTCGGGTAAATATCTAAATTCGTTCACTGACCATTTCGAAATCAGGTATATCGGTGAGTTAATACCTGAAACAATAGGTCACATCGAATTGCCTGGCTTATGAATTTTAGGTAAACAATACGAGATAATCTAGGTACAAATGAATTGTTTACATTTAAACAAAATTGAAGAGAAGAAGTTATTAAATGTGGACAACTTTTTAACGTGTCTTTAGTTTGTTTAATTATCTTCGGGAGTTTTTTTTTTAATTTAATTGTTAATTTAACATGTTGCCTTTATCAGATTTTACGTAAAAATAGTCTTTGGTTGTGAGATTTTTAATCGTATTCCATTCATCACTGACTGTGTTTGTACTGCTGTAAGCTTTGCTCGATTAAAACCTTACAGACAGGCCCCTCTTATAAAAGATTTTACAGGATCTGCAAAACTTTTGATAGAGGTCTCGATGTCTGCAATAATCTCCTCCATAGGATATATTTTTGTGGTAAGGGATTTTTCCTGTAATTTCTGATAAAAGTCAATTTTTTTTCCAATAATCTAGAAAAAACAGCAATTATTTTCAAGAGAATTAGTTCATCGTAGGTCTATGTAATCACTTCTTATTCATCGTCAGTTATATTTTAGACTTCCGTTGCTATTGACGCCGTGAAAGGAGCAAAAGGATATATTATTTCAAGAGAAGATTTGGAAACTGACTTGTCTAAATTCAATGATGGCCCATTTAGCCTGATATCCAGTTACATAAACGACAATGAAGTGCTGGTACTGTTAAAACCGATTTTGAAAGAATTAAGCAGTAATGTTGCTTATGTAAACTTGACCAATGCCCTTGATGACTACCAGTGGGTCACTAAGTTACAGGAGGAAATCAAAAACAGGGAGAGAGTGATTCTGTATTCCCAAAATGAAGATATCAGTGGTTTGCTGGGTTTAACTTCTTGCTTATTAAGGGAAACATCCGGCAGCAAAATAAAATGTTTTCTCATCATGGACGAAGCTCCGAAATTTAATCCAAGCTTGGAGTTTTATAAAAAGCAACTGGACAAGGATTTGGCCACGAACGTTTGGAAGGATGGTACTTGGGGCACTTACAGGCACTTGCTGTTACCCAAAAGTCGGACCGTAGAAAGTGAACATACTTTTCTCAATGTTGCGACTAGAGGTGACCTGTCTACTTTGACTTGGTTAGAAGGAAATCTAAAACAAGACGAACAACATCCAGAGTGTGATAAGGAATTGATCCATGTATGTATTGTTTCTATAGGATTTCATAAATACTTTAAATTACATGAATATAAACCGTTAGTGTAAGTCAACATTTTTGTGTTTTTTTTATCCAAATACGAACTATGTTAATGTATAATTGTGGCAAAAGTTTTGTCGGGTCCTTATTTTGACAAACTCTGTCACACTGACACTTGGATAGAATTAATCTCCATGCCTTCTAAGATATTTAACTCTATTTTTATCTAATGATAGAAAATTTGTTTTTGAATTACATCGGTTATTCGCAACTTTAGTGAAAAAAGCTTAGGAACACATTTCTTAAGCAATTGATTTTGCATTGATCGATATAAATATATACTGAGTGTTTCGTTAGAAAAATACAACGTACATGTTCAATTGTTTTTTTTTCACTATCGTAATCAGAGGAAAAGACACTACAACCTTCCTTATTTAACCGATTATTTAGCTCTTACAATAAAGGAGATAACAATGGTGAACACTTAATTTGGATCACCCGGTATATTTAAATTCGCATGTAATTATATCTAGATCAATATCTAGTTCATTGCAAATTATAACGGATGTGTAGAAAAATTCGGAGTGAAGTAGGTTATGAACACAGAAATATTTGTGCTAACTTAATTGAATTTAAAGTTGAAGAATTGGACAATTATAAGAAGATATTTTATTGATGATATATATGTACATACAAATATTTCTTTCAGGTTTATTCTACAGCTATCAATTTTAGAGATTTGATGACCGCATCGGGCAAACTAGCACTAGACGCCATAACTCCAGACAGAATTCAACAGGAATGCGTACAAGGTATTGAATTCGCTGGTAGAAACACCAAGTAAGTACAAGCTCTTTGTTATTGATGCCATTCAACCTTGTATCTGAATGTTGATAAATATATAAGTAAATGGAAACAAATTAATTGGTCAGTTTTAAATGAAAATGCAAAGTACATATTTCCAGTATTTTTATCAAATGCTCAGTAAAAATACTAAACTCTCAGTAAAATACTAGTCGCCCAGTAAAAATAGTAATTGCTTGGTAAAAACACTAAACGCTCAGTAAAAATAGCAATTGCTCGGTAAAAACACTAAAGGCTCAGTAAAAATACTAAACCCTCAGTAAAATACTAGTCGCCCAGTAAAAATAGTAATTGCTTGGTAAAAACACTAAACGCTCAGTAAAAATACTAAACATTCAGTAAAATGCCAGTCGCCCGGTAAAAATAGTAATTGCTCGTTAAAAACACTGATCGCTCAGTAAAAATAGTAATTGCTCGGTAAAAGCACTAAAGGCTCAGTAAACATACTAAACGATCAGTAAAATACTAGTCGCCCAGTAAAAATAGTAATTGCTTGGTAAAAACACTAAACGCTCAGTAAAAATACTAAACATTCAGTAAAATACCAGTCGCCCGGTAAAAATAGTAATTGCTCGTTAAAAACACTGATCGCTCAGTAAAAATAGTAATTGCTCGGTAAAAGCACTAAAGGCTCAGTAAAAATACTAAACGCTCAGTAAAATACTAGTCGCCCAGTAAAAATAGTAATTGCTTGGTAAAAACACTAAACGCTCAGTAAAAATACTAAACATTCAGTAAAATACCAGTCGCCCGGTAAAAATAGTAATTGCTCGTTAAAAACACTGATCGCGCAGTAAAAATAGTAATTGCTCGGTAAAAGCACTAAAGGCTCAGTAAAAATACTAAACGCTCAGTAAAATACTAGTCGCCCAGTAAAAATAGTAATTGCTCGGTAAAAACACTAAACGCTCGGTAAAAGTAGTAATTGCTCGGTAAAAACACTAGACGCTCAGTAAAAATACTAAACGCTCAGTAATATACTGGTCGCTCAGTAAAAATATCAAATTTTTGGAGTTTGGATGAATGAAATGTTAAGTTGGAGACAACATTGTGAGACGATATTAGCGAAACTAAACTCAGTTTGTTACTTGTTTAGATCTTTATAAACAGTTTTGCATCAAATTTTGTATGTGAATGCCTAGACTATAATTTCACATACTATTTACACAAGTAGATACTTGTAAGCTCCAAATTTATATTAATAGTATCAAGGAAATTTAACCTTTACATTGAGTGCTGTGTATATTTCTGTTTGTACTGTTTATTTTATTTATATTTTGTAACATGACTTGCCCAACATACTTATGTATAATTTGTGGATCAATAAATTATTCTATTCTATTTTGGTCTACAAGTCCGTAAAAATCGCTATGCAGGTATTGTTCTCCAATGCTTCCTGAATGGTGTTCATGAGCGTCATTATTGCGTTAGGTGTCTTCTTACTGAATGTAATTTTTAAAAATACTGAGTAATATATTACTTTACTGTGCAAAATACCTCTAAATACTAAGTAGTTTATTACAAGCCAATACGAATTAGACCTAGTTTTGCGATAGAAAAGGGTCTTAGATTTGCTTCGTTTTGAACAGGGGAGAGCGTGTCATGGGCATGTGTGGTAATGGAGCCATGGCATCAGTTGTTCTTTGCGACAAACGCATGATTTATAAAATTCCTGAGGATTGGACAATGGAAGATGCTTCAACCACTTTTGTTGTTTATAGTACTGTTCTTCAAGTTTTTCAAGTAGGTATTGATAAGCAAAAAGAAATATTCTAGATTATAATAGAAATACTTAAAGTAAATAACAAAATAAAGGTTTTTTTATTGCCATTCCTAACTTGAAAATATTTCAATAATAAAAAGGAAGTGCCTCCATAGCCGGCGCCGGTTTCTGTTTTGTATGCATATTGGTGCCGGCTACGGCATCAGGAATTTCGAACGGCAGCCGGCTTCACGTATCGTTACCGGCTTATCAACACAACCTCTATATTCCATATTGCGCGCGTAAACGGTTTAACTTTTAGTGTTAATTTCCTTTAATTTATCTAAATTTGCAGGTATGTTTTTCCCTGTAGCTATGCTTTTTGTTAAAAATGATGTTCTTCTAATTGTAGAATGTTGAAAGTGGGCGATAAGTTTGAAAGTTACGAGAATTTCAACAAGCAGTTACAGAAATACAAAAATGAAGTGTTCAATGATTACTGGATTAGAGATTCTAGAACCATCGAGACGCAGGCTAAAAGATATCAAAACAAGACTTAATTTACCATTATGTAAGAATAGCTTGCATAAAAGGTGGCCGAATGCACACTTTTGGGAATAAAACAAAAAACACATTTACATTTAGGCAGAAGTGCCCAGCCGGTATGTTTTTACAATTAACTTCTTGTGGGGAAATTTTTAGAGATAAAGGAACTGAATGAAGATCACACTCATCTGGAAGCACAAACTTTATTTAAAAGTTTACCGCAGCAAAGACTGAACATTTCAAAGCAGCTTAAGGTTAATTCAGTAGCAGCATTGCAGGCTAGCGCAACAAAAAAATCGTACAAAATAATATTATTTATGAATCCGGGTGCCTTGTGACTCTGAAAGACTTAACAAATCTAAACAGAAAACCACAGAACAGAATAAAGTTTGATGAATGTCAATCAATTTTACGAAATACTTACAAATGCGACGTTCATATTGACGTTGATGTGGAAGCAAATTTGAAATGCATCTATTTTCAAGATCCTGAGATGAAACATATGTTTGACTCTTATCCAGAAATAATTTTTATAGATGGCACCTATTGTCTACACAGCGCTAGAGCGGCCACATATTTAATTATGGTAGAGGATGCAGAGGGAAGTGGTGCAATAATAGCAGTTGGTATATTACTAAACAAAACTCAAGAAAATATCGATTGGTTCATAAAAACATTCAAAAATTTGAATCAGAGAACATCAGATATAAAAGTGGTGATGTCTGATAAGGACAACAAAGAGAGAAGTGCTTTTAAAAGAAAATTTTCTTGATGTCTCCTTGCAGATATGTTTATTTCATACTCTACAGATATTTAACAGAGAAGTAAGTGTGAAGAAAATGGGATTGTCCACCGTAGAATGTGAAGTCGCCAAAAAGTACTTGCACAATTTAGCCTATGCTTTATCTGAGGAGTGTTTTCAAAAAATCTATTTGGAAATGAAACAACATGTTCATCAAGTCGTTATCGATTATTTTGTACCTGACATTCGCAAATCCGTCTTTTCTGAACAAAACAAACAACAGAATTGAAAGTATCAATGCCAAATTGAAATCTGTCATTACCAAATTTTCTAATCCAGAGGATTTCATCAAAAATTTTTTTGTTATCCTCAATTCTTCACGAGCAGATAGAAATATCAAAAATTCTAAAGAATATCATAAAGTTACTACCAGGGCATTTACGTCAGGTTCAGTAGAAGATTTGTATTCTAGACTTTTAACGAATTTCACCTTTAAAAAGGTTCAACGGCAACTTGAATGTATGACTAAATGCAAAGATTTTCAATTTATTGAAGAAGAAAAATGTCTCGGTCCTACTAGTGAAGGTCTTCTAGAGCTAACACCTTATAGTTGTCAGTGTATGTTTTGGACCTCCGCGAGCTCCGTCCAATTATCTTGTCGCCACATCCTCAAACTTCGATCTATGTGCAACCAGTCTTTATTTGATTTGATGAAAACATTTGCTTGCAACGATGGAAGAGAACCTATTTTGAATCACGTCACCCATTTTGTCCATCCCTCAAAACTAGCCAGTTTGAAGAGACGCCAAGTACTAATTCAAAACTTGAGGTTAACTTAGAAGTCACGAATGATAATCCATATAAACGCAGACCACTAACATATCACCAAATGTTCAAAATAATGAATGATGAATGTTTGAGATTGTCCCAGATATGCAGTGAGATTTCATCCGAGACTTTTTACAACAGCTGAAATTCATTAAGTCTCTTGTTACAGAATGGTCCAATAATAGTTATACATCTACTGGAGATAACACTAACGGTGAAATTGAAATTGATAACCTTAGTAGTTTCCCCAGTAATGATGATAATGAGGCTGAGAAGGAAACTGAAAATCAGAGTAGCCCCAAAATGCATATGTATACGAAAAACTTTGAAAATAACAATAACGATAATTCAACTTCGCAGTTAAACCAAATAGTGTGTTGGGATGTTGACCGAAATAGTGAAATTAATATTATAAATTTAAGCAAAAATCCAAGTACACAAGATAATCAATCTGGTGAAAGTTCTTCGAAATCAAAAGCCATCATAATTTCCGATGTTAAGGTACCTACTTAGTATGTTCAGTGTTTTGGCAATGTTTGCTAAAATTTTATTTTTTAAGATACCTACTGTGAAAATTAGAGGCCGCCCCAACGGATGCGGAAACACAGTTATTGGTTTTAAAAAAAAAAGAATATCTACTAAAGAATATATTTAATAATTTTTTTTAAATTAATGTAATTATTGTTAGATTTATATTTAGTTTTGAAAGAAAGAAATTATTCTCCTATATTTATAGTACCTATAATATTTATATCATAATGTGTATTAAATATAGTAAGTATATTATTCAATGAGCGTGTTATGGCGGCTATAACCCACGAAGATGACTTGCACACAATGTAAGCATCTGAGTGCGTTATAGCCATAACACCCAAATCGATACTTTATCTACAACTTTCACGGAAAGAAACTGATATTGACATAACGATTGACTTATGACCATAACTCCATCGCTGTCATTATTATTCAACTGACTGAATAATCACTGCCATAACTTGCCAAAATCACCTTAGTAATTCATAGATAATGCGATAATTGTAGATAAAATTTTAAAATTAGTTGGAAATTTTTAATTATAGGAATTGTAAAAGGGGGTAGAGATTCAATCACATATGCACATAACCGCCGGTAGCGATACGGTATGCCGGTGCCGGCAACCATACTTAAAACCGGCGCCGGCTACGGAGGCACTTCCTAATAAAAGAACTGACTATACCATTACAGTGCGACAATTGTAAAACACTCGTAGAAATTTCTACGATCGGTTAGGATATTGTGCTACTGTTGAAGGCAAACATTTTGAACAATTTCTTTGAATTATTTTTATGTTCACTGATTCAATAAGTTATCCCACAATGTGTAAAATTACATTTATTTTTATTATTTATACCGCAACAAAAGTTAACATGAGGAAAAACTTTTAGCACGCAAATTCTAATGTTCTGCAACTGTGTACATAGACATCTTTTTCGAAATTTTACTTGTCACTAGCAAAGTAACAAGAGATATCAATTAGCATCAGATGTTTAAATGATTACGCTACGTTGATTTTGTCACTCAATTTTGTGCGAATTAATTTCAACTGAAAACGAAAAAATTATTAAAAACAACTTCGTGTCATTAAAACAATGTACAATTGGTAGAAAAATGTTTGATTTATTAAACGATAGACAAATTTATTTCAAATTTTATCCACAACAAAAGTTAACATGGGGTAGAATTTTTAGCACGCAAATCCCCATGTTTCGCGTTAAAGAAAATGCACGGTATAATAGTTATTTTCAATACAAGTGTTGAAAATGTGATTTTATTTAAAATAGCTTTTTAATATATATATATATGCCGGTTTAGAACGTTTTTCTCCGTTGTCCGACATCTAATTTCCATCCTCTTCTATCTTCACATTCCTCCGGTGTGAGGTTTCTTTTACTCATGGATCTTTGTATGCTTTTCTGCCATTCCAGTTTCGGTCTTCCCTGTTTTCTTGTCCCTCTTGGGTGCCAGTGCATTATTGTTTTGGGCCACCTGTTATTTTGCATTCGTTCTACTTGTCCGTACCAAGTAAGTTGTTTCTTTTCGATATCCTGAGCTATCGTGCCTTCTATTCCCATTTGTTGTTTTATATAGTAGTTCCTTATTCGCTCTCTTCGTGAAATCCGCATAGACCTTCTAATGACATCCATTTCAACCGCCTCAACCTTCTTCCTTTGTCTATCTGCAATCCTCCAGGTTTCTGCTCCATACAGAAGACTGCTCTTTATCATTGTCTCGTATATATTAAATTTTCTCTTCTTTGTTATTTCCTTGCTCTATAAAATTCCATTCAGGCATCTGATCACTTTTTTTGCTTTGACTATACGTTTTTCGATCTCTCTCACATCTGTTCCGGTGTTGTCGAAAGTTATGCCCAGATATTCATATTCCTGACATTGCATTATTTCTTGACCATTGTCCACTTCCAGATTTCCAGCCTGATTGCCAATACATAGATATTTTGTTTTGTTTATATTGACTGTCAAGCCCCATTCTCGGTATTCTTCCATCAGTTTTCTCGCCATATATTGCATGTCCTCCTTATCATTGGCCACTATGACCTGGTCGTCAGCGAACTGAAGGGTAAACAAGCACCTGTCATTTATCTCTATACCCATTCTCTGAATCTTCCTCTTCCAATTCCTTAGTGCCACCGCTACATATATTTTAAAGAGTGTTGGAGAAATACAGCATCCTTGGCGTAGTCCTTTATTTACCGTAAATGCATCTGTGAGCTCTTTACCCATCTTAATTCTGGATTTGGAGTCTTTATACAATTCTTTAAGGGCCGTTATATAGTTGTAATTGATGTTAGATTGTTCCAATACCTTCCATAATCTTGACACTGGGACTGTGTCATATGCTTTTTGTAGGTCAACGAACGTGAGGTGGGTTTCCCGCTGTCTAGCAGATCTCTTTTCTATAACTTGTTTTAGGCAGAATACGTTGCCCGTACATGATCTTCCTGCTCTGAAACCGCATTGCTCTTCTTCTTCTTTGTCTTGGTAATCTTCTTCAATCAGGTCACGGAGGATTCTACCGTATAGTCTGCTTAGTGTGCTTGTGACTGATATGCCCCTATAGTTATTGCAGTCCAGCATACTTCCTTTTTTATGAATGGATGATATAAAAGCCGTTTTCCAGTCTTGCGGAACAGGATGTCCATTTAGGCATTTATTGATAATTACTGTGAGACTTTTATAGGGCCTTTCTGTTCCATATTTGAGCATTTCGGAGTATATCCCTTCCGGGCCGCTGGCCTTGCCTGACTTAAGGTTCTTAACAGTCTTCTTTATTGTTTCTTCCGATATCTCAACTTCTTCCCCTTGTACTGCAATCTGTCTTGGGGAGTCTATTATATAATTTTGTCTATCTTCTTGTAGTAGGCCTTTGTAGTGTTCTAGCCACTGTTCCGGTTTGATTATCGGATGTTAGCATTGTTCCTTCCTGGGGTTTTAACATTTGATATAAATCTCCAGACCTCCGAGCACTTCCTACCTCCCATGTAGTTGTTAATTTCTTCGCATTTCTTATCCCATGACTCGTTTTTTGCTATAGAGAGGCTCGTTCTTAGTTGTCTTTTCGTTTCTTTATAGTCCTCAAAGTACTGTTCACATTTTGTCGTCAGCCATTTCAGGTATTTTTGCTTCTTTTCTTTGACTAATTGTTCTATTTCCTCGTTCCACCAGTATTTCTTGTTGTTGTTGTTCTTCTTTTTGATTCCCACAGCTTCTTGGGTGGCTTCTATTACACTGCTTATAATGTTCTCGTAGAGCTCGTTAAAGGTACACCCTTCCGGGTTCAGTAGTTTGCTGTCGAGTCGTCTCTGATATAGAAATACAGTGCTTTCATCTTTGAAACTGTCAAAATTATAATTGGTTGTATCCACCGCGGTGGTGAGTGTTGTCCTGCTGCCTTGCTCCTCTTGGGTCTTGTTCCCTTTCCTAAATTGCATTCTTATTTTGGCTCTCACCAAAAAATGATCCGACCCGCAAGTTATTCCCCTTAGGACTCTTACGTCGTTTATCTCTATGTTTGTTTCTTGTCTACTTATTACATAGTCAATAATGCTTTTTAGGTTACGGGTGTTCTGCATCCATGTGTAGCGATGGATGTCTTTGTGTTTGAAGAACCCGTTGTTTATTCTAAGATCGTGGGTCTCGCAGAGATTTATAAGTCTTCGGCCATTATCATTGATTATTTCTTCACCAAATGGTCCCACTGCTGGGTTATTGTTTGCCCTTCCGGTTCTTCCGTTGAAATCTCCCATCATTATGACTTCTCTTTTCCTTCCAATACCCATTAGGATTTCGTCCAATTTGTCTAGGAAATCCTGCTTAATGCCGACTCTTTCGTCCTCTGACGGTGCGTAGGCTGCTATAATGGTGATGTTATATCCATGTAGTTTCAAGTTGACCATCAGGATATTCTCGTCCACGGCTTCCCAGTTGTTAATTTTGTTCTTCCAGTCTTTCCTTATTATTATGGATACCCCTTTAGCTGCTCTCATTTCTTTTGACACCCCGGTAAACAGATGAATGTATTCTTCGACATCCTCTGTGCCACTTCCCTTTTTTTTTGGTTTCGGTCAGCGCTATCAAGTCGATGTTCAGTTTCTGAATTTCCGATGCAATAATATCCGTTTCAGTCTAATACCCTGTACATTTCACGTAGCAAAATTCATAATCCATCTTCTTTGCCGTTTTCGTCGTCTCAAAAATCCGTCCGTTGTTCCGAAGTTTCGCTAAGGTTTTTTGGTATTTGTATATTTTTCCGAGTATTAGAGAACCAGTCTAATGCATCAACCCCCGTCCTGGAGGACCGGGTCAGTTTTTGTTTCACGGTGAGTATTTTATTTCCTCACTACCCTCTGAATCTGCTGGATTGCAGACCCAGCGAGCTTCCCCTATTTCCCATACGTACGCACCCGATGGAGGTAACTGACAAATCCCCACACGAGCTTTTTAGTACTCTTCAAAATATCCTATTTAATATTTGGTTTTTTTTGGAGAAAAGACAAATAAATGCTACTTGATCCGTCTTTGAAAAATTGTTATATATTACGAACTAATTAAACAAATTTGTTACCAAGTTGAATTTTCAACTAAATTTTTTAAATTCGAATAAATTATTTAACGATAAGACCAAAATTTAAAACTTTGAAATTATAATTTTTCACCAGTCAACATACTGTACTGTAATACATATATTTAATATTAATAATAATGCTTTATTGCCGTAAATTTCATTACAAAAGCATTAGCAGTGTCAACAAATAGCGAATAAAACAAAAGGTAAAAACTAATATACTGCAATAGCAGAATCATAATTATATAATACCTGCAATTACATAATTATACAATATCTCTGGTATTTACAACTTATTTTTTAATAACTCGTTAAAGTTATAAAAGGCCCTATCCAAAAGATATGTTCTCAATTAATGCACTAAAAGCTGCAATAGCTTTCTAGTAAGAACCCTCTCGTAGCAGCTAGACGTATGCGATGGCACGGACTAATTGAACCCATTGCGTGTGGTCATAGTGACATAAACCTAGTTATTACTAACCATTTCATAAATATTGTAGCGTTTCCGGGGTCGAAATAAACAACTCGTGCAAATGTTTTGAAACATTCTGTATATTTACACACTTAACACTAATCACAATATAAAAATGTAAAATAAATGTATCGCACTTAAAACTACTACAAATAAATTAACACACGTATTTATTTCTATCACTACTATTTATGTCAGTAATATTTATGTATTTCTAACACTGTAATAACAACTGCACCATTCACTGTATTTATGTTTATTTGCACTGTACGAATACTACTGCATGAATTATTCCGGCACCCAGCGGGTTTTATATCTGCATAAAAAGTCTAGTAATATACGAAAAAATTCTCTCTTTCTTCTCGATGAGTCGGAGATATACTAGAGAAGATCCAGGCCTTATTTTTGCCTGTCTACGTCGTACTGCGTGTATGATTTACGACTTGTTTACAGTGGGTTTTTAACGTCGCCGCGCCGATGTTTACTTTTCTTTTTTGTGGAATTATTTCGTTACAATATACAAACAAGAAAGCGTTAAAAGCTTGGGGTTGCGGAAAATATTCCTGCACTATACACATTGATCGAATTATTCCCTTTTGAAATAATAATATACAGTTGAAACTGGTCGATGATCTCCAAAAAACAATTGCATATCGTAGGCGAGGTTCTATACTACCATAATAAAATAGCTTAAGTGCATCGGTCGAGTTACACCTCTTCAACAGGTTAAGCGCATATATGGCAGAGGAAACCCCGCTGGCCAGAAGAGCACAGTGCTCAGGCCTTGACAAGAATGAATCCAAAGTAAGGCCCAGAAAGCCACAGGATGGATTTACCGGGACTGAACTTCCACCAGATTGTATAATAATATACAAATTATAATCGATCTTTGCTGTGTTTAAAATTAATTTATTAAAGTCACTCTACGAGCTCATGTCAACCATCACCGGAGATGCCAAGCTCGATAACTCACCCAGACTTCCACTCGATACAACACGTGTAGTGTTAGAAATATATATTAATAATAAAGTGGGCCCCAAAATAAACCCCTGCGGCACACCCCTGTCTAACGACGCGAACTCTGACATATAATCTTCACATACGCATCCACTACCCTATCTATTTGTGGGATAGGACCTGAACAGCTCGAATGCCGTCTCTCTTTTTTTCTTACTCCCTCATTTATTTTTTTTATCTTCTCAGGATACAGTACTGGAACCTGGACAAACTATTCTCATACATTCTGGTACTGGTGGAATTGGTCTAGCAGCTATAAATTTGGCCCTGCACTATGGCCTCACTATATTCGTTACGGTTGGCACGCAGGAGAAACGAGATTATCTGAGAAAACACTATCCCCAAATTAAAGAAGAACACATCGGTAATTCTAGGGATACCTCTTTCGAAGTGATGGTTCATCAGCATACTAATGGTAAAGGGGTCGATTACGTTTTGAATTCTCTGGCAGAGGAAAAACTCTTGGCTTCTGTTCGTTGCTTGGCAAAGGGTGGACGATTTTTTGAAATCGGAAAGTTCGATATATCTAGTAATAACCCACTTAATATTAGTTTCCTGGAAAAAGACGGACTCTTTGCTGGCGTAGCGTTAGATAAGATATTTGAACAACATTATTGTACGTGCAGCAATTGTGAGCTGTTATTTTTCAGAATTAATGATTTTCTGCCCATTTTCAGTCCCGATGCACGTTACCCAAAAACTCTTTTATGACTTAATCAAGAAAGGTGCCATTAAACCCCTTCCCAGAACTATTTTCAAGCCGGATGAGGTCGAGCAAGCGTTTAGATTTATGGGCACAGGTAAGCATATTGGCAAGGTGGTGATCAATATTAGGGAGGAAGAAGATGACGTAATTTGCTCGGTACCTAGGACAGTATTTAAGGCAGCGCCAAGGTAAATACAATAGCTCATGTTTAGTAAACAGATTTGATAATATGCGAAGATAAATTAAATGAAATCCTAAATTCTGTTGGTACTTTTTAGATTCTATTGTCATCCATCATATTCCTATTTGATTTGCGGAGGTCTTGGTGGTTTTGGTATGGAACTGGCTGACTTACTGGTTATAAGAGGTGCTAAGAACTTGATTTTAACATCCAAATCAGGTTTGTGCAAGGGATACCAGAAGTATAGAATCAGGTAAGTACTGTCAATGAGTGATTAAAACTTAAATCTTATTTACTTATGTTTCAGAATTTGGAAAAGTTACGGAGTCAATGTGTTAACTACCACCTTGGACGCCTCAACTGAAGAAAGCTGTACGGAATTGTTGTCGGCCGCTAACGAATTGGGTCCTCTGCATGGCATCTTCAATCTAGCCGCAGTTCTTAACGATGCCCTTTTCGAAAGTCAAACCGAAGAGACCTTCAAAATACCCGTAATTTCTAAAGCTAATTGTACAAAGAACTTGGACTGTATTAGTAGAAAATTATGTCCAAATTTAAGGTAAAAGTAATTATTCTTTTACTAGTATGTTGAAGAAATATATTTCAGATATTTTGTTGTATTTTCTTCGTTGGCATGTGGTCGTGGTAATCCTGGTCAAACCAACTACGGCATGGCCAATTCGGTGATGGAAAGGATTTGTGAGAAGAGAAAAAGAGAAGGATATCCCGCTCTGGCTATTCAGTGGGGAGCAATTGGAGAAGTATGTCTTAGTTACGTCTTATATATGTGTATTTCTGAGTAGACATAATTTTTTTGGTTTTTTGAACTACGAAGGAGCATTTAAACGTTTCCAGAATCGGGGAAAGAAAGACAAAATTAGTTTTCTTTTTTAATATATTTACCTGCAATCATAATATATTTTTCAGATCTTTCTACATAAAAAAAAGGTTTTATCTTTGTCTGAAAAATTCGCCGAAAGTACGTCCTTTGCTTCTTCATTGTTCGTAAATTGCTTACCACCCAGCTCGTTTTTCATTTTCGGCAACAGGTAAAACATGCCAGGAGCCAGATCTGGACTAGTTATGTATAGGATGGGTGATTCAAAATATTGAAGCCTACTTTATGCAGAGCAGCCAGAACAACACATCGCTTGTAGACAGGCGCATTGTCGTGCAGGAATAGGGCACCTTTCGTCCATTTTCCCTTCTTTTAACCGCTCCAGTTATCTTCGTGATCAATTAACAGGATTGCGTCTCAAAAAGCAGCCACGAGATTTCCATCCGACTGCGACTATGTCATCTTAAACTTTTTGGGTGGTGGTTTGCCTTTTTTACGCCATTGCAGGGAATCTTACTTGAAATCAGGTTTTAATGATGAACCTAAGTTTACACCATCCCTATCTTAATCAGAGAGGTCCAAAGATGTACGGTAACATTCTGCTCGCTGATTTTTTTGCGGCGGCTTCTTTCGAGTTCTCTCTTCTTTAGCTGAGCTCCTGCCATTATTATTTTTTTTACTTCTTTAAGAAATTTTGGATGGTCATTTCGATAGGCCACCCCAGCCACCGGTCGTCTTCAAGTGAGTCTACTTTTTTAATTCCATTACTTTGTTATGTCGTTTTGCTTTCTCTAATTGATCATTTTCACTTTTCGCAGATGTTACAGCTTTTGCTTTAGCTGGAACACCTCCTGCTAATGATCCTAAAGCGTCCAAAGTTACAATATTGGTATTGCAATTGCTCTTGATGGAGGAAACAATATCCGTCATCTAAACTTCACTAAACTCTGATATGCAACTTCTATACTAATCTTTGTATACACTACATTCACTCCTAATATTGTTTTAGCTTTCATAGCAGCTGCGGGTAATTTTTCTCTTCTTACACTTGCGTCTTTACTCTCACTCGTTCTATAGCCTTTTGATACAATTTCCAGCAAATTAATTCATTTTGAATAAGATATATCGTGCTCCCTACAAGGCTCGTCTAAATTATTCACTCCCTTATAACTTCTTGATAAGCCTTCTCCCAATCTAGTTCCTGGCCCACATAATCTATAATGAGGTCTATGAAACTCAACTGAAAGTTTATTTGTTAAACTATTCAATAATCCACCAACTTTTCTTCTCACTTTCTGATTCAAACTACCATAATACTGCATTAATATTCTCATTTTCTTAATAATAAACTAAATCAACTACCTTCGTGAATATCAACTTTCGAAATAAAACAAAACACTAATAACCACGTTACTTATTCTTGTACCATACCAACACTCGAATTTAATATAAAACTGATTACTATAATTAACCTCAGTCGATTTCTTTCTCAACAAAAATAAGAACGATAACAAATTTGAATCATTTTATTATATACATTAATCAAAATTACAACCAATTTTTTCTTGAAAAATCTAGATCATTTAGAATTTTCCGCAATCAATACATAATTAACTCTATCTTTATACAAACACATCCAAGTATCAGTCATTTTTACTTTTTTTCTATTTCCTGATCTACTTCTTTTCCGCTTGGGACCAATGAATCCAACAAATATATAATTTATCATATTTCAAATCTTTCACGAATTCTAAACGTGTCGCCACAATTCCATTATTCCTGCGTATGCTAAATAAACTCCATCTTTTTCTATTTTTATTATTCTACTCACACCACAAGAAATTTCATTTGATCACCATATATTCATTCATTTATAACAGGAATCGCACCATTATAATATTGATCATATATTTTTAACCTCAAACTCGCAGCTACAAACCATTTCTGTTCCTCTAAACTAAACACATCGTCTTTTAACACCCACAATTTGCACCACTGGCTCAAAAACATTATTTGGTGCTAAATCAACACATAACCACTTAGAATGACTTTTGCTAAAAAAAAAATTGTTTGTCCCATTAATGGTTTATCCCATATTGCTTCTCTAGCAAATTCATCAACTGATACTTGTTGAACTAATTTTTCTGCAGTCGTTCTTATACTCACTTTATTCCAACGTTTTACTTAACTCTCCCATTTAAGAAAAAACTGCTTCTACACACGACTCTAACTTGCTATACTACACTAGTGCATAAATTGTATCTATATCCACACTATCATCTATCAATTCATCAACAGAATTTTTTTCGACAGATTCGGTTATATTAAAATTTATTTTACGTCATTAATTGTCTACCATTTCCTACATGTACCCATTTTCTTCGTCACTTGCTCATAAGAAACTCCTCACTTACATACTTATATTTAACTTAAATCTTAACTTTGACCTGACCTTAAGTTAACCTGACTTGACCTTGACTGTTCTATCTCAGCCTATTCTCGAACTTCCCAGTTCACCTTCATCTCTGCAGTATGTATGATCAAGGTCAATGAGGAGGTCCAAGAATTGACTGAAATTATCTACTCACTCAGCACTTGCATTTCTTCGACAAAGAAGAGAAAAAAGCTGTTTTATTAGCATACATGAATATAGTGTAAAATTGAAAGTTACCTATATTTTCCTTTAAATTAATTAAATGTATACGTATCCATATTAATTACTTATAGGTAGGTTTGGTGGCTAACATGCAAGAAGATCACAAAGAATTGGTTATTGGAGGCACACTTCAGCAAAGAATCGCCAACTGCCTCCAGGTAATGGACAAACTCATGCAACAAGATGAACCTATAGTGGCCAGCATGGTGGTTGCGGAGAAACGGTATGGTGCAAGTGCAGATAATATGTTTGATGCTGTCTTAAACATTATGGGTAAGCTATGAAAATAGCATATTTTCTAAATGTAGCAGAACATTTTGGCTTGGGTCACTAAATACCTTTGAACTATTGCTCAGGGAAGCTTTAATGAGTATCTAAATTCCCTTGTGTATTATACGCAAATCAATTAAAATAACTATTACATGTTCGGCAATTACTAATGAATCCGTAATACTTTCAGCGTCTACAGTTAACTTGATATTTCCTTCGACCTCCCCCCCCCCTTTCAATTTGTTAGAACAACCTATTATGACCAGTCAGGTTTTGTTTTATTTAGTGATTGCGACATAAGACGGTTATTATGTAATCTAGCCTATGGCATTACCATTTTTTATGTTCTATTCTAACAATCTATATGTTCAATGTTATAGATCAAAGGGCGTTTATACAATTGCTTCAATTTAATTGAGGAAACTCTTATTCCAACGGTAATCCGTGAATTACTAGATTTTGAATCTTTGATTTTCTTCTGTGTTATTGAAAACTATCCGTAGCTGCCTCAGTATAACTTGAAAAGATGACCTAACCGTCTTAGATTTTTTCGAAATGCCTGGTGGCATTAATTTTGCTGGTGTATCATACTTACTTTATGTCTTGGTAAGAAGCAAGCTGAAAAGTGAAAGTCTTTTCCACAAATTTCTGAGACATAGCCCTTAGTCCTCGTCCCTGCAGGTTCTACACCATTATTTTCCATATTCCACCATTCCGGCTGTGTAAATTTGAATTTTAATTATTTGACGGTATTAAGAAGGTCATGAGTTCAAATCTCATCGTGGGCAAATTTTTGTGATAAAATTTCCTAATTAATTTACTCAGCGCGAAGCAGAAAAATCAATTTAGGTATTTCTCCGCTGAGAAAAACAGAATTTTAAAAATAATTTAAATTCAAATTTACACATTCATTTCCGAACTGCCGGATAAAGTTGTATTATTTCAATCTGTCACTTGATGATATCAAGACGTTTAAGTAGATATGAACTCAAGCCCTCGTGGCGCAGTTGGTTAGCGCATCTTGACGGCATTAGGAAGGTCATGAGTTCAAATCTCATCGTGGGCAAATTTTTGTGATAAAATTTCCTAATTAATTTACTCAGCGCGAAGCAGAAAAATCAATTTAGGTATTCCTGTGTCACGTTGCTTCCAAACTTATCATTATTAGAATTACAATGAATTTATATTATAGGAATATCGAATTTGAAGTCGGTGAGTATGCATTCCGCATTTCCCGAACTGGGAATGGATTCGATGATGGCAGTAGAAATAAAACAAACCTTAGAAAGAGAATACGATATATCTATCACCGGCCAAGATATAAGAGGGATGACTTTAGCGAAGTAAGCCTCTTCCATAATAAATCCAGAATAGCTAATATGTTTGTTTCAGGCTTAAAGATTTATCTCATAACCAACAAACCGTTGATGTTGTGGAAAATCCACCTGTAGACGCCGAAATTCCAGACGCAATCAAATTGTTATTACGTCATATCGGAACGGAACAGATATCTAAGGTGCCTTTAATAAAGATGAAGACCTCAGTGAAAAGTGGCGAAGATGCACCGCATGTTTTCGTATTTCCCGGTATAGAAGGAATAGCTGCGGCTTTAGAACCGCTATGCGAGAACCTAAAAGCTCATGTTTCCTGCTTGCAATTCTGTCCTGGAATCAAAGTCGAAAGTTTGACGCAATTAGCTAGTTCCGTTCTTCCTGTCAGTTGGTTTCCCCGTAGAATTGTCCCATTCTATATCAATATTGCGTTTATTTTGCAGTACGTCGAATCATCCACCGAAGAGTTGATCATATTAGCTTATTCTTATGGTTGCGCAGTTGCAGTGGAATTGATGCATATGCTTGAAGCCAGAGGGACACGGGCCAAATTGATTTTCGTCGATGGTTCTTTAGAAGTGGTTGTGCGAATGGTGAAATTATATTTTAAAAATGACGACGAGAATATATTCCAGACGGAATTATTATGTACACTGATGATGCATTATACGCCGATCGATCAACTTCTAAATAGAAAGGTAAGAGAAAGAAAATGAATATGCACCGATCGCTGGTAGTATTGCTCATATTGCTACGTGTGGTATCGTTTTTCTTCACTTTTTCCTAGTTTAATAATTTATTGTTTTAAATACCAGAATACATTGCAAAAGTATTGGTTCTTTCTAAAACTAAGGAAATATTGTATTTTTTTGTTTATATGACCATTCGCAAAGTAAGTCATTTACGTAGAATCATTGGAAAATCTTTGATTTATTATAAGCGACATTTAACATCATTACAAGGCAACAAAGCAATAATTCATAAAATTCATAACATTTAAATTTTAAGCATAGAACAACGCTGTTATCTACGTAGTTTTATCAAAAGACCTAGATTTATCATAGACAGCATTTGAAACAAAATGCAAAAGAAAAAATCCCTTACCGCCAAAAATTAAAAAGATATAAAAAAATCAGTACCGATTCCAGAAACATTCAAATATTTAGACGATTGGTTGATTAAGAATAAAATTGAACCTGTAAAAATAGATGAATACTTGAAGTTGACAACTCTTTGCATGTCTCAGAACTGCTTTCAGTTTGAAGGCAACTTCTACGAACAGCGACAAGGTACAGCAATGGGCAACAGCTTGTCTTCATTTATAGCGAATTTGTTCATGAGTCATTTGGAAACCGAATTGAAAAGAAACTCTAAATATTTCCCTAAAGTATGGATGTGAAATAAAACAAACAAATGTTTATGATTTACACTGTATTTAATATTTAATAACAATGACAGCTGTTTCGCTACACTGTAGCTTCTTCAGATTGACATATAATAACTACCTACATACACTTAAACTTTTATATATAATTTTCTGTTATTAGAAATTCGCGTAAGTCGAATAATTTTTTCGATTTATGTAAGCAGAGTAATGATCAGCGATACATAAACCGAAAAGATGATTCGACTTACGCGAATCATTTAATAGATAATAGTCACAGTTTTAATAAAGATTTTGATATTCTTCACGTCGAAAATAAAAGTATTAAACTAGATTTACTAGAGACATTAGAAATTAATAAATATAAACATTCAGACAACCTATTAAACGATCAAGTAGACCTAAACGCATCACCGTTGTTAAATCTGTTCAGTCAGTGACACAGTTTCCCTAATTTCACACACATCTGTTAGCAATATATTTAGTTACATGTACTTTTTGTATAGACCCGACCCGATACTTTTAGACAAGAAATTGTTCTTGATATATTAGTTCTAAGAATTTCTAATAACAGAGAACTATATATAAGAGTTTAAGTGTATATAGGTAGTTATTATATGTCAATCTGAAGAAGCTACAGTGTAGCGAAACAGCTGTCGTTGTTATTAAATATTAAATACAGTGTAAATCATAAACATTTTGTTACTTAGTGGAATGTCACTTAGTGAATGTTACTTAATAATGTTACTTAAGGGAAAAACCCCTAATATAAATAAACTAAAATTCAGGGTGCATGAGGAGTGTGTGTTGGAACAGTACATTCACTTACCTTAAAAATAATTATTAATCCCTTATGATTAATATTATTGTTTCCAATTCTAGTTGTTACCCTTGAAGTAGACGATTGATGTTTTTGATATTTGTGACCCACCCTATATATCTAGCTCAGAGCTTGAGACTACTACTAAAAGATGTTAATGCCCGTTTGCGCCACCCATTTTATTATTATAGAGGCGAGGTCACTGTTGTTGCTGTATAGCAAAATAAAAATGGGAAACTTTGCACTACAATAATATATAGGCCTATCTTCAAGAAAAACACAGAAGTTATTAAAACAATAACAATTTATTAACTAAAATAACACTGGTAAATGTGAAATATAAAATTCGGTATCGTAGAGATGTTGTTATAAAATTGAAATAATTATGTCACAAAAATATTATAGCAAAGATATGATTATAATAATTATTAACTTTTGTTGTTGTAAAAAGAAAGAAATTACTAAAGTTATTTGATCGGAGATTAATAATTGTCGTTATTTACAAAACAAAGAAACACTGAATTCTAGAGAGAAAGAAAACAATAGGTTTTGACTTAACTAATAATCTAATTGATTACGGTTGGTGCACCAATTAACTTAGCAAAATTCATAAACTAAATATTATTATATATATTAAACACCACTTGATTAAATAATCGAATAAAATAAGTTAATAGAGTGTACAAGAAAACAAAAATATAAACAATAAATATTGAACACAAGATAGGATATACCTATATAGATAAACACAAAAAAAACTTGGTGACGTGCTTTGTCGTCGTACTTGACTAAATTTTACGTTAATATATACAAAGAAATTAGACAGTTTTAACTAATTTCACGGCACAACAGAAGATAGAACATGTAAGTACCTGGTAGGTGGAATTGTCTAATCTGCAGAGTTCCGACGGATGGCCCCCACTTGTCGGTTTGGTCCGCCGTCTCGGGCTTTAGATGGTGGATAGCGGTGAGCAATTATCCCTCAGATCCGGATTAATTCCGTAAATTAGAAGACACTACGTGCTCCACAATTATTTATTTATAGAAAGAGGCAGATCGCATAACAGCGTATCCATAAACTTCTGGATATTTAGACCTCGATCTATCAGAGATATATAAATTGTTACCGCTGCCTAACGAACCATTAGACGAAGGGGACCGGTATTTGTCACTGTTTTACCACCACTTACTGTGTTGTATATATCAATGAATGATGTACTAATAATAAATGATAGACGAATAATAATCATTTTGGACGCGCTTGCCCCTATTTAAAGACTCGGGCGTGTAGAGGGGTATTTTCGGAAGAAATTGACGACAATAAGACGCCGTTAGTTTAACACGGGTATTCCCCTTATTTCAATGACGCTAGTAGAATAAGCAAGGTACGGAGTTTCATGCAATAGGAGACGGTGGGAATTGTTTAGATAAGAAAACTAAAATGTAAATATTGCGTCTCTGAAATTGAACAAAGCACTGTTTATAAACTGAATATTTTGAATCGAATATTCGAGATGAAATATATGCGACGCAGATATCAATGTTGAAAATTTTAAGACGTAATTTATTTGGAATGTAGAATACAAGTTGAATTAATACGGAACTAAAAATATTTGACATGCAATATACAGGGATAAGTGAATTAATGTTCGCCGCTGCTTTTAAAACGTAACAATTTGTTTGTTTTATTTCACTTGAAATGGATTTACATCAAGTAAAGACCAACTCAATCCAAGATTTAAAGTATGGATATCTATGCGATTTTTAATACTAACTTGTGTGATTTCTTATTTGATTTAAACTCGGAATTTACTACAATTAATTTCACAAAAGGGAAAACAATGATTAACTACCATTTTTAGATGTTTTGGTTGTAAAGAATAATAGTAACATAGAAATAGATATCTTCCGAATCGACACCACTATAGTTTTCAGCAAAAGATGGCTTTTTTTAATTTTCTTATCCATCGGTTGTTAAGTTTTCCGCTTGCAAAAGATAAATGTGAAAAAGAACTTAGTTCAGATCGCAAAGTACAATGGTTTCGATTCAGGAATAGTAACTAAGCTTATTAGGAGCTGTTGCGAAAAGTATCTCTCCCTCCTATTCTGAATCAATAACTGCAAAAAAGAATAACAACCAATGACCAAAAACAAGAAAGAAAAATGAAAAACCAAACAATACGACTCAAATGAAAGTGATAGCGAAGAGGAAATATCAAATAATAAAATATTTAAAACATTAAAAGAAATGAGAAAAACCATAGAATTCATGAACACCAAATTTAAAGAAATACAGCAAGAAAATAAAGAAATACAGAAGATGTTAAAAGAAAGTAACAAAGATCAGAAAAAACACACAAAATATGTTATAGAAAACAATAGGAAAGAATATTACATAAAGCAATTCAAGAAATATAAATCAGAACCGAAAAAGGCATGGAACTTATTCAGAAAAGAAGTCAGCCAAAATCAAAGTAATAACAAAAATATAAGTGAAATACAAAAAGAAAATGGAATGATAACAACTGTGCCCAAAGAAATAGCAGAAGATATCAACAAATACTTCGCAAATATAGGTCAAACCTTGGCAGAGGAACAAATGTCAAAGAACACAAAAACCCCATTAAGAACAAAGATGAAGAAACAAATACCTGAATTAAAATTTAGAATGGTAACTCTTTGAGAAGTGACAACAATAATAAATCAATTAAAAAACAACACAGCACCAGGATTTGATAAAATAACAGCAGCAATAGTTAAAAGGAACAAAGACGTACTATCACCAATTTTGACTAAATTAATTAACAACGTTATACATCATGGAGAATTCTCCGAATATCTAAAAAAAAAACGATTATTGTGTCCATATACAAAAAAGGCAACAAGCTGAACGTAGAAAATTATCGTCCTATCTCCTTACTATCTCAACTGAACAAAATCTTGGAGAAAAGCTTACAAATTCAATTGTCTGATCATCTATCAATGAATAAAATTGTGGACTCGAACTAATATGCTTTCCAAAAGAACTCCGGTACATCTGCAACAACAGATTTTATAAATGAAATTAAAGAAAAGGTGGAAAAGGGAAACATAGTAACATCACTATACATAAACATGAAGAAAGCATTCGATACAATATCCAAAACCAAACTTATCGAAAAATTGCAGAACATAGGTATAAAAAATACAGAGCAAAAAATAATTGAAACTTATCTAATGAATCGTCCACAAAAAACAAAAATAAACAAAGTCGAAAGTGATGTACGTTTTGCCAAATATGGAATACCACAGGGCGGGAACTTATCACCATTACTTTATATACTGTATACCAATGATATATAAAAATGGCTAAATACGTATTTCAACAACTAAGTTGTCATCATCAGTAGCACTGATCAAAAATCGCGCAGAGCAACACAGTGTTGCTCTGTACGCTACGGTGTGTAGACAGCGCGATTTTTGATCAGTGCTACTGATGATGACAACTTAGTTGTTGAAATACGTATTTAGCCATTTTTGTGCTTTAGTGTGGTAAGGTGTTTTAGTGTTTTTGTGTAGTTTCAAGCCACAGACTCCAAGTTTAGTTTCTCAATGATATATTTGAATCACCACTCCATGGCAAAATATACGGATACGCAGACGACACCTGTATTATATACAGTAACAAAAACCCCCACATAATAGAAAACCACATTAATAATGATATGAAGCAAATAGAAGAATGGTGCTTTAATAATCTCATAACAATAAACGAAGATAAGACAAGCTTTATGATCTTCTCAAATAAAGCACAAAAACCAAAACTAGATATACAACTTAAAGGCAAAAAAATCCATCAAAGAAAACAAAGAACTTGCCTAGGGTTAGAAATCCAAGAAAACTTGTCCAAAACCTTGTCAAAAAGAACTCAAAAGTAATAGCTGGAATATATAAAATTTAAAATATAATATCACCAAGCATGAGACCTGCAATATACCACGCCATGCGTGCATCTCATACGAATTATCCCGTTAATATATGGGGCCAAACAACGTAAAAAAATATAAACAAATTACAGCGACAACAAAACAGATTCATAAAACTACTATATCGACTAAATAAAAAACTCCAACAGCACAACTACATAATATCACTGTAATTCCAAATATTGAGAAACTTATAAGAATTAAAAATATATTACTGATACATAAAATAGACAAGCGACTAATCAAAATAAAAATAAAGCTACAAACTAACAATAAAATACTCAACTACCGAAGGGGACATGTTATGTATAGTATATGTGTATATGTATACAGGGAGTATTTGAAATAAGGGGATAGAGTATGATTAATGGAAAGATTTAATTTTATTAGACTCAAATCCAAAATATTTTGCGCAAATTCAAATTTTAAAAATTACAAAGATATTTTTAAAATATTCGTCGCGCCACTGCACTTTAATACGACTGTAGGGTATGCAAGAGTGGGGTACTAAGTAGGAGTGTGAAGGCGTGCGAGGTCAGTCTCGTTCGATTGTTACTTGTGGATGTTTCGACTATGGCTTACACAACGCACGAACTGAAATAAATTATGTTTTTTTTTAAATTCATTTGCGTCCAATTAAAATAAAAGTTTCTCATAAGTAGAGTTGGGCAAATTTTACAACACAAATTTGTTTTTGGGAGAAATAAGAAGTAAAAAGTCGTTGAATTTAATCATAATAACAGTAATAGTACTTACTATACATTTATTGCGGAAGAAAATGTAATATCTAAATAATCCTCACAAATATTAAAATAATTACAAAATTCCTACAGTCGGCATCTCAATAAAAAAAAATCTCGTTGTTGAAAACTAAGACAAATTTGTTTTTGGGAGAAATAAGAAGTAAGAAGTCGTTGAATTTAATCATAATAACAGTAATACATAACTATACATTTATTGCGGAAGAAAATGTAATATCTAAATAATCCTGACAAATATTGAAATAATTACAAAATTCATACAGTCGGCATCTCAATAAAAAAAATTCTCGTTCTTGAAAACTAAGATATTTTAAAAGAGAACAAAAGAAATCGAATAAAGTACACGCATCAATTTTATCCCAAATCAGCTGATATTTCATATTAAGGTTGTTGAACTCTTAGCATGAACACCTGTTTAGAAATAGTAAACAATGCTATCATTGGGTTTTTTTATAACGTTTAGAACTGTTATTGCGGTGTTCTATGTATGCGTATCTATGTCTGTTTATTTAGTTCCATAAAAATATTATTTATTACGACTCATGACGTCGGCTGTCTGGCCTAACTGGCGCGCGATACCTGCTAAATCCATAGGCGGCACATTAAACACTTTTCGGGGGTTTTTAATTTTGGCGTTCGTGTCGTAATTGACTCACAATTTTTGGGATTTATATTCTACATAATTGCATCTTTCCATTTATCATACTCTGTCCCCTTATTTCAAATACACCCTGTATATGTATCTATGTGTATGTATGTGTTTTATTTGGAATAAATGTTTACATTAAAAAAAAAACTTAAGATACAAATTTAGGATACTACATGTTTGCTGCCTCAAAAAACTCATGGTAATAAGTTTGTTTCTTTGCCGTATCATTCAACCACATGAAATTTGAAATGCCTACAGATAGTCTTAGATTAGTTAAACCTGTAAATAATTTTAGAGAATTAGACATTATTTATATACATAGAAATAGATAAAAGTTAATGAATTCTGAAAATGGGCCAATACAGCATCTATTCTCACCACACAAATAATACTTACTATACTATCATTCCTCTAACTACTTCTTTATGCTTATCTCACCAGATATCTCTGTTTGGGTTATTGCACTTTAGTTTTGAATATTATTATAATTATCACTTTATGATTTATTGTTGCAATATTAAATTTTGTAGTTAGGTGTCAATAAAAAACAATAACAACAGACTAAAATTAGTCGACAATAAAATAATAATGTTTAGGTAAGATATCGTAGGTAATTTTGTTTTAACCTTTTCAGGAGCATATTTTAAAATTGAGTACGTACCAGGAAAAAATCGACTATCTGCTCGGACATGTTCCATTTAGTCTGGAAACTTCGAAGTCTTACATCACTGAAATGTGCACAGCTGCTTACGAGAAATTGAGCGCCCTCTACAAATACAAGTTCAGGGACGGAAAACTGAAATCGCCACTGGTACTGTTCAAGGCTACCTCGAAATTACTGGTAAATTCCTCGGATGATTACGACGCGTCCAATACATTCGAAAATGTCCAAGATGTCGTTACCGTAGAAGGAAATCACGCGACGATATTAGAGAACGAACAACTACCTCGGGAAATAAACAAGATTTTGGGAACGCTCTAGATTATAGATCGATTTGGTGTAATCTGTTCAAGCGATGAAATAAAGAAATGAAATCGTGTTGACTTTATATTTAATTATAACCCTGTCTCAGAATAAGAAGGAGTGATTCAAATATCCCGCCAAAACCAAAATATGCAGCTTAAAATGTAGTAAACTATTTGATATGACTCTAAATAGTTGAGAATGTAGTAATTTGATTTTAAATTTTATTATTTATTCTAATAAGTCAAAAGAATTTATATTAATTAAATTATAGTACTAGAGCGACTTTTTGGATTAATATACCGGGTGGTGCAATAGTGTGTCGGCGGCGCTTAGTATGAAAACTAATAACGCTGTGGCAATGAGTCTTTACGTACGTATTGCTGTGGCAACATGACTATTTGGAATATGATAATTGTAGTATTGCCATACATTAGGCTTTGCCAAATAAATTATGTTGTGTGCTGTTCCAGCAACATAAATAATAAAGATGATGATAATTTTTATCATCCTTAATGTATATTTTATTTATCTTAACAGCACGTACTTTATAAGTATACGTGAATTCCATCAGTTTATCTAAATTTCTCCTCTCTCGTCAAATCTCTTGTTTTACTTTTGATTGGGATAAGGTTATAGCTTATTTAAATGAAAACCAGAAACCATATAAAAATTGATTGTATAATTTATTTAACATTTATTACATAATAGATAGCATCGCTATGCTATATTCACCATTTTATTTATAAGAAACATGATTAAAAGAAAACGTTTGTACCTTGTTCTAGGTTGTAACGTTTTATGGTACGAATATATTTTTCTTGTACTTAATCAAACAGAAATCAAAAATATTTTCCTGTTTCAAAACAAATAAAATTCAATTAACTTTTGTATACTTTTTACATTTTTATGCTAGTTCTATTCCATCAGAAACATTATATTCGCACGTAATGCACTGACAAACTTAGAACTTCGCAATGGTCAATGTTCGGAGAAAAAGCTTGAATCTGATTACTATCTATAACCATTCGCACGTGTTATATCTAGCATCTCAGAGTCCGCTACCCAGAAACACTTTCCTTATTAAAAATTTAATTTTAAGTCATTAATTTATAATCAAAATTATCGTAAACATTAATGATGCCCAATTAAGTGCCAGAAAATATACATTTGCACGCTATATCCTCTTAACACCCAACACCATTAATAATTTTATTTTCGTAAACTTGAATCCAATAAATACTTATTACTATTACAGGAAAACATTTATTATCACTGTTGCACAACGTTATATTGAATATACATTTGCACGTTATATTTCAATACACGCATAGCCACATTGATAACTCTTGGTATCAAACTTACTGTGAATCATTGAAGAACTTCTCAAATTCTGCCATTTGCATATCCATTATTTTCTTTAAAAATACAAAAAACAATTTACCAAAGAAAATAAATGAATGAAACTTAAATGCAAATAAAAATTAATACGCTAATACAAAAGAAATAAATATGAATCGTGGTGTATCTAACCCTACGATTTTAAGTTACTGTTATTCTCTTTTCAGATAACCAGCTAATCCGCGAATCAATCAATGAATGAATGAATCTTGTCGATTCTTGTTTTCAATTTATATTCCCGGGAAAAACACGTGACCGCTCTCAACGCCATCCTCAGAAACTACCATTTAAGTTGTCACCCTGCGTCTTCAGTGAGCTCTTGGCTTTTCAGGTTGCCATTGTGATTCGAACACACACACACACACGCACTTGTTGTCCTTTTGACAGTTCCCTCTCACTTCCAAATGTCAACACCCCGAGAATTGTCCATTTGCACTTTAAAAGTTTCTCACAAATTGTCCAGCATTTCTCCAACGGTGATATATTTATCTGTAATAATCTACAAACCAAGTTTACATTATATTTTCTTTTTGTAGGTCATCAAAACCGTACTAAACCTCTCTACAGCTTATGAAACATAATACTACATATACGAATTTCATGAATGTATTTTATTATTACCAGCTGTCGTTTATAAAAAAACTACTGCAGATTATATGGACTCAGAATATCTTTATTTATATCCTTTTTTTATTTATTTACTTATATAGTCATAAGTTAAGGTAAATTTTTATTCTTTTTGCATGATTTATTTAATAAAGTTTTATTACCTTATGTACAATTGGTTTCTTTAGAAATGACCGGTGTGAGTTTAAAAACGCTGCGCGTATCTGTCGATAGTCACATTCTAATTGTATGGATGACTGGTCTTGAAAACACACTAAATAAATATCTCCACAGAATATTTATATTTGTTTGAATGCTGCTTATTGTATAATATTTTATTTACATTCCTCTCCTCCACTTCTATATTATTTCTTAAAATATATTCTGGATTATAAAACGAACTAGTTTAGCTTTCTAAAATAATTTAAATAACAAGGTGACCATGATTTACTAAATTTATTTCTATTTGCTTAGTACAACAGATAATAATATACCCAAATGCTTTTGAAAAATATCCTTAGTTTTATTAATATAACACATACCTTATTTTTAAATTAATTCAAATAAAAAAAATGAGGTGTGGCCACCACACGACTTTCTTATACGTATGAGCGTTTCAAATCACACAATTTTAAAAATTATTTTATACAAAAATTATTCAAAATTCTATTTTAAGTACTTCCAGTCTCTTAGTAAATCTCTACAGGATACATACTTTGTGAGATATTTGCAAAAAAATGCTACTCGCTATGAGTAAAAGTATTATTTCCGGTCCGAATTTTGAATTTTCATTTATACAAAAAATATTTCAAATCCAACTCTAAATACTTTTATACTCTTGATAAATATATATAGAATGCATAATTTACGAAATATTTGCAAAAAACTGATTTTCGATAAGAGTAAAAGACGGTAGGAATTTCGAAAAACTTTTTTAATAAAATTCTTCTCAGATTTAATTTTGAATATATATGAATTCTTTACAAATTTGTTTAAGCTTAGTAGTTGACGAAATATTGGCAACATTCGATCTTTTCACTGAAGTGAACTACTACTTCCGGTCTGCCGATTTTACTGAAAATCTAATCAGATCTCAAGAGGGAGATTATATTGTAATATTCATCATCACAATACTTCCTTATACTACGTATAAGAAAATAAAAAAAAACGAGTTTAACACGTTGTCTTGTGGTTTATTAATTAAAGCAATATTTGCCTTTTTACGTTCTTATACGTAGTAAGGAAATATGATGCAGATGTCCACGTTTTAAGTTCGCCTGATACCGAAAAAGTGGTTTTTCTATTCCGGTGCTATAAAGTTCACTTTACGACACCCGTTTTGGTTGCATAAAGTATTACTTTATCGCACGCTAATTTTATTTTTTTGAAGTTGGTAACAAAAAAAAAATGGAACCAAATCGTATTTAAATGTCAAAATATAAGCCTTTAAAGTAACAAAAATGTGCAATAAAATTGTACAAAGAATAAAAAGCACACATGCTAACATTTCACTTACTAATTAGCAATATAAATTGTTAAGCAGAGTTGGATGATAAGTTTTCGGATGCTACTATTGACATTTACTTACCATGTTGAATAGTACAACTGTTATAAAAGTTTGTTTTGATAAATATGTAGAGAGTTTGTGGACGAAAGATTTTGTAAATTGTCTTCTGCTATTTTGCGAAACTCTGGGGGCGTACAGTTATTTATTTCGTCCTTTTTGTTGATAATTTGAAATAATTAATTGTATAAATCAGTCTGAATTTTAAACACAATTACATATAGCACCACCGATATTCAAATATTTAAAACGTTCTAATTAAAAATCAGAGTAACCAACTCCAAAAAAGCAAAATTTCTAAAATATTCGAACAAAACATGTCTCTTATTTTAAGCTTTTTTGAACTTTTAATAACCGAAATAGAAAAAAAAATAGTATAAAATACACGTTTCATAAGACATTTTGCGCACTTGTTCTTTAGAAAACTCGCCTAGTGGCTCGTTTTCTAAACTTGAACGCGTGCGCAAAATTCGTGTCTTATGAAACTTGTATTTTAATATACTATTTTGGCAAACGTCTCTCACCTCATTTTTAGACTAAAAAAAATTAAAATATATTCTAAAACAGCAAAATTTTGCATTTCGTATTAATTATTACATTATAACATGATTTAATGTATGTCGTGATATTATAAACTTATTCTTACAAGTTTATAACATAAAATAATACATATACCGGGTGTTTGTTTAAGCTCGGCCACCGGCCATATCTCGGCAACCATTTATCGTACAACCTCGCGGAAAAAATCTTGATAGTAAAATGGACGACGGAAATTACAAGTAAAATATTTTTAAGTTTCCAAAATGATCGCAAGGGGGCGCAATTCTCAAGATAAATTAAAAATTCGATAATTTTTCATTAAATTCTAGATTAAGATAGATTGACAATTTTTCCAGCAAAATTTTTAGACGTTTTTATACAACTTTCATTTGAAACTTTTTGATCTAACTCCCATACGAAGGGAACAGGGGAGGGGGGTATGTCTGCGTACAAAAGTCGGTATAATTTTGGTTTGCACCAACGGATTTTAATGTTTCTGGGCTCATTAGATAGAGAATCTTACAAAGAATTGAAGGGCATGTAGCACCAAATTACGTGATTGTCAAAGAAAATAACAAGGGGCGCTGTTCTCAATGTATCTATATATTACTTGTTTTTTCTTTAAAATTTTAAATGGAACGGCATATTTTTAATATAGCAATATTGAAGCACATAAAAAACTGAAGAGAATGATGAAAACCGGAAGTTGCTACCTTTTTTCTTGACGAAGATATAGTCATACGAAGACAATTCAAAAAAAAAATAAACAATTTTTAATATAAATTTATTTATTTATTGCGAGTAATAACTTTATTTTAATTTTAAGTGTCACTAGACAGTGTATAGTTCGCTTTCACTTGAATTTTCATCATAGTCTTCCATAAATGTATTTATTTCAATCTTCTCCTCGATTTTTTAATTCTTGCATATGTTACATTAGATGCTCTTCTTAAATGTTTTTAAATTGTCTAGCTATTTTTAAATTTCATGTCTTGCCTTTTTAGACATTGAAATAAAATAATAATAATAATGATAAAAATAATAATAATAATAATAATATATCTTTATCACCCAACTGATATACGTAGATCTAATTATAGGAAAACAGCAAAAATAATTTCCATAACTCATGAACTAAGTCGACAATAAAGAGAGAAAAAACAATATAATATAATGCATAAGTTATAATCAAATCATTTACTAATTAGTAATGAAAGGGTACACAAATTGATATCTAAATCATCCCCGCTTGAAATGAAAGTAAATAAAAGAACCTATTATATGCCTAAACACAAATAATAAAATATATTGACCAAGTAATATAAAGGAAAAGAAAATATATTTAAAACAGAAAGTACAAAAAAAAAAACAAGAAAAAACTTCAACTTAACAAATGTTCAAAGTGTTCACCTTCATTTTCAATACACGTTTACTTGTCGATTAGTAGAGAGCAGAGTTACTTCCATTTCGGAGGCAGCAATTGTTGTTCTCAGCTTTTTGTGATAAACTATGTCTTTTATTCTGCCCCATAAATAAACATCAAGAACATCTGGCAAGGTGAATCAAAACTCAATAATGTCTTCTTTCGGGATAATTTAGGGAATATTTCCCCGAAGCAAGAATGCATTTTCAAAGCATTGAAAATACATTCTGTTCATGTCATAAGCTTCAAAGTTAGAACACGACATTTTACAAACTTAGTAATTATGTGCGGGCGTCCAAAAAGGCTTAATTTGCTAAATACGTACAAAAAGTTTAACTACAAGTGACACTAATATCTTTGCATTTCGATTTTCATGGCCTAACTTGGAACTCTCATCATAATGTAATTTAGTATCACTGTGCATGCCATGTTGTTTGATGAAAATTTAAAAAAAGAAAGCAAACTACACTGTTCACTATTATTATTTTATTTCAATGTTGGAAAGGATAAGAAATGATATGTAAAAAATAATAGCAAGAGTATTTAAAAATATTTAAAAGAAGAATCTAACGTAACATAAGCAATGAATTAAAAAATCGATAAGAAGATTGAAATAAATACATTTAGCGAAGAGTATGATGAAACTTCAAGTGAAAACGTACTATACACTGTCTAGAGACCCTATTAAAATTGAAATAAAATTATTACTTCTAATAAATAAATAAATTTATATTTAAAGAGTTTTATTTTTCTGGATTGTCTTCGTATGACTATATCTTCGTCAACAAAAAAGGTAGCAACTTCCGGTTTCCATCGTTCTCTTCAGTTTTTTATGTGCTTCAATATTACGATATTAAAAATATACCGTTCTATTTGAAATTTTAAAGAAAAAACAAGAAATATACATACATTGAGAACAGCGCCCCCTGTTATTTTCTTTGACAAGCACGTAATTTCGTGCTACATGTTCTTGAATTCTGTGTAAGATTCTCTATCTAATGAGCCCAGAAACATTAAAATCCGTTGGGGCAAACCAAAGTTATACCTACCTTTGTGCGCAGACATACCCCCCTCCACTCTCCCCTTCGTATGGGAGTTAGATCAAAAAGTTTCAAATGAAAGTTGTATAAAAACGTCTAAAAATTTTGCTAGTAAGTTTTTAATCTATCTTAATCTAGAATCTAATGAAAAATTATCGAATTTTTAATTCATCTTGAGAATTGCGCCCCCTTGCGGTCATTTTGGAAATTTTAAAATATTTTTATTGTAATTCCCGTCATCTATTTTACTATCAAGATTTTTTCCGCGAGGTTGTACGATAAACGGTTGCCGAGATATGGCCGGTGGCCGAGCTTAAACAGACACCCGGTATACATACAAGGTCCCATGCTTGAACATCTGTGTTCAATTTCTCACAAACTCTCAAAACGAAAAGTTTTAATCTAAAATAAAATTAAAGTAGACGGGAGAGGACATTTAATAAAATAGTGAAGAAAATGTGCGGTCACGTCACATTTTTTTAAATGGATTGTTACATTGTAACATGATGAATATCCATGATGTTTGTGCACATGTGAAAGTATATCATTAGTAGCATCGCAAATTTTTTCTACAACTGATTAGCCAAAATAAATAGTTCTTTTAAAGAATTATATTCATTAAATAAATCGCTGCAATCGTAAATATTATATCGTGAAATTAATAAACATACATCTTTTATCGAAAATTTTATTGAAAGTAAGAATACCTTAGACAAAATTTGAATAATTAAAATTAAAGTCTGGTGTAGTTGGAACTATGCAATTAATGGGTAATCATGTAATAAAATTTAATTAGGATTGTAAAATTAATTACTCTAACCTTTACCATAATAAATTAAAACAAGAATTGTAGCAATTAATTAATATATAATAGTAATTAATTAATAAAAAAATTGAAGAAAATGGTTATGCGATTTTGGTCTTATAGTTTGTTTCCTTTTCGCAATAATAAAAACCTTAGTACGACATATAAAATCCATTATCGTCCATATACTCTTGCATTCTTGATTGCATAGAAATTATTACAGTTTCACATAAGTTATAGCTCGGTTAACATCTGATGGCACCTGGGATGCGCAAAGGTGTGGCTTAAATATATATCATGTGCGTTAAAAACATCGGTATCGAAAGTAATACACTACGATAGACAAAGTGCAACTAAATTAAATACGGACTAATGTTTTCAAGTTGGTCCGTAACCCTTCATATGTAGCGAAATCTATCTCACTGACTTCATGCTGCTTTCTCCTTTTTTGTCTCAAAATATAGCTATACTTCCTCTGAAATGCTCCCATACAGATTGTGCATATTGAGTAATATTTTCTATATTAACTTGAACTCTATCATTATTAGCATTCCTATTCGGCACCATAGCACTCCATATATTTTCAATGGGGTTCGGATATGGAGATTTTGCCGGCCAATCAAATACTTCTACGTTATTTTCGTTAAATAAATAAAAAAAATAAAAGAAAGTAAGAGTGTTACTTCCGGTCCGAATTTTGATTTTTTTTTATATAACAATTATTCCAAATGTGGCTCAAACAATTTTGTATTTTTAATAAATCTGACTAGAATGCAAAATTTGTGAGATTTTCCAAAAAACCGCTATTTGATGAGTAGAAGCATTACTTCCGGTACAAATTTTAAAATTACTTTTATAGAAAAATTGTTCCAAATGTAGCTCTAATTACTTTTGCAGTTATAATACATTTATATAGAATGTATAAAAAAAACTGCTATTCGATAAGAGTAAAGTCTTACGTCTGGTTCGAATTTTCAAATTTCTTTTATACAAAATTCGGGCTCTAAATATTTTCGTATTCTAGAAAAATCTGTAAAGAATCAATAATTTGTAAGATATTTGCTAAAAACCGGTTTAGATACGAAGGCCTACTTCCGGTAGAAATTTCGAAAAAAAAGCCTTTCTAAAATTCACATTTTAGTACCTACTTTTGTATTCTTTAGAAATTTCTCTAAACTTAGTAGTTGACGACGTATTAGTAAATTTTGATTTTTTTAGTGAAGTAAGCTAATATTTCAGTGAAGTAAACTAATTCAAAATATCAGTGTTGATCGGGAAAAATATAATTTTTAATAATTCTAAACATTTCCTTATTAGAGAATATAACAATTTTTACTTTTTATAAGAAAAACATGGATTGTTATAATACCAAATTGTTTAAGTATTATTTTAGTATTCAGTTAAACGTTGTTATTATAAAGAAAAAGCTTCAACATCTAAAATAAATATAAATCACTCCCAGAAGAATAGTAACAAGTTCAAAGTTCCATAAAACCAAGATTTGAATGAAAAACAGTGGATCTCCCTGTAGAAATTAAAATAAAAGGCTAAAGAATAAAATAAAAGCCAGAAAGATATTGAGGAACATAAAAATGATATTTTCTAATAAAGTACCTAGCATGAACGTTATCAGACAATAAATTATTATGAATAAACACAATTATTTCAAATATATTGGCTTATAGTATATGGCCGATGTAGTTTCTTTTACAAAGCAATTTAATACATAGCGTAATACAATCTTTTTCTTTTAATTGTATTTAACATTTAATTATATTTGCATTCAAAATATGTGTTTCATTCGTTACTATATACATATATGACATGTATATATTCGTGCAGATTGTAGAATAAAGTCTTTAAAAACTTCAGAAAATATAAACCACACTCATATGAAGTACAATGGCTTATTCATGCTTTATAAGATTTACGACGCATGTTTTTTGCTTGTCCCGTTCTGAACTCGAACATTAGAATGTTACTATCGTAGAACTTGGGGATCTATTTTCAATTTACACCGGCCATTTCAAAAGAAAGCAATTGTACGTTCTCAAGTTTACATAATTTATTCAATTATATTTTTCTCCCGTGCATATCGAATTTTATTTTCTTCATACAATTTTATTGCATTTAGATGACTAATTCTTATCACACTTCCATCCTTAAGCATATACGCACGTGTTTATTTGTGCAGTGTGCAGTGTTTCTCTTCAGCTCTGTTTTTTCGCTTGTTTACTTGGGTAATATTGATTTATAAATTTTAATTTTATTATCTTGGTATAATTTATAATTTTGCCTGTCGGTTGAGATTACCGTATTTTGTTGGATTGCAATTTGATGTGTTTTAAACGCATGTTTCTTGTAATACCTAACCGTATCTCCGTCTTTTTTTCCTTTTTACCGCTACACCTCAACAACTTTTTCCTTTTTGTGTTTTTGCGGCTCTAAATCTGCACTTTAACATACAGGTACAATTTAAAAAGTTCTCCTTATTTTATAATTGTAATTAGTCTTTATACCTCCCTGCTTTTCCGTGGCCTTGGTGTATGTATTGTTAGTCACCGAGATAGGCCCCTCTGGTGTGAAAACTTGTGCCCTTGTTTATTCCTGGTTCTCCTTTTGTTAGCCAAACCTGTCAAGTCTCTTTTATTTGACACTAACTATGAGTGCTGAATGTGGTATCTGTAATCAAAATGCTATCCTTGAAAATGAAATAGCATGCGATTTATGCAAAGTCGTTATTCATACGACCTGCAGTAAGCTTTCAAGAAACGAAGTCCAATGCCTAAAGAGCAAGATACGTAAACTGATGTACTACTGTCCAACGTGTAGTGACTTTAAGTTGCAACTAACTAAATTAAACGAATTATTATCGCTGGTTGTGTCGCTTCAAGCTGAAATTCAGGCTTTGAAAGCCAGTGGACCTAGGATTGATGCTACACCGGTCGAAATGACTGATTCTCTCGCAATTGACAGAATGGTGCGGGAAATAGCTGAGCGTGGAAAACGTAAAAATAATTTGATTGTTTTTAATCTTCCCGAGTTGGAGGGGGGTACAAAAATAGATCAGATTGCAGCTGATACAATTTCCGTTAAGGAAATATTTGCAAAATTAAACATCCCTGCTGATCAACTGAATCCTACTAGGCTTGGTAAATACGATCCAACACAACAACATCGTAAGCGACCTGTCAAGGTGACTCTTTCGTCTTCGGATCGGGTATTGTCGGTCTTGCGGGAAAGTATTAATTTGAAGAGCATGGAAAAGTTTAGGTCTATCTTTCTTGTGAGGGACCAAACTCCTCTACAGAATGCCATACATAAAGATTTAAAATGCCAACTTGACCAGCGAATTGCCGCAGGCGAGTCCAACCTCTACATTAAATATGTTCATGGGACTCCAAAAATTGTTCATCGTAATTAGGGAAACTAGGAACATCCAACAGACAGTCTCCACCGTTACGATTTTATTACCAGAATGCGCGTGGTCTACGATCCAAGATAAATGAGCTTTGCTGCTCTGCTGTATCTTCAGACTTACATCTTATTTTGCTTTCCGAAACATGGCTTTCATCTGATGTTAATGACGATGAACTGTTTGATACCTCCTACACTGTGCTCAGAAGTGACAGGGATTTCGACGCCGTAAGGAAATCGACTGGTGGCGGTGTCTTGATAGCAGCTTCAAATGAGGTGCCAATAATCCCATGTGATACATCATACCTTTCTGTTTTAGTTCCTTTGGTAGACATAATTATTTCTAGATGTAATTTTGTTTCACAAACTGTTTATTTCATTGTTTTGTATGTACCACCGTATATTTCTAATGATGATTGTGAATTATTTTTTGAAAACTTAGCATTAAATCTGATCGATAAAAAAGTTGTAATTTGCGGAGACTTTAATTGCCCTAAATTTAATGCAGCCGACAATGCTAATGACATAAGATTCAGAACTTTACAAAGCTTTATACATGTATTAAAACTGTTCCAATTTAACACTGTTGTAAATAGAGATAATAGATTGCTGGATTTAATTTTTACTAATTTTGATTGCTCTATTGTTGTCGAGCATACCCTGTTCCCATTGGTTCCGGAGGATACCTTTCATCCAGCATTAAGCTTTAATATGAATCTACAGAGATGTCCAATCAAAAACTTCCCATCCAGGATCGATTCCGGGTATAATTTTCGGAAAGCTAATCTTCCGGAATTATATAGCGAACTTGGAAATGTGGATTCGTCCCAGCTGAAGGTGTGTACTGATGTGAACCTTACCGTGTCCACTTTCTACACAACAGTATTTTCTATTATTGACAAGCATGTGCCGAAATATACAACATCGTCGCGTGGTTTTCCTGCCTGGTATAGCCTAACTTTAATCAACAATATTAAATTAAAGGAATTTTATTATCGCAAATGGAAATCTTGCGGTTCAACAAGCTTTAGACTTGAATTTACTAGATTACGCAAACTGGTCAAGTCTGAAACACGCAGAGCTTATGAGGCATACCTCTCTGGTCTCGAAATGGAAATATCCAGGAACCCTAGAATATTTTGGCGATTCATTGGGCAAAAGACGGGTAAGTCGAGAATACCTGGTTGCTTGAAGTTTGGTGATGGTGAACTCACGGATCCAGAAGAAATAGTGGAAGCTTTCGCTACAACTTTTTCAGATGTATATCGGGTACAAGAAGTTTCTAGTACGTCGGCCTCCAAGGAAAGTCTGAACAACTTCTACATCGGGTCTATTTCCGAAACTGATACATTGGCAGCCATTAACCACCTCAAGGCAGACTTTACATCTGGCCATGATGGTCTACCCAACTTTTTTATCAAGGACTGTGCGTCCATTCTATGCAATCCGTTATGCACAATTTTCAATATTGCCCTTCGCACGTCGACATTTCCTGAAATTTGGAAGATAAGCAGGATTACGCCTGTATTCAAAAAAGGAAGCGCATGATATCTCGAATTACAGACCAATTAATATTTTGTCCAGTTGTTCTAAGATCTTTGAGCAATTGCTGTATAATAAACTATATAACTCCATTCGGTGCTTTATCTCCACGCAACAGCATGGATTTATGTCAGGAAGGTCAACTGTAACTAATTTGTCTGAGATTACCCAGTATATCAGTTCTTGTATGGACTCAAAAGATCAAGTTGATGTTTTGTATACCGACTTCGCGAAGGCCTTCGACACTATTGACCATACCATATTGTTATCTAAACTGAGTACATTTGGCTTTACGTTATCTATAACTAATTTGATAGCTTCCTATCTTTATAATCGTTCGTGTTACGTCTGTTATAATGGCTTCTATTCCTCGGTCTTCACCGCTTCTTCAGGTGTTCCGCAGGGCTCGAATCTTGGCCCACTATTATTTAATGTTTACATTAACGATCTTCTGTCGTTACTCAATTGCCGAGTCCTTGCCTACGCCGACGACCTGAAAATTTTCTCGAAAGTATCTTCAACTTTCGATTGTGAAACTTTACAAAATGATTTAAACACTATCTGTGACTGGTGTAATAGGAACAAGATAAAAATCAGCATAAATAAATGCGCAGTTGTTACTTACACAAGAAAAACTAATCCTATAATACATTCCTACTCACTAGATCTTGTCAATATTCCTAGGCAAACACAAATAAAGGACTTAGGTGTTTTGTTTGATCATCGCCTGCAGTTTACTGACCACATCTACTCCGTTTACAATTCCGCTTCACGCTCACTCAGCTTCGTAATTCGATCCTGCCGAAAATTTTCAAATTTAAATACGCTAAAAACTCTCTATTATACACTGGTGCGTCCGAAACTCGAATATGCTTCAATAATTTGGTACCCTTACTATGTTTACCAGAACTTACTGATTGAGAGAGTGCAGAGAAGATTTTTAAAATATTTAATTTATAAATCATCTGGTAACTATCCAACCAGGGGCGTCGACTACGATGAGCTCCTTCTGAGGCACAATTTCACCTCACTTTCATATCGCAGAGAGATGGCCAGTGCTAACTTTATGATTAAATTAATCAATAATGGCATAGATGCCCCCAACTTGCTCACAGAAGTGGATATAGCGGTGCCAAAGTATGGTACAAGATCAAGGGAGACATTTGTTGAGCCCAGAGCCAGAACAAATATCCTTGCTAAAGCACCGATTGCCCACATGAGCAGAAATGCGAATAAAATCTTCCCAGATCCCTTCCTCTCTTCCTAGTCCTATTCTTCATTGTATTTCCAATTTATACAGGGTTGTACGCAAGAACTGTTTGTTAGCTATTTGTTTCTGTTTTGCCATAGCATTAATATAGTTATTTTATTATTATTTATATATTATTTTTAACACTGTACAATATCATTGTATTATATTGTCCTGTTAATGGAGTAATCTGTTGGATAATAAAGACAATTATTATTATTATTATTATTATTATTATTATTATTAAGCATAACCCTTTCTCGGTTATTCGCTTTCATTTCTTTTTTATTTTTAAACAACGGTCCATTATTTAAAATGTTCAGTGCAATTCTCACGCTTTTTATGAAGTCAGGTTGTTTTTCATTATACACAAACCATACATCTTGTTTCTCTTTTCTATAAAAGAAATATATATCTTAAATTTTATCTCGTCTTTTATTTTATACCTGTTTCATATCTAAATTGTAAATATAAATTCATTTTTATGTCTATGTTTTCTCACTTAAAAAAATGTATGCAACTTAATATACTCATGTTAAATCTTGGAATACAATAAAACTTATTATTGTCTCTTTTATATTTTATATACTTAAATTAAATTTTAACGCTATTACTTATTATCTTATTAATATGCAAGAGACAACAGGAGTATGTAGTATGCGACTGTGCATTTTATAATTTTATTTACAAAACAACCACTCTGAACGCTGCAATATCATTATTTTTAATTTCTAAAGGACGCAAATCCATTTAGAATGTCTTGAGGCGTATCGTAATTGTCGTCTTATAAGCCAAAATTCCTTTGGGTTATGAGAAACATTACGCTGAACCTGACTCAAGTATGCATTGTAAGCGTCGCGAGATTATCTCTTTATCAATACACGGATATTTTTGAAATAGGCCAACGAAGAGAGACAGTTGTAGCGTTTGATTTTTTTAAAAAAAGTAATATTACAACTTAATATTAGCTATTAAATCAGGTATTGTACATTTCGCATAGCATCTCGTGTAGTGAGTACAACTCGGCACATATAAGTCAACGCCTGCATAACGAGTATTATAAAATATTTCACAAGCCTCATTAACATCATTACACCCAAAGGGAGAAAAGCATCAACCGAATAATTATAGACCCATTTCGATATTACCTGCATTGTCCAAGGTTTTTGAAACTGTTCTGAAAAGGCAACTTACTGCGTACCTGACAAACAGTAACATTATTACCTTACACCAACATGGGTACGTAAATAATAAATCTACTAATACGGCCCTAACAAATATTGTCGACGAAATTTTACGCAATGTAAATCAAAAGCAACTTGTTGCCTGCATTGCGTGTGACCTAACAAAAGCATTTGATCTAGTTGATCACAGTATTCTAATGGACAAGCTTTATAGATTTGGGGTAAGAGGAATAGCTTATGGGCTGCTGAGGTCTTATTTGGACCGGCGAACACAATTTATTGAAATAAAACATCTACACAATGATCAATTCATACGGTCACATCAGTCCAAAATTGTTGAAACCAGTTTAGGAGTGCCCCAGGGCCTGATTCTGGGGCCCCTACTTTTTCTTACGTATATTAGTGACCTTCCATCGTACGTATCTGGGAATATAACACTATACGTAGACGACACAACACTCGTTGTTACCGGGGATAATCATGATAATCTTGTTCATAATATCAAAAAAACCTTGAAAGAGCTATTATATTGGCTGTCTATAAACAAATTAGTACTTAACATTGAAAAGACCAAAATACTAATCTTTGAGGGGGATAATACGGGTGAGGCACTAGAGGTGGAGGGCGTAGCCTTCGATTCAGCATCGGAATGTAAATTGCTGGGATTAACAATTAACAATAAATTAAACTGGGATTCGCATATTGATGGTGTTACGTCCAAACTAAATAAAGCTCTATACATATTAAGAAGAATGAAGAAGTCTTGTGACATTACGATCCTCAGAATGATATATTTTGCCCATTTTAATTCACATCTAAACCATGGTCTAATTCTGTGGGGTTCAAATAGACACCTCCAATCAATGTTATTGTTGCAAAAGAAGGCAATTCGGATTATTAAAGATTTATTACCAATGCAGACATGTAGAGCTTCCTTTCTAGAGCTAGGTATACCAACAGCCTATAATCTATATATTTTAGAAGCAGCCTTGTATGTATTTAACAATTACAATAAGTTCCAAACCAATGCTGATGCTCATAATTACTCGACGAGAAATTCTAATTATATACGTTGCGAACTTGCAAGATTCAGTAAATATTATAATAATAGCCATAAAAAAATATTTGGCGAAACAGGTCTTTTACTCACTTGATGAGTTTTTTGACGAAGGCACGCGTTCCGGGCGTTGAGACTGGGTAACTGTCTGTATGTTTGTTTGTTGTTCTTTATTTTGCCATTTATGTGTGTATACACCTGTTTTGGAAACTGACTATACGTTAAGTGCTATGTATTATTGTATTTCTGTGTGAATATTTGTATTTCTAACTATTTGTACGCCACTGGTATTTTCAAATATATATATATATCTATCTATATCTATAAAACGTCATCCGGTCTAAATTCAAAAGATACAAGTTCATTGAAATCACATTTCAGCAGACGATCGTTGGTATTTAAGCATATAACAATCACTACTATCTATGCAGTTTTATCAAACGTTCTTGATTTATCAAAGACATGCATTTAATTCCACTACACAAATAATATGGACGCAAATAGTACAATTAAAATAGTAGGTAATGGAAAAATTGGGAGTAGAGTTGTTGTAAGTTGTCATAAAGAGGGATCAGTTATATAACCGTTTTCATTGACATTATAAATAAAATAAAAGATGTTAAAACTGTTATGTATATGTAAATTCCAATAAACCAGTTTAATTACTGTTTCGTAACTCCGAAAACAGAATGTATGGGTAGGTATAAAGAAAACACTATATTGTAGCTTATAACGTTTCGGAAAATTTATTTATTTAAATGCCTAAAGAACAGAATTTTAAACATCACACACCCTGAATTGCAATATAAGGATTTGATAATTTTAAAAAACATACTCATGAAGAATAGGTTTCCCAGTGCAACTTTGAACAAGATTATTTTCTCCACAATGACAGTTGACTGTGACAACCTCCGCAATACTATCGCTTGTGCCAGTAATACCGTGTCACAAGATGTTGTGGAACCTGTTATTTTTAAAAAACCTAGCATATGTCCCTGGTCTTACCAACCATTTAAGGCAGTTGTTCAAACGCAATGTCTCCATAGCTTATACATCAGCTGTTCCTGTGTCCAAATATTTCACCCCTTTAAAAGATAAACTAAATGTCACATATCACAGCCACGTAGTGTATTGCTTAACATGTAAGGACTGTTATAAGTTGCTACCCTCTTGCGTTAAAAATATAAAACATGCAAGAGGACAGAAGGTATGATGCCACCACGATAACTCACCTTCTATTGATAACTAAAACAGTGACGCTTGTCTACTAATTAATTATTTAATCGCCAGCTTATCCCTCATTAAGCCTTATCTTTCGCTCTTCCCAAGGTTGATGTCGAAGATGATGATCAATACTGCCGCTAACCAGTCGGGCAAGGTAGGTTCGTTCACGCAACAAGTGAAGGTGTTATATAATAAGGGCACCAGTTCCGATTACTTATACTGACCAGCAACTGAATAGATAGGCCCGGAACAAGTCTATTTTTAAATCCAGGAATAATGATCAGCAAAGCCAAACACACTCATACAACTTAATAACAGGTTTATTAACTATATAAAAATTAATTGCCAAAGTCCAAGATAAGATAGAGGTTAGCCAACCTATCATCCAAGTCAACTATCGTAATGTCTTTACAATTTAAGTGCAAATAATGTAATTAAAGAAAAAAACATTAAAAATAAGAAACACCTACGTGCATACCAGTTACAAATGTTAAAATTCTGAAAATATGTATTAATTGATCAAGACGGCCACCAAATGTGAGCCATAAATTCGAATTACACTTGACAATCTGTTATACTGATTTGAAGTAATCAAAAGAATTAAGTCATATGAGGTAAAACCTCGAGTACAATTAAATACATGAGAAAATACTTAAAACTAAAAGAATAATGATTACACAGGTAACATATGCCCAATAATCCCCAATGTCGAGCAGTTTGGTCGCAATCAGCAACACATAAGCAAAAATGAAACACTCTGTATATAAAAGAGGCCAACGACAAGCTGATCAACACCAGATAATAGACTCTAAATGGAAATCTAATACTAACAGTGCCAGATAACTATTGTCATACAAAAGAAAATGTTAATAAAATTAAACGAGTTAAAGATCGTATAAAATACACATAAATATATTGAAATTGTTCATTAAATTTACTAAAATCAATGCAATAAATTTACATAATACAAGTTGGGATGCTACAATGCAAATACGCCCTCAAAATATCAATTAAATTAACACAAGAAAAGAAAAAGGCTGTGTAACAGGGCCAATTCGACACGTAACCTCAAAATAAGACCACCACTACTAGTTAAACTAAACGTTAAATATCAGAACTTTAAAACTCAGTGACTCATATGTCACTACAAGATAAATCTAGTAATTACGTTGACTCTAATGATTCAGTTAGACCGAAAACAAGTTAGACAGAACGTTATGCTCAAAATCTGCACGAAAACTTCACAAATTTGATAGTGTCTGATTGCACTGAGTAACTGTGCACACTGGCAATATACAGCATTACAGCAATAAACAAAGTCGAAATACCTTAAATTTTGCACACACACACAGCTATGGTTACAAATTCTTCAACGATACCACATTCGTTACAGGAAAATGTCTACTCCAGTCATCCTTGGCTACCAACAGTCATCAAAAATTAACGCAGAAGGCTGCAGAAATATCTACGAAACTGCACCATACATCTGTTGTCACCAAAGGATACCTCGTCTTAAACCTTCCGATATTCTTCCAAGCTAACTCACATGTCAAACACGTGTTTCAGAATTTCCAAGCGGAAATGCTTTGTCTAAGTTCTACCCTGCGGTAATTGCAAAACTAAAATCGACAGGGAACAAAAATACAATTAGGATCTATCAGACACGTGATATGAGTACTTACACAGCGAAGATTTCTTCAACCAGAAGTATCCCTTACAAGGATTCTTCAATAACGTCAAAACCAACTTAAGCTTGAGAATTATATAAACATCCACCTTAATTAGTGATTCATTACGATACAACTCAACAATCCAAATTAATTACTCAAACACTGGTTGAGACAACGCTGTTTCTGCACGATTAGGTGTTGTTTGTTACACAGTTAAAACAGAAGAGAGATGTCAAAATTCAATTAACGAACTCGAAAGATTGCGACCAAGGCAACATCTAAGCGAACACGGAGGATCAATCACAATGTATTTGAAATAACTCTTAGCTTCAACGGCAATTTCAAAGCGGAAAAATTATATTATTAATTTAGACATCCACCAAAATGAAATTTAATATAAGAACCAAAAGAATTTATTACGGAAATAAGTCACCAGAGTTTACACAACGCCATCTATACGTCAGCGAAGATGTGTTACCACCACAGTAGATAATACAGATCGCTAGCAGTACGGCAAGGAAAATCTTACGAAATTCGTCCCGAGATGGCAGGAAAAGGATCAATACGATTGATTGTCAGGAGAAACGATGATTTAACACATAATAAAAGCAAGCGAACCCTCTATTCAGGGTAAATATTTATTCAAAGAACAAAATTAATATTCTCAATTAAGAATTAAAATACAGCAATAATAACAAAAAAAGAAATTGTAACAAAGTATTACATAGGGCAAACTGGACTAAGAGTGAGAGATCGTAATACCCAACATAGAAGTGATGTCAGGAATCGCCCTCAGGCTTGTGGTTTGGCAGCCCATGTGTTTCACACGGGTCACACCATCGACTATGACTTGACCAAGATTTTGTACCATCAAAATAACTTGACTAAAAGGCTGTTTTTGGAGACTTTGTGCATTAACGTTATTGAACCTAATATTAATTCCAAAACTGACTGCAAGAGTTTCAGTAACTTATACGTTCTTATGAAACAGTTCATTACTGATAAGATTGTTAATAAGATCAAAAGTTAAAATAACTTTCTTACCCATATTCAATTTTTTGCCTAATACTTTATAACTAACCATAATATTTATTAAAATCATACACATCGTTTCAACAACATTTTATTTACTAAAATTTACACTTTTAATTTATCTGATATAAACAAAACAAATCTGAGGTTTCATATCTGTTTCCATTGCTGTCGGTAATGCGCTCTTTTTGTATTTGCCATTTCGTGACATTTTTAGATGTGTTGTCCAAAATTTGTAATATGTTTGATTTACTGAATTCAGAGTGCTGTTTTCGATGTTTGTTAGCTATCTAGCCATTACAAATCTGATGTTTGACAGACGTTTTAGAATTAGTGATTGTCAAAATGCTCTTTGATTAAAATTAATAATAATAATAATAATAATATATCTTTATTAGCAATACGCTATTTACATACACTTACATTATTTATATAAATTTCTCTAAAATATATAATGACAGTTGTCTCTTAAACCTATTTAAATTACTACAGTGTTTTATGTCATACGGGAGGCTGTTAAACATTTTAAGCCCATTAACAAAAACATTAGCCGTTGATGACCCATTTACTCTTTCAATAAAAAAATCATTGATGATTCGTATGTTATATTTATGTGTGTCATGTATATAAATCAACTTCTGACTAATATACGATGGCGTAACACCTTATTTACTCTTATAAATGAATAACAGTGTTTTGTACGTTATTCTTTGTCGCACATTCGTTAATTTCAATGTACTCAGCATTAATGCAACTGGTGTATATTTGTTACACTTTAAAATTGTTCTCATAGCCCTATTTTGTATTTTTTGCATTTGCTGAGTTTCGTAATTATTTAACTTAAAGAGGATACTTGAGCAATATTCCATGTGTATCGAAATTAGCGATTTATATATAGACAGTTTAATATACCGGGTGTATTATGAAAAACCTTTCGTGCTGTAACTTTTTTATTTTTTATCCGAATGTAATAAATTATACGTCGAACTACATCGTTTTTAAAACACTGTAACGTGATCGGCTTTGAATTTTTTTTTGACACTTTGTTTTTGACAGACAGCAGCAAACTGTGTTTTTTTAAATTGTACTATATTTTTTTTTTACTTATTCAAATATATTTTCTTCTTCTGAATATGAAACTGTAAACAATGATACCCTTGTATGAAAAAAAAACGAGGAATTGAAGGTTTTTTTTTAGTTCAATTTATTCTGGTTTTTCCGAATACAGAGATTTCTTAAATGTATTTTAAATACTCTATTTCATTTTATTACCAGCAAATGTGTGTACCATTTAAAATCACTTACATTCAATACTATATAGCCCATAAAGTATTATAAACCAATGTTATCAGTGTTTCATCAGTTTCTTTACAGACTTCGTAACAGACAGTAAGATAATCAACATCTCTCGTTAAATAACAATTGTGAGATTTACTTTGTAAACAGGTTTAAGTGTTTTGATTAAAATAAATAAAATTGTGAAAACACTCATAGTTTCAATATAACTGACACCAAATGAAAGATGTAGGCTTATACGGAAGTTACGCCCCGTGAGCGGTGGGTCAACAACAACATTTACAGTGTTTATTTTAAAAATTTAAAAATCAAGCAGTCATATTGAACGATAAAAGTGCATTCCATATTTTCGAAGAGAACTATGACATCTGTCAGTCACACATTCATTATAACATTTTCAACGATTTATTTCTAAAATTTGTTATTGAAATGGATAATGGCGAATGTGTGGATGCCATTCAAGTATATTTTGAATGCGGAAAAAATTCTGTAGCTGCTTTGCGACTTAATAATAGTTAATAGGAGGTGTCAAATGTGTCTGGAACAAAATGGGTCCAATTTCGAACATTTGATTCATTAAAAGCTATGATAGCTTGATTTCTGTAAATTTCGTAATTTTTTTTAATAACAATAAATTTGTCACTCAATTTAATGGAGGTGTCTTCAGGAAATAAATCTTTATTAGAATAAGTAAAAAGAAATATGTAGTACAATTTAAAAAAAAAAAGTTAACTACTGTCTGTCAAAAACGAAATGTCAAAAAAAAATTTTAATAACAGGTTACAGTGTTTTAAAAACGATTTAGTTTGACATATCATTCATCAAAATCAGATAAAATATAAGGAAGTTACAGCACTAAAGGTTTTTCATAATACACCCGGTATGTAGACATATTTTGACCTATTCCACTTAAATAACCTACTTTCTTAGACATTTTATTTAGAATATGTTTTGTATTTTCTTTAAAATTTAAATGCTGATCTATAATAATATCCCTAAATATTTTATACTATTTACTCTTTCTAAATAATTATTATCTATTTTTATATGAATATTGTGTTTAATTTATATGCACTACCAGTGATTATAAATTTAGATTTAGATTTATTTAATGATAGGTACTGAGATCCTTGGTCCATTGTGTGGCAATTACCTGATGAAGAAAATAATTTTTTTCCCAAACGTTATAAGCCACAATATAGTGTTTTATTTATACCTACCCATACATTCTGTTTTCGGAGTTACGAAACAGTAATTAAACTGGTTCATTATAAATAATATACACATCATATAAACAGGCTGTGTGTATGGTACATTTCCATTAAACTAAATTGAGAACGACAAAAAAAGTTTTGCACACAGTTTTTTGCGTATTAAAAATTCCAAAACTGAGTTATTTTAATATTATACACTAAAATCAAAGAAAATCATTGTTTTCTATGCTCAAATCTGCTAATATACACATTTATTCATATCTAGACGTATGACCCAGAACAATAGGAATAAAAATTCAAATTTTTTTTATTGTCGTTTGTCGAGATTTAATAAAAAAAGTTCACTGAATATATAGCAAGTACGACATATGTGTTTTCAATGAATTTAACAATGTTTTCGTAATGGAAAATTGAGGGAAATAAATATGCGAATATATAATAATAATATTAAATCAACAATAGTTTATTGTCTAACCGTTTATTGAAGGAATACAATTCCTCCAATCAATTCTCTAACAAAACATAATTCCATTTGCAGGACACATAAAAAATGAGGTGTGGCCACCACACGACTTTCTTATACGTATGAGCGTTTTAAACTATACAATTTTAAGAATTTTTTTAAACAAAACTTATTCAAAATCCTATTATAGGTACTTTCATTCGCTTAATAAATCGCTATAGAATGCATACTTTGCAAGATATTATCAAAAAAGTGCTCCTCGCTAAGAGTAAAAGTGCTACTTCCGGTCCGAATTTTGAAATTTCGTATATACAAAAAATATTGCAAATCCAGTTCTAAATACTTTTGTACACTTGATAAATATATATAGAATGCATAACTTACGACATATTTCCAAAAAATCGCTATTCGATAAGAGTAAAAGTGGTACTTCCGGTCTGAATTTTGAAATTTCTTTTATACAAAAGATATTGAAAATTATGTTTTAAATACTTTTATACCCGTAACGTACTTGTCTAAAAAGCATGACTTGCGAAATATTCGCAAAAAACTGATTTTCGATAAGAGTAAAAGACCTACTTCCGGTAGGAATTTCGAAAAACTTTTTAAATAAAATTATTCTCAATTTTAATTTTAAGTATATATGAATTCTTTATAAATTTGTTTAAACTTAGTAGTTGACGAAATATTCGCAAAATTCGATTTTTTCGCTGAAGTAAACTGCTACTTCCGGTCTACCGATTTTACTGAAAAACTAATAAGATCTCAAGAGCGCGATTATACACGTAAATACAAAATTTGGAATTGATATCTACAGCGGTTTGACCGCTATCGTGGTCACACAGACACAGACAGACACAGACACACAGACATTTTTTAAAAACCACTTTTTCGGTATCAGGGGACTTCAAAACGTGGACATCTGCAAAAATCTCGAGGTCGAAAATGTTCATCATCACAATACTTCCTTATACTACGTATAAGAAAGTAATATAAAAGAAAACATTTGCAACGTAAAACTAAGTATAATAAACTAGGTATCGAAATGAAAGTTGGTAGCTTATATTTCCCTTAATGCTGTATTGCGTAATGTGGTTTTGTGATCATTTGTGCCGCAGTGCTATACTGTCAAATTATATGACTGATTACGATATACTTATAGAAAAGTATGCTCACTTGAACTATCATTGACGTTAATGCGATGCAAGTCAGATTTGGTAATTGTGATTTCGGCTGCGATTTGAGCTTTTCTGAATTTATATTGTATTGTACAGAGTGATCCACAACTTGATGGTTGACCATAGTTATACATTTTTGTTGGTCGGATGATAGGCCTGCACGAACTATTTTATTTTAAACGTTTCCAGAGAAACTAGCTTGCTAGGTCTTCGGACATCACAAAATTGGATTTTTTCTAGGGCTAGGTGAAACATCAAATATACAGTATACCTGTAAATACAAAAGAAGCTATGTGGGAATATATTCGACAAATATTTAGAAATATAGGTGATCAACTCCTTATTATAGTCGATTCATTATTTCGGAAGCGTGTTCAAAAATATTTAGAAGTGAATATTTTTGAACACGCTTCCGAATAATGAAATTTACTGTTATTTTATAGTTTCTGCTTCACTAGTTTCTCATACATTTACGTAACAGTTCTTCTTTCTGCGCCTACTATAATCAAGTTATTAATTTGTTTTGTTTTAAAATTTGTTTATTGTGCTAAATTCTAGATATTTTGTGAAATATGTTGCTGGCATAGACGGAATTGTAAATAAAATATATCCATCATTTCTCGTATAAATACAGGTAGCCATAGACATGAGACACTTATTATGATTCTATAAGTATGTATTATACAGCAAGAGCGCGCGAGGTATGATCACCCGATGGTATACGTAAACTCGCATCTAAACGTGGTCCGATAATACATATTAGAGTTACGGCACAACATACTAGCATTGCCTGCTCATATTCGAACTCATAGTGATCTGATTATTTTTTCGCAGATTGACAAAAAGAACAAATTAAATTTTCTCTTTAAGTGATGACGATTGCTTAGATAACTAAGTCGATAATAACGCGAAGATTGTAATACTTATAACGTAATTATGATTATCCTTATGAAATTAAATAATAATGTAGTTCTGTAAAAAGTTATAGCAGTACAACTGGGTTTTAGAATGAAATAAAAACACCCGCCTAAAAAATCTGCAGAATAAACTAAGATATCTAGAGAAAAATAAATAAATAGAAATTTCATGGTAAAAAAAAAACTATAAATAAGTATAACAGAAATTCCATAAAATAACATAAAAACGACCTTTGAAATAGAAATTAAAATTAGAGATTCTCTCCAGTAAATATAACGAAATAACAACTCTGGAAAAATAAGTTGAATACATTTATAGCAGAATTATGCATTCAAAAATAAAATAATTACTCTAGTTAATAAATTCATTTTGTGTGGCTTCTTTTGTATGCTTTATAGGGTATAAACAGCCGTGTGTTTCAAAATTGTTAATTATATGACGCACTGTCCCGTAAGCAATAGTTTTTTCAAACTGCGTTTGAAAAGAAAGCATGTTTTGTCGAATAGATTGACCACGATGATAACATTTTACAACAAACTTTCGTTCTTCGATGGATAAAATGAGCAACCACTAAGAAAAATAATATTATGAAATATTATACGCAAACAGTGCCAAGTATAAACCTACGTGCATTCCTCTTTGCAGTCAGCACGCAACTGATGTAAAGTAAATAGGTCTGTTCGGGTTTTTGTTTTGAACGGTTCCAGAACAGTTCCCGTCAGGCGCGTTTGCAAAATCGTTTTAGATTTCGTAAATGCGCATGACGGGAACATAAACGCGCATGACTAGAACCGTTCTAGAACAGTTCAAACAAGAACCCGAACAAACCTAATATCTATATCTGGCGAAAACAGCTGGCGGAGATCATTTTTCCGAATATATGTCCGAAGAATATCGACTGGCATCGGGTGATCATACCCGGCGCGCTCAAGCTGTATATTCTTGTAATGAAATTTTATAAACAATTTAAACTCTAGGTAGTAAAAATTTGTTTGACATTCTCCCAATACATAAAAAAATCATATCTCTAAGCTCATTTTTTAGACACATTCATTACAAAATCATGCTTATCAACTGGTAAGCAACTTATTAAATGTCATCCATTCGAATGTCAATTTCGCAGCAAATATCATGGCTCACTGTACCGTATTTAAATAAAAGACATAAAGTTGGCAAAAATATATCAAAAAATGACAATAGCTCGGTAATGGTCACTTCTAAAGTAATAACGCCTGTATGTTTTTGGTGCGAAATTTAGTAAGTAATTCAAAAATGGACTGATATACTGGATGTCCCATTAAAAAATGACTTTTAAGCAAAAATTTGTCATGCAATTTTAATCCAGTTTTCTGCACACGTAATTAGTAATTGAAAAAAAAATAAGACATGCCCCCCCCCCTGACAAATTTCTTTTAACAGATAAATTAATTATAAATACCTAATTTGTATGCAATTTTGATAACAAATAATATGTTTTCGGAAGTAACAGTCCGTCTCCTCAGCGCTGAGTTTAAAAATCGCAGTCTGACGTAGGCTCCAGGGCATATCGTTCGATGAAAGTGGCGTGGGTAGAGAGCGGGTATATGTCAGCGAGAGGGCATTTCCTGCGGTGCCGGTGACGCAAGTCCAGTATGTAATATACAGAGGTGAGTGTATGTTGTAATTTCTGTCGGTGCAATTCATAGTTCAATTTATGAATTGCGTTAGTAACATAATCGAAATGATAGAAAATAACACACTGAGCTATGACATTAAAATCTAGGTCCACCAAGACCAAATGTATTGATTAACCTAGAAGATCACAATTCGAAAACTAATAAAACCGTGACGAGAAAATTCAACAGAAGCTCTCACAGTTTACCAGACTGGTTGAGTGAGTTCGCATCTCACCCTGGGCTGTAAATTTTTCTAATTAAAATTTACCTTAATTACTCAGTGCTTAAACAAAAAACTCATATTAGACATATATATACACATGATTCCTACATACGTATATCTATATACATACGCACGGATTTCGTGAATTAGCGGCTTATATGAAATTGAAAATTACTTGCTTTATATTAATTAATGAACTTAGGGAAAAGAGTAATAACATTATCGAAGACTAACCGTTAGTTTCGCCAGCGCTCATTCGTCCGACAACGGCTGTTCTAACATGTTGTTGTGGATATTAATCAAAGAATGGATGCGAGTGTTAAAAAATCTTTACGGGGCTTCTCAGCCCAAACAAATTTGTCACTTAGTACCTGTCAAAAGGCTAGCAAGAAAGTTCTTCATTTACATCCATTCAAAATAACTGGAACTCACGAATTGTTACCTCCGGATTTTTCTCGTCGTACCCAGGTACTGTGAATGGTTCAATAAAGTTTTAAACAATGACGATATATTGGATATTACTTTCTTCAGCGACGAAGTATGGTTACATCTCAGTGGAGATTTAATTCTTTTACTGAACAACTCCACAATGATGCAGCTTGATTATTTTTATCAGGATGGTGCTACAGCTCACACTGCCAGAGAACATTATATTATATCAGCATCAGTTTTTCGGAATTACAACATACAATTGTGGAAGCTGTAAATAACATTAGACCAGAAATATTACATAGTGTGATCGATAATATAAAAAGAAGAGTGAATTTGTGTTTGAATTTACATGGGCAGCATTTTGAACAAATGTTGTAATTTTCATTCACCAGACTAATCTGAAATTAAGATACAACAACTCCACAATGATGCAGCTTGATTATTTTTATCAGGATGGTGCTACAGCCCACACTGCCAGAGAACATTATATTATATGAGCATCAGTTTTTCGGAATTACAACATACAATTGTGGAAGCTGTAAATAACATTAGACCAGAAATATTACATAGTGTGATCGATAATATAAAAAGAAGAGTGAATTTATGTTTGAATTTACATGGGCAGCATTTTGAACAAATGTTGTAATTTTCATTCACCAGACTAATCTGAAATTAAGATAGAGACAAATTAAAATATCAACATTAGAAAATAATTTTATTGTAATTATCTTTTAATAAATTAGTATATTTTACTAACATTGTTCCCTTTCTCATTTTTTTATGTTACGCCTATGATACATAATATTTACAGCCGCTGAGATTTGACTAGTACTTGGCACCAACTTAAAGTAAGAAAATAGAAAGCGGGAAATTCAACCGTCTTTCAGTCACTTATATACACTCTGTATAAATTTTGTTATAAGTACCTAATTACAACGAACGAACTAGTAAAAGCTGAATCAATTCAATTATTACCTGAATTCATTTCTGTCCTTTTTGTTTACCAAAGGTTCATTTAAATTTACTTTATATGGAAAGTGTAGCTTGCTACATATTTTAAATAATTTTTTGTATTCACCGCCTGTAAAGTGACATTTGGCGCACGTGTAGCTCGACTGGGAAATACGTTTTCCCCACGATACACTTAACCGGTATGCTCACTTTAGCTGTCAATGACGTCACTGCGGAGCAAGTCAGATTGACAGTTCTCATATCTGCTGCATTTTGACACAGTTTTAAGTTATTTTATCGGTTTTCTTTTAAATAACATTTATTTAATATGCCTGGTTGTGCTGTATACGGTTGTCGTAAGCACAATCGAAAAGTAGAGACAGTCAGATTAAATATTACAGACTTCCCACGGAAGAGACGGTACGAAATGTGTAGTTAATTGCGTGTAAAAGGCAGGATTTTATAAATTTGAAAAATGGTATATACACAATGCAAAACAATTTATTCTGTGACTTCATTTTAATACTGTGCTATCGAGATGCTAGAGTTATGCATTAATGATCTGTGTAAATATAAACTGGAAATTGCAATTGAGGTATTGATAAGTGTTTCATTTAGTGAATAAAATCATTGCCAAAATGTAAATACGGATATTTATTTAACATATATTTTGAAGCTTATATTTTCTTTAGCACACAATTAAATCTTATTTAGTGAATCGCATAGATCTGAAGTATTTGATATTGGTAAGGTACAGCTACATCACTTTTAATAGAAGGGTCTTGAGCAATTGAAGAGAAGATAAACCAACATTTGAATGAAGCAAATACAACTTGGCTGGAATTTGTTATATTTAATATACATATTTTACAAGTATGTTTTTAATAATTATAAATTACCCACTGAAATAAAACTGACTCCACCGTCTTTAAGCCATAAATTAATCTTGATTCTAGATTAAACAATAACAGTGGTCAAGTATTTCAGAATTTTAAGGGGCTTTGTATTATACCAAATAATATCAAGTTAAAATAAAATTACCAAACTAAACTTTTATTTCATCTTTATCCTGCCTTGCAAAATTTTTATTCGAAAAGATATTATTAGGTTGTTTTTGTGTTTGATAAAAACACTGTGCATTTGAATAGAATACAAATGTTTATAAAAAAAAATGTATTATATGTTTCTTAAGAAAGATAGGAATTCTAATTATGCTTGCTAATATAAAAGAACAACCTTGATAGTTTAAGAAGTTTATTTCAATTCAGTTTGAGTAAATGTTTTTAACACTATTAAAGAAAAAGCTATACAATTTTGTATCAGATTGAAATCCAAATACTATTATCATTACACCCTTGCTATATATTAATGAAAAGCATCCTGAAATAGTTACAATAATTTAGAAATTCTTAATAAGCAAGAAAACTACCTATGGTGTCATCGATGTATAGAATGCCTCATAATACTTTATGAATGTTTGCAGATGTACAAATGTGTTGCTCTTAATGTGACAGTCTTGGAAAAAGTATTGAATCAAATCATTCACTTTCATAGGTGATCAGTAAGCATCGGACACTTTAAAGTTTCAAAGTCAGTCTATGTCGATGTTCCACACAAATTACTGCTGAATCGTAAAGTGCTCAGAGCATCTGTATATGTATTGTAAATGCCATCTATTTTTTGACTTTTAAGAATTTTTAACTAATGTTTGTTGCTTCAAGTTGTCTTTTCTTTGAATCTGGAAGAAATGTGGGAACTGCATTTGAATTTAAATCTTTGTATGATTTTTGGGAGAATTGTAATTCTTGTTGGAACGATGTATGAAAACATGATGGCTCAAAATGAATGGAACAGATACATGCTGACACGTTTTAGTTTTTTAATTATGAATAATGATAAAATCAGACTTCTGAAATTACCATTTTCCAAATTTATTAAATCCTGCCTTTTACACGCAATTAACCACAAATTTCGTACCCTGTCTTCTTTGGGAAACCTGTAATATTTAATGTGGCTATCTCTACTTTTTCGATTGTAATTACGGCACCCGTATACAGCACAACCTGGCATATTAAATAGAGTATTATTTTAAAAAAATGACAAAACAACTTCAAACTGCGTCGAAATGTTGCCCATATGAGAACTGTCAATCTGACTTGCTCCGCAGTGACGTCATTGACAGGTAAAGTGAGCATACCGGTATAAGTGTATAGTGGTTTTCCCGGTTGAGGCGACTGTAAAAATTAAAAAAAACACTGGCACTTTGGGACATTTAAAAAAAAATCTAACTTGGTAGTAATAAAATTTAGTTTATAAAATACTACTTCCCTCCACTATTCTTCACTAAAAGTTGGGGAAATAGGAGTAATAATTAAAATTTCTTCCAAAAAAATTGACGACATTTTAAGCGACATCTTAAGCAAAATTCAAGCGCCATCTATTTGAACCACATCGACATTCATATTGGCAGTTCGGAATTGTTTGTATTTAAACCAAAAAACGCAATAAATGTACTATAAATTTATAATTATAAGAATAAATACCTCATGTTTGCCATGTGTAAGAATATAATAACTTAATTTTAGGGGAAGGTGAGTAATAGTTACGTACATGAAATGCTTAAATTAATTAGATAATATATTTTAGGTTAGGTAATAATATTTCTTTAATTTAATGTTCGTACAAAAAATATTGTACAAACCACTTGCGTGAAGACATCTTCCACGCATTCGCGCAATTACAATGTGCGCTCATGCGGGAAAGCAGTCTTCCCGCACTTGGTTCGTAAATAATTATAATAACATCCAGATTACTAGATCTTCCACAATTTACTGCACAACACGTTGTAGAGATATTTTCCTCAGAAACACTTATAAACGAAGCAAAATGGGTCAATACACGAAAAAACTATGACAATGCGGCATTCTAATTTTACCCCTGCACCCTCCGTCTGTAAAATATCGTAAAACAATAAATAAAAGTTATTATATAGTAATTTAAATCGGTCCAATAGCATTTATTGATTACAATATATTCTTTTGACATTCAAAATTAGTAAAAAAACAAAAGCTAATGATTCAGTTTTAAAATATTCGTGGCATAAATCATTTATATGAATATTTTTACATATATTAAAAATGATTTCAATAACAATGCGAAGGAAAATTGTAGTTGTTATGATGTTAAGGTGAAGGTATTGAACTTGAACGTAACGGAATGCGGACAAGTTTATGATATACATCGTGGATATACATCAAGAAAAAAAAAGATTTATTGTATGAGCGCAATGTCATGCCATTTCTGATACTTGAAGAAAAGCAGCATTTTGAGCGCCACTACTTTTATGAAAAATTATGAAATCATCTGCATAAGCATCCGCATTATTAAATTATTAAAAAGTATTTTAAATAGTAAGGGCCCAGGAGTTCAAGATTGCACCCCTGGGGTACTCCGAAAGTTGAAATATACATAATTGGTTTGTAACCATTATAGTATACAAAGATATTTCTTTCAGTAAGGTAAGAATTAAGAAAATGTTGACAGTAGAATTATTAAATCCAAATAAATTCATTTTTCTTAAGAGAGCAGTAATTAAAATCCATCTTTTTCCAGAGATCTGCGCATTTGTTGGAATTTCCGTTTCAAGATTCATCTCGTGCTTGCTTCCGTTTATAATAATAGTAACTCTTTAAATTTAATAATCTGTCCATAGGTTGTAAATACTTGCTTCAAAAACTGACGCAGCCAGTCGGTTATTAGCCTCTGTTGTGATACGTATGTGATAAGTACTTATTATTTTCAAGCTGAAGGGGAGTGTACAGCAAACACCATGTAAAATGAAGCAATAAATACGGCGTTTAACATTACAACTTAAAGAAAGTTGACCGAGTAAGAGAACTTAAAGAAATGTTGACCGAATAAGGAAAAACATTTTATGAGTACGCGATTTACGACATCCAATCTTGTAATGTCAACTCAGTTTGCTTCGGAGAATTGTGGATGGTACTGAGGAAGTTGACATTATCTATACCCATTCCTGTAAGGCTTCTTATCATATAGTAAAATTTATGGTACTGGGTTTTCACCACCAGTCATTATTCCACACTTACCTGATATACGTCTTCAATCATCATCATCAATGACCTTACTTCACTGCCACCTCAGGAGTTCTGCAGGGTAGCAATCTGGACGCCTTATTGTTTTCTATATTTATCAATTACATCTGCTCTGGATTGGGCTGCCATGGAATCTTATTTGCAGATGATGTCAAGCTTTTCCTGAGAACACGAACACTACGGATTGCTTGTTCCTGCAGAGGCGGATAAATATCCTGGGAGCGTGGTGTACAGAGAATAATTTGCATTGGATACGTCTAAATGCAATGTATTGACTATATGTCGGAAACAATTACATATTTTATTCGTTGTAATACAGTTGTCAAAGATTTAGATACTTTGATTTTAATTAATACTTTCTGACAGCATCAATAGCATTAAAAATCTTGAGTTTTCTTATTAGAAACACCAAACAGTTTACATCAACACATGCCATAACGTCTTTCTTGAGGAATTTACTTTTGATTCTATGAAGATGCGAAGGGATGGAATGGATATCAAGTTTATTTATGATTTATTCCATAATGAAATTAAATTTCTGATTTATTACCAAAGATTGCGTTTGTTGTCTCAAAGGCGAGAAGTAATGTTTTACTGGGATGTATTGTTGCAATGATTTAGATGTTCATTTCTCTCACTAGCTTCTTTTTTCTTTCACTCTCGTAATGTATAATATTAAGTTGTGCTTTTTGGTTTGCCCATTATGTATTACACTAATTCCTTAAATTTGTGTATCGCTACACAATAGGCTGATATTCGAAATTCGAGGAAAATTGCTTTGAAAAAGTTTTTCGAAATTCCTACCGGAAGTAGGTCTTTTTTTTTGCTAAGATCGGAAAACCAGCAACCAGACGGTCAGTAGGGAGGCTACCCAAGAGATGGAAGGTCAGCCGGAATTCTGCGTCACAGGATAACCAACCAAATTAAGACAGCCTTCGTCATTAACGGACCTCAAAGGTCTTATCGAAGAATAATAATAAGAAGAAAGTCGTCGAAGGAAGGGCGAAAATCAAACAATACACCCAAGTCTCTGACAAGATTTACTTTAGATAGAATTTTGTCCATGAATATCATAGTGAAATAAAAGACTTCTTGATAAAGGTCATACAGCAACATTTAGGAATATTCAGAACCAACCTATCGTCAATGCACCACCGGTAAAGAACATCAAGATCTTTTTGCAATAATAGTGCATCATCGTGCGAAGAAATATTGGACTATATTTTCAAATCATGAGCATAACGCAAAACAGAAATTAGATCCCTGTGGTACACCCGAGGTAAAGACATATGTCCTAGACGTATAACCAGAATAAAAACCATAATTGATTCTATTGTGTAAGTAGGACTGCATTAAATATATGAACGAAGAGCTCATTCCAAAGAAAGACAATTTTCGAAGTAAAATTTCATGATCAACTATGTCAAGAGCACTGGAAAAGGCAGTGTAGATGACATGAACTTAGTTGCGACCATCCAAATGCTCTGATATATATTGTGTAAGTGTGACTAGGTTCGTCACTGTAGACCTACTAGGTAAGGAACCATGCTGATATGGAGATATATTGTAATGGTTTGCCGTTTACTATGACTAGGCAACAATATGGTTTATAAATAAATTAGAGGAATTTAATTTAAAGTGTTTCTTTTTATATAGCAGAATTTTTATATTAATAAAATATTTAAAGTATACCAAATGTATAAAGATGTTAATGTTATCAAATGTGTAGTTTATTCTGTTTTCTTCATGCATTTGCATAGATAGTTGTGGCAGGATACTTTGATGCTTAGTTTTCTTCAGTCTGAAAGTAAAGATTTAAATATTACTTGATTTGTTTGTATATGTAATATAATGTGTGTGAAAACTTGTTTAATTAACAAAGTATATGAGAATAGTAATAAGAAATGAAATTTAAAAATATAAATGCAATAAAATAATGAATAGCTAACGCGCCAAAATTCAAATTCTGGAAATGTCAGATTTTGACATTTATAAAAATACTACTAGAAATAGGTATTAATAAGTAGAAGTGTAGAAAACAAACTAAAATATTCAATTGAGATTTTATATAGTAAGATATTGAAATTCTAAATAGGTATTTAAAACATTCAAAAATAATGTAGAAACTTTGTTGTATAAATAAACTGTGTGGAACAATATAATTGGTAAAAGAAAATTAATTTATGATCGTCAAGGAAATGTGAAATGAAAAAAATAACAATTCTAATTTTTTTGGGTAAACGCGAACGTGTTTCTCGAGAAGAGAAAGAATTTCATCATTAAATACAGTTAATGTTCTTAATTTTCGCTTCAAAGAGTAATAGAAGTGTTTAATAATTAACGGAGAAGATAGTGAGATTTTATTTCAGGAAAATATATAATAATTAGAAATTTTCCATTAATATTACTGGTGGATAACATAAAAGAAGGAAGAAAGGATAAATATTTAGAACATATAGTAAAGAAGAGAGAGATTTATTTCGAACTTACCTTATAATCGGATATTTAAGAAGTATAATCCAATACAGCTACAACCATCCCGTCAGAATCGTTTAGGAGTTCCTGCATATGTATCATTGAACCAGTTGAATTGAAGAATTAATATACGAGTGAGAATTTATGGTGCACAAGTTTGTCAATCCAGGAGTGTAATAATCCGAGGCAAATAGTATTATAAACCGTCCCAGTTCGAGCATTCCAGGAACGTGGAAGTCCAGAGAACATCAAGATAGTGTGTGTTTATTACAGGTGTACGAGAGTGCCGAGTTTTCATCCAGGTACTACAGGAAATCGTATTATAAACCGTCCCAGTTCGAGCATTCCCAGAACGTGTACGAGAGTGCAGAGATTTCATCCAGGTACGACAGGATAACAGTTCGAGGTCCGAGGGTTCCAGTTTGTTATACTAACATCATTACTAGAGTGAGAAGAAAGAACGCTAGAAGGAAAGACATTGAAGAATAAGAAAGAAATTCTATAATAATTATATCAGGTCGTATAAACATTGGAATTAATTTCGGAGTTAAAGTAATATTTATTGCATAATTTCTGTAGAGAAATTATAAATCGGTGTAATGATCGTGTGAATTATTGTATTTCATCTTTATTAACAGTAAATCTAAATCTTTACTTTACGATATAAAATCATAATATTAAATAAGAATTTGTTTGGAAAGCAAGAGGCTTTTTAAAATAAAACTACATAATTGAATGACAAAATTTAGTTTTACCCGAAATATTAAAGTTCTGCTTATAAATACTTTATTAAAATTCTGTAAAGAACAGAAATAAACAGGTTTCAGATATTGAATTAAATAATAGTAACGGTTAATACTTACGTTATTGCATTTATAACCATTGTAGTCAAGTGTCAATCTCGTATTAAATTCTTCTCATATTGTTGATTAGACGTGTTGAGGAAAATTTCCATATGTGTACTTTTGATAATTGTTTATAAATTTCTATAATCACTTTTATATAATTTCAACGAATTAAACAAATCTATACTGATATTATCTTTTATTTGGCATAGTAAAAAAAAAATGATTATTTTGAGTGGAGTAGGAAAATAAACAGAGACGCTTATAACATTAACCTAAAAGGAAAAAATATAGTCAGTAAATGTAAATGGTATAAATGGCTATTGAAATACATACCTTGTTATAGTTTTGTTAAAAATTGATGTAATTAATCCGAATAGGTATTTGAACAATTTCACATAGTTTTGGTATTCTTTAATTGATATAAATTATTAATTTTAAAGATCGGTAAAAAAGCTATCATATAAGTTTACTGAACATATTAAGATATAGGGAACTGCTTTAATTATACAAGCCACTGAAAGTCAGCAACCCATATAGCACATTTAGTAGTTGCTTAAACATACAGATTACTGATAGTCAGCAACCCAATTTAGTACAAGAATATTTGCTTATTAATTTGTAAATATTTTGAAAGTTATAATATCTGAGCTAGTTTTTGGGATAAAATTATATAAAAGATTTTAAAGTTAATTTATTTATCTGAATGTCATGATACTCTATATTAATTAAGAGTATTGTCACAATATATATGAGCGAACATCTAAGTTTTTTGCAAAATTTGATAGAATGGCAATGTGTCTTGAACTTGCTTTGGATCATTTCTCTTAAATATGGTACATATTTGAGCACGCTTCCAGATATCAGGAAAAACGTGCGGTTTTATAGCTAAGTTGAATAAGTGGGCTAAAGGTTTACAAAGAATATGCCTAGCATCTCTAATTATAAAACTCGGGGCAAGATCATCTCCCGCTGTTTTGCGGCATAACTGCCATAATTTGGAGCAAGTCCTGATCTGAGACAGACTCTAGTGAGAATGTAGTCAAAGTAGCATTTCTATCAGAACAATTAAAGTCAGAAATAATTATGAAAAATTGTCGGTAAATCCATCCACAATATCTTGAGGAATACTAGGAATTCTTGAGGTTTTTTGTCTTGAACGAATATAATTGAACACTTTCTTAGGTTTAGTTTCAATAGTTTGTTGAATTTTATTCATATAAGCAACATAAGCTAGCGATATTTTTGTTCTTTACAGATTGCGCGCAATCTTACAAATTCACTACGATAGTAGTATTTAGACTTTTCCATCTACGCCGATAGAATTTTTAGGTTTAGGTTACATTTTATTTTTGAGGTAAACCATGGTAAAAAGCGTGAACGGGAAAATGATATTATGGGAACAGATTGATCAAACAGATAATATAGTATGTTATAAAATGTATCAGTTGGAACATTGACATCAATAGTAGCAGTGACAGTTGACTAGTCCTCTGAAAGTATATCACTATATCACTATATAGTTGACAATAATTGGCTCTACGGAAATTGTACACCTTTTACTGGTACTAGATGGAAAGTGATTGGACTTGACAATGTTAAAAACAGGCAAAGATATTGACAACGGGAATTGATGATGGGAATCCACCGGCACAAGTAGCAGCGTATCCATAGATACATCGACCGATGACGCATCACTATAAAGTAGGAGTTCGAGAATACTCTTATTCACATTAGGAATGATATTGAGTTGCATATACATTGTAGAGATGTACGTTTAGAGCATGAGGCGAGAAAAGTATTAGAGAAAAATGGCAAGTTGAAATCTCCAATCACTAATACAGGCTTATCCATCGGGTAAGTTTCTAATGCTTCGAAAAAAAGTTCGAAATCTCTAAGTGTTAAGTCAAGTGACGAAATCATATATAGCAATGAAGAAGAAATTTGAACCTTACATTTTGAAAATAGTATAAGGATTAATTTAGTTATGGAATAAGCGTTATAATTCAATTGAATATTTATTTATGTTTAAATAGCTATATTAATCACTTAGGTAAGATGGGTTGCAGAACCCTAAAGATAAACTCCTTCATTGAAAATATTTTAAATAAAATATACAAATGGTTATTAATTTGTTTAAGAAAGCTTTATTGTGTAGAAAGCGATACATTTAAATGTTACTACGAATAAAATAAAATCAGATATGTTAAAGAAAATGAAGTAGTATCGAAGGAAAATTTGAATGTTAGTATGAATAGTATCAATTCATAAATATGACTCTAACAACAAAAGTAAAAAGATTGTAAATACGTACAGTTAATAAAAAAGGATATAACTACAATATTTATCTTATGAGATTTGGTATCGTAAATAAAACATTTTGTAGACAATACTGAAATGTTAAAATGTGTTCTTTGGTTCCTATAATTTGTAGTCTTTGTGTCTCTGAGGCATCAATGACGATCATGTATGGTTTAACACGTACAAAAGGAAAATAAAATGTCAATAATTTGTTTGTAACATATTAGAAATAACAATTTTACCTGAGACAAAATATTGGTTTGAAGTAGAGGGTCTCAGCCGATTCTGGTACCTCCTCATTGACCTTGATCATGCACAGGGCATAGATCAAGGTCAATGAGGAGGTACCAGAATCGGCTGAGACAGTCAAGGTCAAGTCAAGGTCAAATCAAGGTCAAGTCACGGTCAAGTCAAGGTCAAGTCAAGGTCAAGTCAAGGTCAAGTCAAGGTCAAGTCAAGGTCAAGTCAAGGTCAAGTCAAGGTCAAGTCAAGGTCGTTAATTTTGAATATATATATGTGTATGATTTGGAGTAGTTTCATTTTAAATATGAATGAAAATGAAGAACTTACAAGTGAAGTGTTGCTGGAAGTGCAAGAGAGATTTAATAGTTTTAAAAATGTTGGGGAGATATTTTTAAATAGTGAGGAAGTAAGTCAAGATGAATTTGGGTGGGCTATAATAAGTGATAATATAGCGCAGCAGTTTTATGAGACGTATAAATATAATTTAATGTATTTATGTGATGTATATGAGTATTATAAGTATGATGGGAAAAGGAGAAGCAGTACATTATTGAATTATTTACATTGGTTTTGTGAATAAATGTCACGGCCAAGGTGAACCCAGATCAAGGTCATGTCAAGGTTAATGAGGAGGTAAGCAAGGTTAAGGTCAAATCAAGGTTGTGACAGTGTTAGAGGTTTTCAAGGGACTAGTAGTAGGTAGTGGTAGTGGTAGACAGTATATAAAGAAAGACCTGTGTAAAATAAATATTAGTGTAATTCAGCATGTCGAAGCGTTGCTTAACTGGGGAAGTAAAATATTGTGATTGTTCACAGATAGTGGAGGAGGGTGAATTGATAGTGGATGAAATGGTAGATAATAGTATTGATGTAAATAAACTGTTTGAGGAAGAGGAGAATAATGCAATAGATCTGACAGTGACCAATTTTTTTTCTGAAATGGATGAGTCAAATAATTTTTGGAATAAAGTGAGTGCAACTGCAGATAAATTAGTGCGACAAGTAACAACAAGTGAATTTGTTCGGGAACCAATATGGGATGTTCCATTAGTGGGAGAAAAAATTTATTTTTTAAATAAAAGTCATTCTAAGTGGATATGTGTTGGCTTAGCACCAAATCACGATTTTGAACCAATGGTGAAAATTGTGGGTATTAAAAAACAATGTGTGTTTTTTAATAAAGGAGAATGGGAATGGTTTGTAACTGAGAGTTTAAAGTTGAAGAAATATTACCAGTATTGTAATGGTCTGATTCCTGTTATTAATGGTATGAATATGTGGCTATCACATGAAAGTTTTGATGGTGTGAGTAGAGTAATGAAAATAGATAAAGAGGGAGAACATGCATATTTAGCTTACGAAAGTTTAGCGGAATTGTGGCGATTGACGAAACTAGTGGCGATGCGTTTAGTGTTTTTACAAGATTTGAAATATGATGTATTTTATAAGCGATTTTTGGATTCTGTAGTTGTAAGTGAAGGAGAAGTAGATAATGCTATAAACAAAATGTGTAATGGAGTAGTATCTGAATGTGTTTGTATAACAATAGAGTTAGCTATGTATTGGTTACCCAAAATTTTAAATGATCTAGATTTTTTGAGAAAAAATCGGTTGTAATTGTGAATAATGCATATAATAAAAAAAGATTTAAAAAAATGTAATGTGTTTTATTATTGTCACAAGATGATTGATTGTATTAGTAAGTTTCATTAAATTTGAGTGTAGGGTATAAATATATAAGTATTGTGGTTAGTAGTGTTTTGTTACATTTCGAGAGTTGATATTTGCGCAACATACACTTATCAGTTATTGTTTAATAAGATGGAAAGGTCAGTGAAGTATGATGGTAGTTTGAATCGGACAGTGAAAAGGAAAGGTGGTGGATTATTAAATACTTTAATAAATAAACTTCCAGTTGAGTTACATATACCTGGTTATAGGTTCTGTGGCCCGGGTACTAAATTGGTAAAACGGTTAGAAAGAGGTGATAAAGGAGTGAATAATTTAGACGAGGCTTGCAAAGAACACGATATATCTTATTCAAAGTCGAATAATTTGTTCGAACGGCACGTAGCTGATAAGAAATTGTATCAAAAGGCTGTAGAACGAGTGAAGAGTAAAGACGCGCGTGTGGGAGAAAAATTAGCTGCTTCTGTAGTTGCAGTTGCTATGAAAGGGAAAACAACATTAGGTATGGGTGTGAGGGGGCAATATCGAAAAGGAGTGAGAGCGGGAGGTAGCAAGAATAATACAAGAAGAAAGAATAGAAGAAGAAGAAGTAGTGGTAGAAATCGATCGGGTGGTGCTCTTTCATTTTTACGTGCAATGAAGAAAGCGTCGAATGCAATAAGACATGAAGGTAAGAGGAAAGGCATTTTAGAGAATGTGAAAATTGCATATCAGAGTTTGATGAAACCAAGACGACGGATATTGTTTCCACGGTCAAGAGTAATAGCAATACCAAAGAAAGGGGGATTTTTACCGTTAATTCCATTGTTTGCAGCTTTGGGTGCTTTAGGATCACTAGGAGGGGGTGCTGCAGCGATAGCAAAAGCTGTAACATCGGCAAAAACTGAAAGAGATCAATTAGAGGAAGCAAAGCGACATAATATGGCAATGGAATCAAGAAGTGGTAGTGGTTTATATGTGAAACCATATAATGTAGGATGTGGTGTATCTATTGGGAGTGGATTGTATATAAAACCATATAAATCTGGTTGTGGTGTGTATTTACCAAATGGAGCTGTTTCAAAAAACGGTTAAGTGAATTACCTCGAAGGCCTTTAACAGAAATTGATTTACGGAAGTTTGTGAAGAGGTGGAAAATTGGAAAATTTCGGGGTATATTTAGTAGAGACGTTTTACCGAGGAAAATATATGTGAAGGAGAAAGGAATAGTGAATTTGGATGATAATGTTGGAGGTGGTACTCATTGGGTAGCATATAATAAAAATAATGATGTAATAAGATATTTCGATAGCTATGGTGATTTAAGACCGCCGATTGAGGTTGAAGAGTATTTATTATCAAATGGTGGAGGGGTTATTCAATATAACTATCAGAGATATCAAGATGTGAACACTGTGAATTGCGGTCATTTATGTTTGATGTTTTTAAAAGGATTGATTAAATAAGATATGGATAATTTAACTTTTGTGTTAACTGGAAAGGGGTCAGAGGTTGGATGTATATTGAATCCGCCTTTATATTTAAATGGTGATTATGAAATGTGTATGGTGAGTTTACAAACTTATAATTCTATTCCAAATGTTACGTCTGCTAATAATGTATTTCGATATTATTCTATGTCACCTAATAAACAAAATGCTTGGAAAGATATAAATGTTCCAGAGGGAACTTATGATATACATGATTTAGAGAAGTATATTGATGAAAAATTGAAAGTTGACGAGGATGAGCAACAGTATTTTATTTTGTCTGGTAATAGTAATACTATGAAGGTGTTTATGAAGGCATCAGTAGATGTTGATTTTGGAATAGAAAATTCGATTGGTTCTATGTTTGGTTTTCACAAGAAGATAATAGGAGGTAATATACCGGTTTATAGTGATGAAATAGTTGATATAAATAAAGTCAGTGCTATTGACATAATGTGTAATATAGTGGATGGTTCATATATTAATGGAGAATTATCACATGTTTTATATCATTTTTATCCGAATGTTCCACCAGGGTTTAAGATAATAGAAGTTCCCGAAGAGAAAATTTATATGCCGGTAAATACTAACATGTTAACTGACATTATTATTCGAGCAGTCGATCAGACAGGACGGTTAATTAATTTGAGAGGTGAAGAGTTGACAATATACTTACGAATTCGAAGAAGAAAGGAGTGAGCTTAGTTTCGCAAATAAAAAAATTGTTGTAAAAATATGCGGAGTAATAGTGTAAATAAGTTGTGGAAGGGAACGAAGACGAGAAAATGTACACGGAGATTATCGAATAAGTTGTGGAGAGTGATTGGTGGAGGGATGATACGGAATTTTTTAACTAGAGAAAATAGAAAGTTTTTGAAGAGTTTGGGTTATCGAGTGTTGGTGTAAGATAGAAGTATTGATTTATAATAAGTATTTGAGGTTAATAAGAAGTGGTGAGAAGAGGATTATAGTTTAGTCTAAGAAGAAAATTGTTTAGGTAAAGTTGATTGTGCTTTTAGTTACGATTTTCAAGCATGGAAATGTTGAATGTTTTAAGTAAGGTTCGAGTAGATAATTCTATTACTGAGATGGAATTTCATAATCACGTACCGTTTGGTTCACCGAAGTATGGAAATAATGATGAAATTAGGATTGTAGTTCCAGAAATAGATAAATATACTTTACCGTCGGAGTCAGAGTTGCTTATTGAAGGAAGGTTGCGATTAGCTAATGATGCTACAAGTGCTACAGCATACTTAGTTCATAATGCGGCAGCATTTATGTTTAGTAACATTAGATATATAATTAGTGGAGTAGAGGTTGATGAAGTTAGGAATGTGGGTATTACATCAACTATGAAGGGATATTTTTCTTATAGTCCAAGTTATATAAACAAATTAGAGAATTGTGGATGGGAATTTTCAACAGGAAAGGCGCCGGTTTTAGATAATAATGGTAATTTTAGTATTTGTATTCCCTTGAAGATGCTGATGGGCTTTGCAGAAGATTTTAAGCAAGTGGTTATGAATGTGTCGCAAGAATTGGTATTGAAGAGGTGTGCTGATGATAGTGATGTGATATATAATTCTGTCACAACTGAGGAAATGAAGTTAACAATTGATTGTGTAGTGTGGCGAGTACCACATATTAAAGTTGGTATGAGTCAGGATTTAGCATTAACGAAATTAACGACGAAGAATACTTTGATGGAAATGTTTTTTAGAGGGTGGGAAATTCACGAGAATCCAGGAATTCCAGAAACAACTAAACACAGTTGGGCTATTAAAACTGCTCCACAATTAGAGACACCGAGGTATATTATTTTGGGTTTTCAGACAGGGAAGAAAGGGAAGTTAAATCAAAATATGAGTAAATTTGATGCAATAAATTTAACTGATGTAACAGTTTATTTAAATGGCAAGAGATATCCATATGAAAATGTTCGAGTTGATTTTGATGATAATAGAGTAGCTATTTTATATAATATGTATGCTAGATTTCAACAGAATTATTATGGACATGATTATAGTGAGCCGATGTTAAAGTTGAATCAGTTTAAGTTGTGTCCATTAGTTGGTATAGATTGTTCACATCAGGAAGATGTTTTACATAGAAGTGGTGTAGAGGTTAGAATTGAATTTACTGCTAAAAATAATGTACCAAAAGATACGGTTTTATATTGTGTGATTTTACATAATAAATTATATCAATATTCACCATTTAATAAGGTAGTACAGCGAAAGTATTAGTTATATAATACTTTGGTTGTAGTATGAGAGGTAGTTCAAGCAGTATTTGGATATGAACAAGATTGAAGAAGAATTGTGTTTAAGTTTAGTTGTTGGATGTAATTCTATGGAAGTAAACGGTTTATTGGATAGACGATGATAAGTTTAGGTGGAAAGAAATTTATAGTTATTGATTTTCAATGGTATCGATTTAATAGTAATGTGATTCCAAAGGAGTTGGCTACTTGTGATGATGAATTTAGGAAGAGTCACTTTCTATTTAAACCGTTTTTTAGTTTTGGTTCATTAGCAAGAGAAGATCAACGAGTTGCAAGATACGTTTTTAGTTATTATCACGGTTTGAAATGGGAAGACGGTTATGTAGCTGTTGGTGAGTTTGATGAGATAATTAAGCGGTTGTGTATTGGTGTGGATTTGGTATTTGTGAAGGGGCGAGAAAAGTTGGATTATTTGAAGTGCATTACAGACAAACGAATAATAGATTTAGTGGATGCTGACAGAATTAAGAGCGGAAAACCTAGTTGTAGTTTTCATGTTGGAAATGATGTTGTTTGTGCTTTGTCTAATGTGGAAGGTTTATATAATTATTTAGTGGATATGAGATTTAATGAGAATAAAATTTATTATATTTAATGATTGGTTGTTATATATATATATATATATATATATAGTAGTTAGAAATGGGATGTGTTTGGAGTCACATTATTAGTTATGTCGTGCAGAGGGTTGGAGATGTGTTACAACAATATGAAGATGGAGGTTCGATTGTAGAAATAGAAGATGCACAATTAAGGTTTATTCCAAAATCATATTTAATGAGGAGAGTAAGGACTGTTGATTTAGAATTGGTGTGGTTTCGATTACCAATGTTTTATCAAGTAGATGTAGATTTAATAGGATGTAGACCATGTTTGGATCATTATGTAAGGAGTGGAGATACTGTAGAAGGGTGTATTCGCAGAAGAGATTGTTCAATGTGTAAATATGTTTTCTTAAGAAAATAATTTTGTAATATATTGTAATGTGTGATGTTGATGTTTTGAGTAAATAAATATATGATTTAAAATTGTTTGGTATTATATATATTATAGTTAGTTTTAGTATTTGGTATTATATTTTTTGTTGGTTTGGCTGTTCAAATCTGGTCGAAATCGACTGTGCGGTTTCGGAGATATGAGTATTTGAAATTTGTATAATTTACCGTCTCTCATGTATGATTTTCAACCAGTAAAGTCGGTCAAGCAAGAGTTCGGTTCTCGCACCGGATTATTATTAGTTAGATACATACGTAGATATTAAAATAGAACGTGCAGTGAGATGAGTATGTACATTATTAGTGAAGAAATATTTAGATATATAAATTAATTTTCTAGGGTAGTTCGAGGGTATCGACGGATAGGAAGAATATCTGAAGTAGTTATTTCGTTGTAGGTTGATCAAATTGAGATGATAAATAAGAAAATTAGTAAAAAAAATACATTTATATAAATTGAATCTAGAGGGTAGTTGGTTGTTTTGAAGGATTGGGAGGTGATGGGAAATAGTTATCTCGTTGTAAATTGATTATATTAAGATAATAAATAAGAATATTAGTGAAAAAAAAATATACTTATATAAATCGATTCTTGAGGGTAGGAGGGTGATATCGAAGAATAGACAGTGTATAGGTTGTTGTTCGGTTGCAGGTGGATAATGTTGAGTAGAAAATGTAGTTAGTTGGATTATATTAGTAATATTGACACTTTTTGAAAATCGTTCTATGTTAAGTAATGGAGCTAGAGCAAAAAGAGTGGCCCACCCCCCTCCCTGCACCCTCCCTCCCTCCCCCGTCAAGGTTGCTACGGCCCTCCCATTCCCCAAAATGGGGGAAAAAACACCCCTCACCCCCCACCCCCTACCCACCCCCCCACACATACCTTGATAATTTCGTTTTTCAGACTTTGAAGGTCACCCCGAACGTCACCAAACATCAAAAAAAAATTTGGTATTCCCTGTACATCAAAATTCAATGTCAAACACAAATACTTTAAAAAACATAGGTATTAATATATGATTTCAAATCTTTTTTATTATAGTAACATTTATTCTAACTGTGTTAAAGAGAACATTAAGAAAAAACATGCCTAGTTTATGTATGTTACGCCACTGAACACATAATCAGTCATACCGGATATATGACAATATTTAAAAACATAGCTATTAATATATATACTTTCGAATCTTTTTTATTATAGTAATATTTATTCTAACTGTGTTAAAGAGAATATTAAGAAAAAACATGCCTGGAATATGTATGTTACGCCACTGAACACATAATCAATCATATCGGATATATGACAAGTTATTAAAAAAACATAGCTATACGATATAATTTCGAATCTTTTTTTTTATTACAGTAACAATTATTCTAACTGTGTTAAAGAGAATATTAAGAAAAACATCCCTGAAATATGTATGTTACGCCACTGAATACATAATCAATCATACCGGATATATTACAAGTTATTCAAAAATAAATATAACAAGTAAACGACATTTTAAAGAGACGGTACATATAGAAAAGCAATACAATAAGAACAGATTCAACAAATAAACAATCTAATTCATTTAATTGGTCAAATTCAAAATAATTGATGAAATATGGTGCAGTACTTACACATTTTTACACAATAATATTTACTCACAATAATTAAATATCTAATTATTTTAAAATTTATAAGTAAGTACCAGAGTACAACTTATCTTGCTGCACAATGCACAAGAAATGAAAACTAAAATTTGGCAATGAATGTTGTCCCGGATATCTATTATGTAATATAAAATTCACCAGACTTATAAAAAATTGCATCTATTAAAATGCACACAGGTGTTAATAGACGATGAAAACATATTTACCACGTGGACAACCGTACGTTGTCCGCGTGATAAATGCATGGATTACTAGTTTTCATGCAAATTTACAATATCCAAAAAACAAGGTATAGGTCAATTTTTTACGTCGGTGGTTTGGTATATATTCCCCATGGATTTGCTTAACGAATTATAGTTCAACAGAAGCACTAAACATGGTAAGTTCACTTCATAATATTAAACTATTCTCGTACATTAATTGTTTCAATATTTATTATAATAAAATAAAAACAGTATATCCTCTTGCATCCTTATTATTTACTCTAGAACATGTTTAACTAATAACCGACAGCATTATGCATTTATTTTATTATATTAAACACTTTAAGTTACTGCTTATTGTATTAATGGTCATATATTGAGTGTGTAATTCGTTTTGACACTTTATCACGACAATTAATAATGGAAGTATATTTATTTTGTCATTACTTGTGTACGATTTTCATTGTCTTGATTAACAATATATATCACCAATAACTTAGTGTCACAGAACTTACTCTATGTTGATGATCTTAAATTATTTTGCGAGATAACTTCACTTGTAAATTTGGTCTATATTTGCCTTATACAATGGATTTTCTTCAATCAATATTTATTTTTTTTATTTTAATAAATACACTGTGTATTTATGTATGTTAACATATTTATTGTATGCTCGTGTGTTTATTTTAAATTGTATACACATGCAATTGTCAGTGCTTGTACTTTACAGCTCACATGTAATAATTTCAGGATCAAGAACAATTATCTACACCTACCCCTTCACAAGTAATGTCTAATGTTACCACTCCCAATTTAGAAAGAGGGAACACCATTTCCAATTCAGAAATTAGAAACATATTTCTTGATGATGCTGCATTAGACGAGATATTCGCATCAATACCTATGCCAGGTATTGATGACGTTAACATAGCAACAATTACAACGGCAGCTGTTGCGGCAATTACGACGACAGCTAGTCCAGCTACGACAGCTGTTACGACTACTGTCGTTGCATCTGCATCTGCAACAGCTGCCGACATAATTCATGTTTCGACTACTGCAGCATCATCTCAGTTGACTACTATTCCACAACTGGGTGTTAAACGAGTTAGACAAGTAGTGCGACAAAACAAGCAACACAAACGACATAATAAACAACAAAAACGACATAATAAACAACAAAAACGACAACGACAATACACACCACTTCTACCTACCGATACTTCAAGCACACTCCGTACACTACTACTTGGTAAGCGGGTAATTTCTGGTAGTGGAATTGTAGAGGCTACAGTGCAACCACCGGTAATTGATCTATCAGAGCAAGCATCTGTGGTGGCACCAGCTGATAGGTCAGTTATTTTTGTATCTACTCATTTAGCTGATCCTTCCAATCCCGATCCTTCCAATCCCGATCCTTCCAATCCCGATCCTTCCAATCCCGATCCTTCCAATCCCGATCCTTCCAATCCCGATCCTTCCGATCCAAACCTATCCTTGTTCACATTCACACAACCCCCACCACAGTCAAACGTGCCTTCCACATCTTTCTTACCACTTCATAATGTACCTCAAGACCCTCAACCTCAAGACCCTCAACCTCAACTAACTTTCTTACCTTTTCTACCACCTCAACCTCAGAGACCCCAAGACACTCAACCTCAAGACTCTCAACCTCAAGACTCTCAACCTCAACTACCCGTCTCCTCTACACCTGTGGCTTCACAACATGAATACCTACCTGTTTCATCTCCTATTTCCAATTCATCTCCTATTTCCAATTCATCGCAGTCATATTATCTAACTCCTTACCAACAACGACCAAACCCTAGTCCAAGTTTAATACCTGCAGTCCCAGACCGAAGCAACATACTTAACCTACCTGCACGAATTGTACAACTTACTGACATGTTCAAGTCGCACTTAGAGGGGAATTCGTCGGGTGATGTTAGTGATGTTGTCCAGAAAATAATCAGTATAAAAGAAGAGATACAGACGGCTGTTGCACACTTCGACATCTATCTTCTTCTCTTGAAAAGTGCCATTAGTAATAACATTTCCGGTGGTGTTATTACTAATGAGGAAGTTGAACCCCTCGTAGAGAAGAGGAATGCTTTAGAAACCATTCGGACAGCTTTGTCAAGTGCAGAAATATCCGAAGCTATCGATAAGTTCAGAAATTCCTGAATTTTTATCTTGGTTAGGATATTTCTGCACTTGACAAAAAATCGGAACGTGTTCCCTCTATTTGAATTGGGCGTGGTAGTAGAAGATATGGAAGGGGTTAGGAGTTAGGGATACATCCTGAAAATACGGAAAAATTGATATGGAAACATAAAGCTGATCATTTTCCTACTATACTATGAAGTGATAAAGTACAAAATGTATCCATTGATAAAGTACAAAATATATCCATCAAGGTATGATAACTATTCGCCCATCAGGACCTGATAATTTCATTCATTCATCCAAGTGTTTATGTAGAGTTCCAAGTTTTTTCTAACTTTGTTATTTTTGCAGGCAAACATAAATATTTTTATTGAATATAATAATAAATTAGAACTGGGGACGGTGGCCCCACCACAACAGCCACCACCACCACAGCAGCAACAACACCACCACCAACAGCAACACCACCACAACAGCCACCACCACCACCACCAACAACAACACCACCACCAACAACAACACCACCACCAACAACAACAACAGCAACACCACCAACAACAACAGCAACCTACTACCCCGCCGTCACCAAGCGCGTCCTGGAGTCCGTCAACACCGTTGGCTCCAGTACCCAAGTCGACACCGTCGGCTCCGAGGAAAACGCTCTCAAACAAGGAGCTAATGAAAATAATGCTGGCGCACAGGGCGCCGGCGGTGCCAGCGGAGCCGGCGGTGCCAGCGGAGCCGGCGGTGCCAGCGGAGCCGGCGGTGCCAGCGGAGCCGGCAGTGCCAGCGGAGGAGGAGGAGGAAGAGTGGTGATGACAGCTGCTGCCTCCCTAATAAAAAAAAATAAAAAAATAAAAAAAACAGAAAATAAAAAAAAAATAAACCATATACTTCTTTTATTTTACACTCCTCATACATCTCATGGTATGTTTAAAACCCTAAATTATAAAAATAAAAAAAATACATAAAACAAATACATAAAACAAATACATAAAGCTTTATTTTTATATATCATAACTTCAGAACCTTCAAAAGTAGTATTTTAAGTAAATATACATACATATTTCTCAGTCTATATCCTGAAGTGATAATGTGCAGTATGCATTTAAAAACGTCTAAATTATCATTACCTGTCTATAACTACGATGCTGTAGTTAGTGAGGAAAGTTTTACACGTCACAGTAATCTTTTTAGTGGTACATGTAAGAGAGTACTAATAGTAGGACCTTCAGGATGTGGTAAAACGAACGCTCTTCTTACATTATTACTGCACCCCAATGGATTTCGCTTCAAAAATATTTACATCTGCTGTAGATCTCTCCATCAACAAAAATATGAGTATTTAAGAAATTTATTACTCGGTGTACCAGAGATAGGTTATTATGAATATACGGATGTCAATAATATGGTTAAACCTGATGAAGTTTCTGATTATTCAGTCGTTATATTTGATGACATACCTACTATTGATTTAAATATTGTAAAACAATATTTTTCTTTCGGTAGACATCGCAATTTAGATTGCTTTTATCTGATTCAAACATACAGTGCAGTCCCTAAGCAATTATTAAGGGATAATACAAATCTTTTAATTTTATTTCGACAAGATGGTACTAATTTGAAACACATATTTAATGATCATATTCATGATTTAAAATATGAACAGTTTTTAGACGTTTGTAGAATGTGTTGGAAGAAACAATTTGACATACTGTTTATCGATACTGACTGCAAGTTCAACGAAGGGCGATATCGTATTGGTTTTGATACGTATATATATTTATAATGAGTTGTGTATATATAAGATCATTTTTTGTTTTACCATTAGTATGTAATTATTTGAGAGCATAGATACATGTAAAATATGGATGATAAACTAGTAAATAATTTAATAAAAGCTCGCGAAGCTTTAAAACAAAAATTACGAACATTAAAGGCTGATATCGCTAGTTCTCAAAGAGCAATAGATATTAAGTATGCCCCAATATCAAAACCTCTGCAAGAAATTGCTATGAAATTAGATGGGAGTGACACTAGGGGAGGTACATCGCGATTGAAAAACATTTCTGAGTCTATAGAAGAATCATGGTCGGATATTTATCCGGAGAAATCGTACGCTGCTATTCCCGGAACATCAATTATACGACAAGGCACCCCTAAAGCTTCCCGGAAACATGTGTCATGGTTTAGTCCATCAACTCATTCTTCTCCTACCAAGAGCAAGGAAAAAAGAACAAGGGTGGAGTCTGAACCTCAACCTCGGTTGTCAACATCATTCAATCAACCTACTTTTCTAGAAGATGAGTACATAGGTGAGCTTTTACCTGACACTCCACGTGGTATGGATAGAATAGTAGAAGAAGAAAAAAGCAGTGAAGAGGATGAAATGGATTCGAATGAAAGTTTAAATTTAGATAAATCCATGGCTCATGCTATATCGCTGTTACAAACACAACCAGGCAAGTCAATAATTGGGAACAAATCAATGAACAAAACACTCTTAGAAACAGATGTTGTGAAGGAATCGTTGAAAGATTATCATCATAATATACGCCCATACCTTATCGGTTTAATGATAGATGAAAAGGATGAATTCGATGAAAAGTATGGCGTTCACGAAACTGATGGTAATTTAAAATTAGGAACTGCTGATGTTAGATTTGACAAAGAGAACATCATAATCGGTAAATTTACTTACAAAGCTACGAAGGGATTACTAGAATTACTTTTTAAAAAGAAGCCAGGAAAATTTTTATATACAGATGCGAAAAACTATAAATTCATCCTTAATGATACCAGTGCTCATCGAGTTGATTACGATCCTCAAAAAAAATATGCAGCTAGTAAAGGTTCTAAATATACAACTATTATAAAACCTATAATACAAGGAAGAGCGCCTGAAGTATGGTGGACTCGAACTTGGAAGACTGGTTTAGGTTTATCAAAAAAAATTCCTAATCGAAAGACCGTTATACCTAAGAGTAAAATAGAATATAAGTACTGGGATGATGTAAATGAATTGTGTAATAGATTAAAGTTACTGGTAGCATCGAAGGAGGCGGGACATACGGGGCATGGCAACGAGATACTAGAAATACTTCAGGAACTGAAGGAGTCAAAAATAATTAAATAGTTATGTCGGTGTGAATCTGAATAAATGCCTTACAAATCTTGGTTTTCTACTAGTTAACATATCGACGCTGATGATACGTAACGATGACAATCGATAAATTTGGTAGACATATTCATAAACACATCGTCAAAAGACATTTAATGGAAAGAGATGTAGTGACAGACTTTCTCGGTCACCCTAAAGTTAAAGAGGTTTTGAAAATGTGTACTAAGAGGATTTCTGCTCCTACCTCAAGCACACCGATAAAGTATATTCTTCATATACATAGTGATGGTTCTATTAGCCCCGTGGGTTTCTATAAAAAGACATCACTTTCAAAAGATATTTATTTATATATTAACAAATTATATAGTGGGAAGATCATTAATGTTCATTATTCCAACGGAAAATTAGCACAACTATACATTGATAGTAAAAAATTTGATTCCACTAAACCAACCACACTGACAGAGGGAACAAAGTTAAGTTTGAAGTATATGGGCACCAAACCTTCACCGAAACAAACAGAAGCCGTTTTTGCAGAAGTAGTAATCGAAGGATATGTCAACAATTAAAAGAGATGTCGTAAACGAAATACATAGTGCTGCACGGAGGAAGTTTTCACGAAGACGAGTCATAATAAAAGGATTGCGAGATTTATTTCAAATCGATCTGGTTGAAATGATACCATATGCGAAAGAAAATGATAATTTTAAATATATTTTCGTATGTATTGATACATTCTCAAAGTTTGCCTGGGCTATTCCAATAAAAAATAAAACGTCGAATGAAGTGACACAAGCCATGGAATCCATACTTTTGAAAGGGAAGAAAAATATTCCGAAAAATCTGCAAAGCGATAATGGGAAGGAATTTTATAATACATATTTTAGGAAACTCATGACTAAGTATGATATTAATCACTACAGTACCTATTCTAATTTAAAAAGTTCCATTGTGGAACGTTTTAATAGAACACTTAAGAATAAGATGTGGAAGGAATTCAGTTTCAATGGGAACTATCGCTGGATCGATATGTTGGAAAAATTAGTTCAAGATTATAATAATACTGTACATAGTACCACGGGGTATAAACCTACTGCAGTTAATCAAAAAAATGAAAAAAAAATTTTAAAAATGGCCTATAGTAATATTAAAGTTGCCGACGTAAGAATTCCAAAATTTAAAATTGGAGAACCTGTTCGCATCAGTAAACATAGACACGTATTCGCAAAAATGTACACACCTAATTGGTCAAACGAAATATTCACAGTAATAAAGGTTCAAAATACAAATCCTAGAACGTATGTGTTGCAGGATTCACAAAAACAAAATATTCTAGGTGGGTTTTATGAACCAGAATTGTTGAAAGTAAAGCATCCTGATGTCTATCTGGTTGAGAAAATTATACGTAGACAAAAGAATAAAGTCCTCGTAAAATGGCTAGGTATGCCTTCCTCACATAACTCGTGGATATCCAAAGATAATGTACTTTAAAATAGTTGTGATATATTGTTTAAAATAAAAAAACAAAAAATTCAAACAATGATTTTTATTTAATACATTATTATACACTGTCAAGAAACATACAAGTAAACAAATGTAAAAAAATAAATAAACACATACAAAAAATTACACTTACTTAAAAATAATTATTTCAAAGAACTGATTTCTAATACTAAATTTTCTAAGTTTTGCGCCCTCATAATTTCATTTATTTTATAATGGCCCCACGCTAAAGTATTACTTTTATCAGGGAGAATGTATCGCTTATCATCCTTGGATGATAGAGCAACTTTATTTTTTAATTCAGTATACATCGTATGTAACTCAGATCGGAATACATACATCTTCCTCAAAATATTCGCGTCACCTTCTACCACATTCTTATAATCAGTAACTGATAAATTTTTCTGTATAACATATTTCTTCACACCCTTAGCAGTTTTTATTGTCTTATCTAGTAATTTAACACAATAAGCTTTAGCACCCGTTCCGTAAAAACATTCGATAATGCTACCAGCAAATTCATCCTTCATTTTTCCTAACATTGGTAAAGAGGGAGGTATTCCATGAATATTACCTTCAGCGTAATTCGATGTATCAAACATATTTAAATGATGATTTATATCATCGTATACATTATAATTTTCTACACTTATAATGAGTGAATCAGTATCTGTGTATAGTAAAGAAACCTCTGGGCCATATAAAGGTTTTAGAAAGCTGTAGAAAAAATCATACATCACCCTCTTGGCTAATTCCAAAATTGTAAATCCTACATATATGGGTTTCACATATTCTACTCGCACATGCCCCAATTCAATGGCTGTTAAAGATTCGCAAAATACCCTACAAGATTTAAAATTAGGTTTAGCGATATACGCCTCCGCTCCAAGCTTTTTATGAATAGTTTCCCAATGTGACACCAATTTTATATTAACACGATTTTCCACATTTTCCATGGTTTTCCCGAATACGCTATTTACCATTAATTTATAGAACTGCTTGAAAAATTCATTAGTGGATTCATTTCGTTTTGCTGTATTAAAATCAATATATTTTTTTAACCAATTACTCTGTTTAAATCTAATTCCACGACGTATTCCACATAATTTCAAACCATTATTTATACATTGTTTCAACATCAGAGAATGTATAATATAATTCGATTTATCGGAAAGGTTTGGTATCAATTTACTGTATTTCGAATTAGGTGGAGTAACGTGTTCTGGACAAAAAGGTAAGTCATTGTGTACATCGTGGAGGGATTCAGGATATTCTAAATCGACTTCGAATACATATCCAATATCCGCATCGTCTTCCAAGTCTAGTACGTCAACTGCCCTAAGCTCTTCGTTTGTTAACCATTGAAAATCACCAATAGGCAAACTGAACGTCATAGCGTAACCATATAAATTTGTTGCATCCAGGTATAATATATATTTTTTGCTTTCGGATAAATCAAATTCTGGTAAGTATCGATTATTTGCAATTTCTTTTCTTTTACAGCACATACTTACACCCCCACGTATACCCCTTTTAAAAAAATTAAACATATCTATATCGGTTAATAATTCCAAACTTATACCCGTCATACGTAGCATGGCGTCCCAGCTTAAGCCAGGTGAAGTAAAATAATGTGCTGGATCCAACTTGTAATTGCTCATGCAAATGTTTCGAAAATTTTCGAAAACGTCGGCAAGTAGTAATACATCTGATTGTATGTATAGATCGCTATATTGCCCCAGTGATTTACATTCGAATACATCCCACACTCTTAAAGCCCTACGATAATCTTCATCACTTATCTCACTGTCGGATAATATATCATAAAAGCATTCCTTGCTAGGTAATTCTGGAAATGAGAGACTTTCCTGAGAATTAACGTAGTTATATGGGAACACACCCTTCTGTCGTATTAATTCAAATTTTTCATCCAAATAATATCTTCTAACTTCTTTACATTGTTCATCATCTAAATAAGATGACAGTTTCGCTAAAGAGGAATTCATAAATCGAAATGAGTCTATAAACCTCAATTTGAAGAACACTTTTCTTTTCTTACCATTACAATCAATTGTGTCTCCTACATGTATTCTTTTCGAAAACGATATATATTTCTCTTTATTTTGTGCAATAACATCTACTTCTTCTTTATCCAATGCTAAAACTTTTACAAACAAATGTGTGTCATAATTCGATAAATTATGAAATATGATAGGTATATATCGAGGTTCTTTATAATTTATATTACACACCATATGTGCTGCACCACGATAGAATCCACTCATATGATCATGGTCACGAACTTTTTCTTCGCTTACCTGTATTTCTTTTTCACAAATATGACACACTCTTGCCAGTTCATAATTGATACGCTCTTCGGTAGTTAAGGGTATCATTTGTACCTCTTTACTTAAATAATTTTTATATAAAAAAGTTACGTCAGCTTCCAACTCCCTGATAAAAGTCCTGGCTGCATTTCCCCCACGATATAAACGCAATTTACTGAGACTATCATCAAAACTACATTTCACATAATATGAAAAAGAATATGGTTCATGTTCGAAACACTTTACAGTGAAAGGTTTAGATGGATCTGGCTGTGACATGTCAATAGGTTTTAATATAGCCTCAAAATCAGCATACACAACAAATGGAATTCTTAACTGTCTCTCAAGTTTATCAAATTTTAATATATTTTCTGGTAATTGTTCACCATACTTATTAATTTTTATATCTGTTCCCGGAAACACTGCTTTCACCTGCTTACAGTCTTCATTTTCATGTCTACGCAATTTGTCTTCACTTGTGAAAAAAGTTAAACACCCTTCACAAATAAATTTCTGATGTCCAGATAGTGATTTCTGAGATGAAATTAGTCGTGAAAAATTCTTAATCCAGCAGTAATGTAAATTATCATTATCGGTTACAAGTAATAAATTAATATGGGCTATTCTTCTCTGCTTTGTAAAATGTAGAGGGCCTACTACCTCATGTATTTTAATATTATTTTTGAAACATTCCTCTACACCGTATACATTGATAGATATATTATTTCTCTCTTCAAATTTTATAATGTCTTTTAAATTTACAGGAAAAGTTAAATCGGTAAAATCAGCAACTGTATCATAATGTGGATATGAAGAAATTCGTTGTGGGAGACCTACTGGTTCTCTTAAAGCTGAAGTTATGGCCCAAGCAAAGCAATAATTGTCAAAATTTTGAATATTTATAACGGCTTTCTTTTTCTTTATCGATGGTGGTAAATCTATATATCTTGAACCTCTCATTGGATTGTATTTGTTCATATTTACTTCCAAATACAAAATGTTGCTTAATGTCCATCCTAAAATGTTAATAAAAATTAATATGAAAATAAGATTTTAAAATTAATATATAAGTTTACCTGAATCACGTTCCTGAAATTCGCTCATTTGATTCATAATCTCATCAATATAATCGATATACAAGTCATATAAATTATTTCCTTGTGTTATGATTTTATTCCGAGTATTAAAAGATTTTATTTCAACATTTTCCTTACTTACTAAGTAGTATAAACCATACAATTCAAAATTCACCTTTATAGAAGTATGTATGTATAGAATACTATCCAAAAGTGCCACTACTTTCTCTCTGATATTATTTGCAAATTCTTCAACGTCGATATATATGTTAGGGTTATCAGATATTTGATAACTTACGATTCTGTCTCCGAATGTTCCAACACTTTTCTTTACTCCATCATCAATTATTATAAAAGCCTTACTTCGATGTATAGCACTACGAATATGTGCAGTGTAACAATTTTTATCTACATATATGTCACATATTTCACATTTCATTAAATCTGATTTATTATCACCATCATCAATTCTTCTTCTCTTTCCTTTACATGCACTTGACATATGACGATTTCTATTATCGGCTCGAGAAAACTTTTTACAACAATAGTCACATTCAAACATTTTAAGTTACTATCCACGAACTATACGTATAAACAAAACAACACTTTAATATGTACAGACGTGAACTATTATTCCGATGAAAGAACGGTCTCCTTATAAACCTCCCATCGAAGGTCACATATTGAGATTCTCCCCACCTATGAATTTCATGAACTTATTTACATTTTACTTATATATCTTACTTATATACATCTTGACAAAGTATATATCTGACATTAATTAAAATCTTCAAAATTGCAAAAGAAATCGTCCAGTAAGATTACTGTCTCTCTATCAAAGATATCTTGTTCTATCTTCTCTATATCGTCTATATATTCAATATATTCCTTTTCCTCTTCTTCCTCCTCTTCCTCCGTATCCTCTTCTTCGCTCTCCTCTTCCCCATTTTCTGTGTCATATCCATCAGATAATAACATATCAATAGTTTCATTTATCATTGGTGATAATAAATCTATTTCATTTAAATCTTTTGTAAATGCGATGCACATATTCACTTATATTATCTCACACAATTGAAATCGTTAACTATAACGTTTAAGAAAAAAATCACAAATATATAGTCGCTAAACCCCCCTTCAGCGAGAGAAAAGTAATACCCTTCTGACAACCTTATAGTTACATTGACTTGTCTAGACCGTGACCTTGACCTTGGCGTGACCTTGGCGTGACCTTGACTTGACCTTGATGTGACTTTGACGTGACCTTGACTTGACCTTGTCTTAACCTTGACTTAACCTTGACTTAACCTTGACTTAACCTTGCCTTAACCTTGACTTGACCTTGACTTGACCTTGACTTGACCTTGACTTGACCTTGACTTGACCTTGACTTGACCTTGACGTGACCTTGACGTGACCTTGACGTGACCTTGACGTGACCTTGACTTGACCTTGACTTGACCTTGACTTGACCTTGACTTGACCTTGATTTGACCTTGACTTGACCTTGACTGTCTCAGCCGATTCTGGTACCTCCTCATTGACCTTGATCTATGCCCTGTGCATGATCAAGGTCAATGAGGAGGTACCAGAATCGGCTGAGACCCTCTACTTACT
>OY720677.1:163358368-163627969 GCA_963170755.1 Amphimallon solstitiale
AAAATTTGGAATTGATATCTATAGCCATTTGACTGCCATCGTGGTCAGAGAGAGAGAGAGAGGGAGAGAGAGAGAGAGAGAGAGAGAGAGAGAGAGAGAGAGATTTTTAAAAACCACTTTTTCGGTATCACGGGATTTCAAAACGTGAACATCTGCAAAAATCTCGAGGTCGAAAATGTTTATCATCACAATACTTCCTTATACTACGTATAACAGTATTTTATGTACCGAGATTGCATAGTCAAACTATTTGCGAAGCTTCAAAATTCGGACAATATTCCAGGAATAGTCTCAAGCTATCCACTCCACATCTTATATTTAGGAATATAATCTCTCTCTTGAGATCTGATTAGTACAGACCGGACGTATAAGGCCTAAATTACGACGGACAAAAAAAAAATAACATCACGCTGTTACTGAATAGCACTATTCATATGTTGTGGTGAACTCCAACATCTGTTTTCGTCCAGAAAACGGACAGCAAAAAAGTTGTTTTTACTCTAAAATTCCTTTCTTCATCGGTGTAGTTTTCGTTAGTGAAAAAATCAAACTTTATCAGTATTTCATAAACTACCAAGTTTAATCAATATTCTTAAGGCTGGGGTTCGCCCGTGTTATACGTCCATAAGGAATATCGGTACCATTTTAACGAAAAGTTGTAAATCAAGAACAATGAAATTTTCACATAGTAAATGTTACACACACTCATCAGGTTGAGTTATTTTGAAAATCCTGGTGCCCTTAGTTTTTCCAAAAAAAATCATAAAATTAGTAAATTTGGAAGAAACAGAATGAAATTAACTCAATTTATAAAAGGCACTATGCTGATATCGAATCCGAAAAAAAAAATTAATTTTGATTTTTTGTTTCGCCTAAAATGGAACCGAAAAAATCCTATTATATAGTAATTTTTGTTGTATTACTATCTTTATTATAAATATTTCTCTGTTTGTTTCTCTATTGATCAAGGGTTATAATAAAAACTGCAAAAAATCCATATGCAATCACAGCTCCATCTATGGACCCCCGTTAGGATTAGACATCGAGGACCGCACCGTTAAAAGGTGCAGATTTGGGGTCGTGACGGCTTGTATTATCGTGTCGCATACCACTAGAGTTATTTTGTTTAAAAAATTCGTTATTTTCTAACCTTCCTATTGACCAGATGCAGTATTGCAGGCGTTATAAATTGTCTCCAGAGTCTAAACTTTGATTAAACTTATTTTGATTTAACGTTTCCTATACTCGTGTTTGCGTTAAATTTAAATATGACGCGTCTTCCCGCGTAGATGTGAAGGATTATTATTCATCTAAAAAGATACTAGATTTATGTAAACTCTACAAACACAACTTTTACCTTTACTATTTGTAAAATATCCTTTAATTGTCATTCAAAGTCCTGTTAACATAAACATAACGCGGCTTGATAAACGATTCATAGCAGGTTATTGTTAGTATTTAGCAAAATGGTTTTGGATACATAGGTATGTAAATACTCTACGCTTGCAATTTTTGAATATGAAGAATAAAAACATTTAACATCTTAGTCCGTGTAGGTACGACGTTTGCTATAAATAAAGACTCAATGTATTTTAAAATACATTACCTAATATTAAAAACATTCTTCATGATGTTTTAAATAAACATTTAAATCAAAAAATTTTTTGATTTCAACATAGCGGTTATAAGAAATAAGAAGACCAAATTAAAATGGCAACGTTAATAGAAAAAATCAGCATTTTCCGGTTCGAAAGTCATTTATCGCTGATCCGTTTTCTCACCAGGTTCATAACAGACACATAATGTATCAAATTGGCCAAATTTAAACCTACCGTCTATCTCAATACGTGAAATCTCTCTGATGAGCGTCGGCATTGAATCAGCCTGTATAAATTTTTCAGAAATGCAATAATAATTAAAAATCAAATAAGAAAAGATATACATTTACAGATTTACAAACATTATATTTAATAGTAGTTTATAAAACAGGATTTCTGTTTCTTTCCAATACCTACGTATTTGTCTTTTCACAATTTAGGAAAATTAAGGTCATTTTCGTGAAATGATTAAAAATAGACATATTTTCTTAAATTGGGGAGAATCTGAAAATTATTTTTCCAAGCCAGCATTTCCGTTTTATAATATAAACACTTAAATAAAAACGAATATCTGGTATTCCCGAACTACAACAAAAACTCGTTGTTCGGTTCTGCCCTAAAAAGGCGTCGTATGAATTCTGAATAATTTAATTGTAATCTAAGATAAGACATACGTTAAGCCTATAATAGTGCCACCTTTTATCCAATAAATTTATTCTGCAAATTATCTCCTAGTGTCGCTAAAGTAAATACCTTGGAAAAATAACAAGAAAATACAATAATTCGACATTCATACACCATCTTTTGGATTGAATTAAAGTTATTTGTTGTGTTGCCAATCTCTCCATAAACACCCTCCCTTATCTGTGTCTTTACTCATAAAGGCATAACCGGTCTTAACCGCGGAGATGACTCACCCTATATATATGCAAACAAGTATTTGCTAACCACAACCAAGAAGAGTTTTATGTTTAGTTTCTTGCTTGAGGCATGTAAAACATTAAAATCAAATAAGATTTTGCTTGATTCAAAAACAAACCTAAAAGCATATTTGTTTGTGTGAACAAACCCTTTCTTTCTGCAAAGAAGGGGTTTGAAACACGAAACTTGAATCAATTAATGCAATATTAATTTGACAGATGCCATAATTACATAGGCAACAATAATAATATTCTAATAATACTTGAAACTAATAAACAATAACCTTAAGGGTGTTGTATAGGTACATTTTCAAATATTTACAGATTACAGGCTACCTTTAAACTTTATGCAAAAATGATTTAGATGAAATATTCTTATAATGTTTATCTACACGTCCTTTGGCATTTTGTTTTTTCAATTTTTTATTAATTGTTATAAAAAATTAAATATAAATAGACAATCGAAAAATAAAATGCGTATCGACGTATAACATATTATTGTGAACATTAATTTCTAGCAAAATTTTTTCGTATTTATTAAGATAAATGTGTAATTTGATAAGAAAGAAATGGATTTTTGGCACTGCTTTAGTACGCCACCTGCAGTGAAATATTTGATATATCCTTGCAATCCAAGACAGGGCGGAGTTACTTTGTTTAGGTGGGGATTCACTTTACGAGCGATATTCGAAATACAGAAATCCTTGTTACGGTTTTGAGTAGGTATTATATATGTTAGTTAACTTTATAAAATTAATGTATATTTTCTTTTTGTTAAATTTACTTATATTATTTTGTATTACATTTCATAAAATTGTACACATTTTCTGGTAGGGTTTGATAACTTTTACATAAATACAAACTTAAACAAAAGTATTACATATGATTCATAAATAATACTAGCTTTTTTAGTTCTTCCACTATTTTACATTTATCAAGATAAAATACTACTGACATTTATAAGTGAGTTAAAAATAATGTAAAACTAATATCGAAAATGAGATGGATATAGATGGTGCGTACTTCATCTGTACAGATCGTCAGATATTGTAGCAGACTGGTAGACGTTCAAAAGTTACGACCTAGTAAAAAATTACTCTCAAACGATTCAGTGTTCGGACAGATATAAAAAGATTTGAAGTAAACCAGAAATTGCTTGGAAAGGATATCTTTTATTTTAAAAATTTAACTAGATTACTTTTCCTGTTATGGTAAATAAAGAACACACAGAAATAGGACTTATTATTTTACAGATGTAGTTACATAATAATAATGAATAAACATTAAATTTTAAATAATTTATATATAATAATAAAACAATGAAATTCGATTCAATACATGATATTATAGTAGTCATTCTATATTTTTTTTTGGAAGAAAATATGGGGGACTATTTTATTTGATAAATCGTTAGTGGGGCATGCGACGACTCTAAAACCAAAAAGTTGGAACTCCTTGTGGGTTTTTGGTAATCTCAAAAAGTTTTTGAATGGATTCTCGGCGTAAATGGTTGGTCGAACAAAAAATTTTTTTAACAAAAAAAAACAATATCTACAAATTATCTAATGTACTCGCTGCGCTACAGCCAAAAGCGGAAAAAGCAGAGGGCGCCAAAATTTTCAAAAATGGGTTTTCACTATTTTTCGGCGCGAAAAATTTTTTTAGCGTTTGATGCAAATGTAAAGTTGCAGAGAATGCCTCAATTTGTCTGAAGGGCAGTAGAGAGATAACCGTTTCTACGTTAGGACTTATCTTTTCTGGCTCTTTGGAAATAAGCGTTTGCTTCATTTGCGAAGAAAAATTTCGGAGACGAAGAATACTGTGCGTTGAAGCCGCGGGACAGGTCATCTTCATGGCATTGTACGATGGTGCCACTTGCAAATACACACTGTCTCAACTTCGCTTCAAGGAATTCACGCAATCCGCGATCAAGAGCAAAGTGAATCTCCCTTATTTACCGCCTTCGCCCGGACTTCTCGAACGTTGTTTCCATGGAATATGTGTTCATTTGGTTGTTCAATAATTTCTGGAGTAAGCAAAACCGAAGTAACTGCAAAATTGTTTTTTAACATACTATACCACCAATAGAATCTTGTTCCTTTCACTCACGAAAAATAGTACATTATAATATAATAATATAATGACATTCCTTTCGTTCTGCAAACTCCAACAAAACAAAGTCATTTTTAATTCGAAAATATATTACCGTTGTTTTAATATAATAATAATATAATAATAGTATAATAATAATAATGTATATTTACTCATCTATAATTATTAACATTATATTAATTACAGATTATCGTCATATCTGAGTAATCTTGTGGTAATTATCACATTTGACATAAAATATCACATTAATTTAAATTAAAGTGTATATATGTATAACAAGAATCATTGTATCAACAATATGACAAACAACGATATACACAAATAAACAAATAATAATAAATGATAGAATGTTATATACTTCAGCAGCTCGCGTTAATTGCCAGAAAATCTTCGACGCCGTAGTACTTCCTCTCCATCAGCAGCCCTTTGACCCTTTTCTTGAACTCGTCAGGTGGTAGGTCTTTAAGTTCTTCTTCAAGTGGTTATATAGCTTGGGACCCCAATAATCGACACCCGACTGCAACAGTGAAAGTCAATGATAAGGGGTTCTTAGATGCTTTCTACTTAGTGTGTTGTACTCATGTTTGTTTCCATTTGGATAAAATGTGTGTTTGTTGGTAGCCTTTTTTGCAGTAGAAATATTCTATTTGCATCAGCCGTCTGTCTCGAAAAGAGAGTTCCATAACTTAGAAGAGAATGAAAATACGAACAGTACGCCACCTTTGCAGATTCGTATGTGCATACATGTCTCAGTCTTCTTATGGTGAATACCACAAACGTCAGTCTACCAGTGTCCCCACCTCAGAGTCCACTATCAGACCCAAAAATTTGGCTTTTCCCGATCTTCTGTTGTTTTCGTGGAAAATTTCATGTTTTGTTTTTTGTTCGGGTTTATTTTCAGGTGATTTGCCGCAAACCAGCCCTCTGCTTTTTGGATGTCAGCTGCAGATTTTGCTGTTAGTTCTTGGAGTTCTTTCCCCCTTACTAACAACGTGGTATCATCCGCATATAGACACAATTCCGTGTCTGGGGCACTACAGGGCGGGGTCATTCATATATATAATGAATATTTTCGGTCCAAGAATTAGCGAGACATGGATGCCTTTCTATCTACTTTGGGTCTTCTCAGGAAGCCGTACGCTTCAAAATAATTTCTTGTATAGATACGAAGTGCTGGTATACTTGCGTGGGTGAGTATTCCGTAATCCAAAAAATTCTTAATTACTCACTCTGCGACATATTCCGGAAATTTGAAAAATTCTTAATGATACACGTACATGTCGTTTTAGTTTCACTTTTGGATGTGTGAAATTAGGCCCCTTTTTTCGAAAATCGGAATTCTGACGGTTGTTCCAGGTTGTTCTAGGTTTATTCTCAATTGTTCAAAAGTATTTCAAAAAATAAATTATAATAGGCCGAGAAAATGACAAAAACAAATTTTTGCTAGCGCCCCTTTTTTCGAAAATCAAAATTCTGACGGTCGTTCCAGGTTTATTTTAAATTGTTCCAAAGTATTTCAAAAAAAAAATCGTAATTGGCTGAGTTAAAAGGAAAAGCGATTTTCTTACAGCCTCTTTTTGCGAAAATTGAAATTCTGTTTCAGGTTGTTCTAGATTTGTTCGAAACGCTCTTCTAATACATCAAAACCGTATCTCATATATCAAAAGATATTGCAAAAAAACTATATCCAAAAGTGAGAAGTTAGCCCCTCTCTTTTTCGAAAATCGAAATTCTGACGGTTGTTCTAGGTTTGTTTTAGATTGTTCCAAAGTATTTCAAATAAAAAGTCATAATTGGCTGAGTTAATAGGAAAAAACGATATCTTACAGCCCCCCTTTTTGCGAAAATTGAATTCTGACGGTTGTTTCATGTAGTTGTAGATTTGTTCTAAACATTTTTCTAATGCCTCAAAACCGTATCTCTTATAGGTATATCGAAGTATATTGCAAAAAAAAAAACAAAATCCAAAAGTGAGAAGTTAGCCCCCTCTTTCCGAAAATCTAAATTCTGACAGTCGTATCAGGTTTTTCTAGGGTTGTTCCAACGTATTTTAAAAAAAAGTCGAAATTAGCCAAGATAATAGGAAAAAATGAGGTGTGGCCACGACACAACTTTCTTGTACGTATGGGCGTTTTAAATCATACAATTTTAAACATTATTTTATACAAAAATTATTCAAAATCCTATTCTAAGTACTTCCAGTCTCTTAATGAATCTCTACAGGATACATACTTAATGAGATATTTGCAAAAAAATGCTACTCGCTAAGAGTAAAAGTATTACTTCCGGTCCGAATTTTGAATTTTCATTTATACAAAAAATATTTCAAATCCAACTCTAAATGCTTTTGTACTCTTGACAAATATATATAGAATGCATAATTTGCGAAATATTTGCAAAAATCGCTATTCGATAAGAGTAAAAGTATTACTACCGTTCCGAATTTTGACATTTTTTTTTTATACAAAAGGTATTGAAAATTAAGTTCTAAATACTTTTATACTTGTAACGTACCTGTCTAAAAACCGTTTAACGACCGCTCGGGCATACGATTTCGACGCTCGAGCTTCTGCGTCGGGTATTCCCCGCAACAAACAACTGTTTAACGTGGGGAATACTCGGATACGTTTTGTTGATGCGTAAAAGATGCATTATAATCATCGACAGGTTTTAAAGCCGTAATAACTATGTAGCGGAAAGGTTTGATTCATGAGATGGAAAAGCTCCTCGCGATTTGGTTGATGACCAGATACAAAACAAAAATTCCGAGAGCTTCTATATACACGTAGAAACGGAGACAATGCCGGTTTTAAGGCATTTAAAGATACAATTACATTGTTGTTAGGAGGTAATGTCGCTGGATTGAAGTTAAAACTTTTTCTTATCTATTGCTTTGAGAACCCATGTGCATTAAAGCATGTTTACTATCGTGCAAACAACAAATCATGGATGACGCAAGCATTATTTGAGGAATGGTTCCTCAACTGCTTCATACCGTCGGTTAATATTGTTTGAAAAAGAACTTGCCATTTAAAATTATCCTTCTGCTTAACAATGTACCAGGTCATCCCCAACATCTTGATGATTTACACCCAGATGTAAAGGTGGTGTATCTGCCTAAAAACACAAACGCTATCCTACAACCAATGGATCAGGGTACAATAGCTACGTTTAAATAATACTATTTGTGCACAACGTTTTCCAAAGCCATAACAGCAACAGAAAGTAATGAAATAACTCGTGACTTCTGAAAGTCATATAATATTTTAGAATACATAAAGAACATTGAAACCGCGTGGGAAGAAGTGACAGAAAGATGTGTGCAGGGTCTATGGAAAAATGTAAAATGTCAGAAAGTGTTCAGGAATAATTTAGATTTTGACGAAGACGAGTACACTAATGTCATACATAAAGTAGTGGAACTTGCTAACATACTTAATTTAAAAGCTGAAGCGGAGGATATTGAAGAATTAATAGAGTTGGAAGTACAACGGCTCCCGGAAGAGGAACCAGTAGAGGAAAGTGAATGAAACCAATAAAACTAGAAGGTATGGATTCAAATGTTGAACGGTTCACGAAAGTTGAACGGCCAATAAATGAAGTTTTACAAGTTACAAAGCAGACTACATTAACGACATTCTTTTCAAAAGCTATAACCAGGACTCCTACCCTTGTAAATACTTCTATTTCTTCGCCGCCATCTCCCTTACCCAGCTTTTGATAGCTCTGGTGATAAATACAATGACGACGTTTATCAACGACATTTTGCACTACATATCATAAATAGTTATTCTTCGTTTTTCACAGAATGAATTTAAATTATTAATACGTCACTTTTTAATTTTTATATGTATTTTTATGTTCTGTAATATATAAGAGATGCAATTAAAAAGTTTGCTTTGAACTTTTGGAGAAATGTAAATGGAGAAACATATTCGTGTATGTATTGCGTATGTAATAATATAGATAGAAATAAATGTCGTATATCACGAGTATTTAAATCAAGTGACACATAATTTAAATATAAATGCATATACTGTGTATATAGGTACAATTCATTATTATTTACTTTAGCATTAAGTAACATTATGAAAGGTAAATTATAACATAGGGTACATCATAACATAATAAATTGTTTTATAGAACGATTTGTAATACGCCCAATGGAAAAGAAAATCAACACGATATTAGCGCCGTCAACAAAATAATACTTCAAACATCATACTCTTACATAACATAGAAATTTGAAGACTGCATTCCTCTCACATCTGGTCGACTAATTGAGAATAATTGTCAATGGGCATTTTACCTCATTTCGCTTCTTTCCCCCAATTACTTACTAATAAAAATAAATACCAAATTAAATTGAATTAATATTATTTTCCTTAGAAAAGTTTTATGAGGCGAAAAACAATATGGAGAACTACAAGTGGGAACGAGGACTCTGACGGAAGATTTAGTTATGCATTGTACAATGCGGTGGCCACATTGAGCAACTTTAATAATGCTCCTTAGGCTTTCCATAAAATAAATCACATTTTTTTCTAAACCCTCTAGTAATTTATTACAGCTTCGAACTCCGATATTTCAAGAACCGTTAGGAATTCGGGAAAAGTGAATAGAAACATTTTTGCTTAAAATTAGTCATTGAATTCACGTGCGAGGTTTCTCGGATACCTTGGCGGCCACCCTGTATAATAATAGTACCTATAGATATAAATAATTATCCTGTGATTTTCAATACGCCCAATGAAAAAGATAAACAAGACGATGACATAGTACCGTTGAACAAAGTATTATTATTATTATATAGTATTCATAGACACTAAGTAATATTTCTTTTAATCATAATTCCATCTTACATATTAACTTTTGACTTATTGAACATATGTCTGACTAAAAAAACTTACAATTTACATTCCTGTTGCGCCTAGACTCGCAGACTAAATAAATCATACAAAATATTACTAGCACCTACGTTACGTAGAGTATGTGTAGCCTGAACAGAGACAAATAGCACTTAACGCATCGTACGTATGTTATTTTGAATGCATCGCTCCCATAAGGGCGGTACTTATAAACCGGGAACTGTACAATTTAGATTTTTACTATAGCATTTAGCAAAACAGTACATGGTAGTGGGGTATTGGCAAGCTCCACCTCTGAGTAGAACCCCCTTTAACCCGCCGCGAAGACGTCGAAATTTTTAGTTTGGTATACAACACCCTTAAGATTAACTTTAAGACTAACTAATGTACAAACATTTTTTTAGTATTTTATCGGCCACTATCGTGTGGTACTATGCATTGTAGTTTCTTCAATGTCATCCTGTAGATATTGAAATGATGAAAATCACCTTAATCGATGTTTATTTTAATTCATAATATAACATCCACTTTCAATTTGTAGGTTTTTTGATTGAATTTTAGTATTAAATGACGTAAACACAATAGACCATAATGATTATTACTCGTTTGATAAATATGTAACGCAATCTTACCGCCTTTTCAAGCCCATTCTAAGATTTCGGGTTGCTTTGGATTTATTCAATAGAATTAATACAAAGCAGAGTGTCAATTAAAATAGTATATTTCAATTGGCAATACGGGTGGAAGGGAGAGAGTAAAAAATGCAAAACACTGACAAAAAAATAATAAAAATGAACAAGCGCTTAATGTCATTGACATTTATAATTCAGTTTTGTATTATTTTGTCCGTTTGTTTATAGTCATTTTTTGCCTTATTTACCGCCGGGGGGGGGGGGAGTAAAAAAGTAAAACACTGACTATAAATAATAAAAATAAACAAGTACTGGGCTTGTTGTCTGTAGCCCAGATATCATTTTCCTATTACATGGCGAGATTGTTTACATAGTTCAATATCATGGTACCTTGCCAAGTGAGTAATCTATACTTTAATCAATAGTTAATTCGCATAGATAGTTATTCATTGATTCATTTTTAATTTACTAAATTTCCCTTTTTAGCTACTGGGCCAAGTTACATAATTAGCTTTTTTTGTTCTGGATTTTTGCCACTATTTTCTGACTTTTCTTTTGCCTTTACCAAATTACGTCTTTTTCTTTTTTGGATAGTTGTCACATAATAAAGGCAAAAGCTGTTCTATTGTCTTTAATGGTACATTCAACTAAAATCTTTCACTGAGATGTAATTTAAAATATCCCCAGTCAGTGTCGGTTTTGGCTGTTAGTTATTACACTTATTACTTTACCAGTAATTGTGTGCACGATAAGTATGTGATCTTATAATGGTGTCTCTCTCCTTCTGGTACTAGCATAAAACGTGTGGCTATATTTCTTGAGATAAATAAATCTAAGGTGTCATGCTTTATTATATTCATATTATTTGGACAATAAGTATGCTGAAGACCACTTTCTATTTAATTCTGTAATCGATTGGTAGAGTTCTTAACCCATTTCTTTGTGATTAAACGTGAGCCCCAATGTGTATGATTGGTATTAGAATCTTCAACACTTCACCTACTATAAATTTACCTCCAAGTGTTCAGAAGAAAAAGTTTAATATTCATTTGCCTGTATTACATATCTTAGGTACCTGTATATCGCTGTAGTTTCACGTGTTCTTGTTTTAAAGCTTTTATTGGCAGCCTCTATTTTTTCTGTTTTTCTCTCTTCATATTGCCTTACGTTATTTTTTACTATGATTGCTGCTCTTTCTCTAGCTTAGTTTTACTGGACTTGGTATCCCTTAAATTTGATATACATTTGATATGTGCAGTAATTTTATAAAACCAAACATAACATAATCAACATTTAGGGTTTCTAACATAGCCTGTAATATTCTTGGGTCTGTAGCCATTAATAAGATCAACACGAGGTTCTGATTATTTTCAATTTTGATTAATCTATAAAAGATAAATTTATAAAATTTTTCTTGCCTTTTTCTTTCTTATAGATTTTTTGTTGTTTTATGCCTATATAGGTGTTACAAAGACCCAAGGCAACCACATGGATCCCATGTTAAGGATGTTATTAGAAAAGGCTCACGAAGCAATAATGGATGCTGGTTATAGCCCTGCTGATTTTGTCGGTACAAATACGGCAGTTATTGTTGGATATTCTATCGCATCAGTTGAAAATCCTTCCATATACAAAACTGAAACTGCTTTTAATGATACCATCACTGGGTGAGTTACAATGTAGTTGGAACAGCATGCAATGTAAAAAGGATTATATGGTCTATTTACTATCTTTTTGAATACGTACTCTAACGTTTTCAGGTTCGCAATAAACAACTCGTGCAACTTATTTATTTAAAACAGTCTGTATATTCATACACGTAAAATTAATTACAAAATAAAAATATAAAACTAATGCATCACACTTAAACTACTACGATTTAAATTAACACAGGTATTTATTTCTATTACTAATATTTATGTCCGTCTATTTATATCACTGTACCGTATTTATTTACTACTACTATTTATATGACACAGTAATATTTATGTCTTTATTGCACTATAAAAACTGCACTATTCACTATTTATGTTTATTCTTCGACTACCACTCAAGGAACTATTTATTTATTTCTTATATTTATTTTTACTTTGGTCTGTTCCGCACGACTATTGAATATCTTATTTCCGAATGACCCATCTCCGTGACCCAGCCGCCTTATATATTCGCATACAGAAGATCCAAAGGATACGGGCATTCTTCTTCATAAATCGAGAGACGTTCCAGTCTTTTCGCTTGCTACGCCGTACGGCGTGCATGATTTACGACTGTTTACATTGCTTTTTATCATTGTCGCCCGGATGTCTACTTCTTTTTTTTTTTTAATGTAAACTCGTTTCGTTACAATACTATGTTTTGTTTTATCTGAAACAAGATTAAACGACCGACCCTATATCGGCCTCAAATTCAAGTTTTGTAGTTATTTTAACGCATGTAACACTTAAAGTTACTTGTTAAAACTAACATTAAATAATACACTAATCAAACTAAATATATCAAATTTATTGGCGGCACTAATTATGAATTTGTATCGAATTAAATATAACAAATTATTTCGTTTATGTTGGTGTGTTACTTCTTCCTCGCTACTGACCTATTTTCTGTAAGCGAGCAGTCCCCTCCTCTAGACATGACCATAAAAGTAAGAAAGTAAGAAAAAATATTTGCGTGGCGAATATTCTAGAAGCGTAAAAAGCGAAACCCTATGATGTAGGCCAATACGGCGTTTATACACTGAACTTACTATGCCGCAAAAAAACTAATTACGCAGTTATAAGTATATATTTTTAATAAAATTTTGTAGGCATTTATGCTGTGTTGAGGTTAATAAATGATGAAAGAAGTGGAAACAAAACGATAAACCCAACACATCCTTCCTTTTTTGCAGATTAATTCGTTTTTTCGTCACAATCTGTACTATATTCTTAATTCTGTATTATCAAGGTGTCAAGCATCGATGGTAGCAGCAAGAATAAGCTATTATTTGAAACTAAGAGGACCTTCTCACATGATAGATTCTGGATGCAGTAGTTCTTTGTTCGCCATCGAAGAGGCACGCACACAAATATTAGAAGGCAGATGTGATAGAGCCATTGTTGCTGGTACTAATTTGTGCCTTCATCCCGCCCTCTCACACGAATTTGCAAGGTATCAAAATTTAAATTAAGTAAAGCATTTTTATCCAATTATAGCACAATCTTCTACCGGATTTTCTCGTGTTGCTCCATCCGTACTATCAAGTTCTTTAGGATCTGTTATCACCATGATTTTCTCCTTATTGCTCTTATTTGAGAAAAATCAATTTGACGTTTAATATTTTTTACGATACCTTCCCGATGTGTTAAATCTTAAGTTCAATTCAGTAAGAGAATTCATCATCAATGCTGAATGCCAGTCATGCACTGGTGAATCTGGGGGCGGCAGAGAAAATCTCTCTGATAGCAGGCCCTGAAGAAGATGGCAATATTGACAACGAAACATCGAGTAGAACTTCAACAACACGACAAAATACGGAAGAAGATTGTACCATAGAGTGATACGATCTCTGAAAGCCTGCGAAATTTTATCTTTGACAATGTATGTAAATGTAGAATAGGTGCAATCAGTCCAGATGGTTCTTCCAAATCTTTCGACAACGCAGCAAATGGATATGCCAGGTCTGAAGCTGTGGCAGTCATCCTCCTTGAGAAAGCAAAATGCGCGAAAAGGAATTATGGGGAAGTATGTTTTTGATCATTTCTTCTTCTAAGTGTCTTGTCGTCATATTTATTTAATTGAAGATTGTCCACGTCAAGCATAATTGCGACGGTTTTAAAGTCGAAGGACTAACTTTTCCATCGGCGGCTGGTCAGAAGCTCTTGATGAAGGAGTTGTACCAGGAAGCCCAAGTTGACCCAGCGACTGTAGCATACGTGGAAGGTCATGGAACTGGTGAGATTATAGGATAAGTACGCTAAAGTAAGCAAAATAGCACAGATTTATCTTTCATCTTGCACCTAAATTCTTAGGAAAAATATTGTTGTGACTGTTGAATTGCTTTGATATTTTAAGAGTGCTCTTCAATCTGCTATTTTACGAACGGCTTCTATCTTAAAATTTACATTTCTTGCAGCGACATTGCCTTTAGATCGGGGTGATACGGTGGAAGTCTCAAAACTGTGTGTATCCATGAGAAGGTACTCGGTAACTATGTTTTTCGCGCTCAAGTGTTCCTTCTCATCTACCAATCTAATTCTTCCAACTAAGACTTGGTACATGCTCGAGTTACATAACAAAACACGAAATTTACCAACTTTGCCAAACTCAAACCTACTCTCTATTCCAAATAATAAGCGAAATACCCATGGTAAGCGTAGAAATTGAATCACCCTATATATTCCTTTTTTAGAAATGCAATAATCACTAAAAAGTACCTATTTATTATCTAAATCAAATAGGTAAAGGACATAGATCTACATAGGTATTAACAAACATTATATGTAACAATATGTTATAGAACAACTTTCCTATTATTCTTGTATAGGCGTTATTTGCATTTTTACAATTTAGGACAGTTAGTCAATGATTTCAGAATAGACACATATTCTATTAAATCGTGTATGAGGTCATAAAATTCTTTTTCTAAGCTAACATTTCATTTTTATATTACGTCAAATACAAGTTACATATGTCTGGTATTGGAGAACTACGAAAAAACTCTGTTTTTATCTAAAAAAAATGAGGTGTGGCCACCACACGACTTTCTTATACGTATGAGCGTTTCAAATTATAGAATTTTTTTATACAAAAATTATTCACAATCCTATTCTGAGTACTTCTATTCTCCTAATAAATCTCTATAGAATGCAAGATATCAAAAAAGTGCTACCTGCTAAGAGAAAAAGTGCTACTTCCGGTTTGAATTTTGAAATTTCACATATACAAAAAATATTGCAAATCCAATTGTAAATACTTTTGTACTCTTGATAAATACTATGGCACTGATGTACCTTTATGTTGATAAAAATAATTGCAAACATTAAAAACTACTTCTCGCGTTTGGGCGTGTATTACTGTATGTTCCCCTAGCGAAGACATTATGATCCGCCACTGACAATTAATTGTAATCTGACTACTACTTCAGTTAGTGGGCGTACGCGTTTTTAAAATCGACTACTGCGCATTCCTACCGCTCGCCATCTAATTTGGCGTTTACAACACTTTAATTGGTTTATAGTGCTTTTTTGTAAGCTAAACGCTGTCTTGATATACAGGGTGTTTAAAAAAGATGCGGCAATATTAAAGGGGTTGATTGCCCAGGTCATTTTATACAAAAAAGTTTATAATAAACAAGGTCCGCAAACGCTTCGTTACCGATCTACAGCGTGTTGAAGTTTAATTAAAAGAAACAGTAAAAATTAGATTTCTCCAAGACGGCATTAAAGATAATAATGAAATTTTATGCGTGTTATTTTTCAAGAAAAAAATAGGACGCCGCTGATTTCTCTAAAACTAAAAATATGTTTCTATTCTTTCTTCAATTGTGAAGAAAAAAGCTCTCTTAACTTTTTATCGTACGACGTAACGTTTTTTAGTAAAAAAAACACATTTTAGTGAATGCACATTTATCATGCTTACAAAAATATTTTTAAACAGTCCTGTTTTATTCACTGACATATTGAATGACATATGATTAATAATTTTGTATATGTCGAATTTGTTGAATTTCCTTATCATGAATCGCTATACAAATGCAGAGATGACCGACATGCACTACATTTATGGACTTGCTGATGGAAATGCATTAGAAGCTAGGCGGTTGTATACTGAAAAATTTCCTGGCCGCATTGCTCCTGATAAAAAACTTTCGAAAGTATTCATCGGCGTCTTTATGAAACAGGCACATTAAGACGAAGTGGAGGAGCAGGAAGGCCAAGGACAGCAAGAACGGTAGAGCTGGAAGAGGATGTGCTAGACATGACTGAAGAAGATTGAGGTACTTCTACTCGAAAAATTGCTGACGCTTTGGATGTAAGTAATGGGACTATTTGGCACATTCTGAAGGAAAATTTGTTGTACTCATTCCATATACAACGCGTTCAAGCATTACTTCCTGCTGATTTTCCTCCTCGCATTGCATTCTGTCAATGGCTTTTGCAGAAAATGGTTCAAATCTCTCAATTCCTGATGTTGATTCTGTACACCGATGAAGCGAATTTTTCAAGAAATGCAATACGCAATTTCCATAATAACCATGTATCGTGTGACGAACATCCACATGAAATTGTTGAAAATCGTTTGTTTGGATTGTGGGTGACTGCCTAATTGGACCGGTATTTTTACCAAGGAGACTAACCGGAGAGGTGTATCGCAACTTTTTGGAAAACACGCTCCCTGGATTTCTGGAGGACGTACCATTAGCAATTAGAGATGAATGTGGTATATGCACGATGGCGCACCTGCCCACTTTAGTCAAGTAACTCGTGATTTCTTAACACAAGCATACGGAAATCGCTGGATTGGCCGAGGTGGACCACACTTATGGCCTGCACGATCCCCGGACTTAAATCCCCTGGATTTTTTCCTGTGGGGCCATTTGAAGTCATTGGTGTATGCTACTCAATTGGAAAACGTAGAAGACTTAAGAAATCGAATCATTGCTGGGTGCAACTCAATTGAAACCGATCCTGTTGGTTTTGAGAGAGTTCGCCAGTCGATGAGGAGAAGATTGGATTCTTGCATCCGAGCTCAAGGTGGTCACTTTGCACGGTTATTGTAATTTTTGCTTGCTAAAATTATTGGTATGGTAAAATATTTGTTTTTGCCCTTAAATAAAACCCTTGTTATTTAAAAAAAATTTCTGTAAGAAATGTACATGCACTAAAATGTGTTTTTTTTACTAAAAAACGATACGTCGTATGATAGAAAGTTAAGAGAGCTTTTTTCTTCACAATTGAACAAAGAATAGAAACATATTTTTATTTTTAGAGAAATCAGCGGCGTCCTATTTTTTTCTTGAAAAATAACACGCCTAAAATTTCATTATGATCTTTAATGCCGTCTTGGAGAAATCTAATTTTTACTGTTTCTTTTAATTAAACTTCAACACGCTGTAGATCGGTAACGAAGCGTTTGCGGACCTTGTTTATTATAAACTTTTTTGTATAAAATGACCTGGACAATCAACCCCTTTAATATTGCCGCATCTTTTTTAAACACCCTGTATATTTTGATTGTCCTATGTATAGAGCGATTTGTTGAACAATAAATGATGTATTTATATAGGGACAAACGTCGGTGATCTTCAAGAACTTAACGCTTTGGACGAGATTTTCGGCAAAAGAAGAAATACACCCTTACTCATTGGCGCTGTAAAGTCCAACATGGGCCACGCCGAGCCAGCCTCGGGATTATGTTCCGTAATTAAGGTAGTCTTTGTGAATCAATTGTGCAGTGAAATCCGAACGAGCAAATACAAATTCATATTAAATTGTTTACAGGTAATAATTGCTATGGAATCAGGTTTTATACCACCGAATCTTCATTACAAACAGCCGAGAAAAGGTGTAGAAGGATTGGAAAAAGGAAGAATGCATGTTGTAACTGAGAATACACCAGTGCCAGAGGATCAAGGACTATTTGGCAAGTGTAAAACTTGTATAGACTTTAGTGTAGTAATACGAGGGTGGTTTGGAAACTAGGTGGTTTGACACAGAGATGGCGCAAACTCGCAAGAGTCTTTTTTACCATTCTGTAGAATCATCCTTTAGGAAGTTAAATATGACAGTACTGATCGATCTGTCAAATAAATGACAGTCAATGACCGTGCTAACGATAAGAATTTGCAAAATCACAATTTTAGAGAAGAATGAAAATATATATTTGCTAATGCAGAACAAGTGTGGCATATAACGATTCTACTACTGGGAAATGACCAAAAGGTACCAGATGACACATTTTTAGAGGAGGATGAAAATATATATTTGCTAATGTAGAACAAGTGTGCATATAGTGATGGCGCTACTAGGGTATAACTCTTTTCGACCGGCCACTGCACTAAAAATGACTGGTCCACGCCGCTACAAAAGAAACTCCCTTATATTTCGTTATTTTTACCTCCCACGTCTAAACTATCAACTTTACTATGGGGTCGTCGCGAACTTTTTTGTAGAGAATTTCATGTTTTACAAAAAAGGTACTATACAATTTTGCTCTATCTAGCTTCGTTTTCAAGGCGGAAGAGATATAACGTCTAAAAATGAGTAACTTTCACAAGTTTAGCACTTTTTAGAAATTATTTAAACAATTACTTTATAGCAAAATTAATTACATGCCCTATTCAGTCGATTTTCCTATATATTTCCTACTTTTTGATTGTTCGTGAAGTGAGAAAAATTTTAGTTTGAATGATTGGTGTTTGAATCGTTGCACTCTCGCCTCGTTTACATGATTTTAACTTTCGGCCGAACCTGGATTGTGTCAACACAAAAATCTAGCTCCGTCTTCTTTTAAGAAGAGATAGATACAATATCGTGGTCCTCCTACAGCCTACCTCCCGCTTCCACCCTCAAGATTTTGCGGGTTGCCCATCGACTGGATGAACCGCCTTAATCTGTTTTTGACAGTACGCTAAAGTAAATGTCTTGTGTGATTTTATAATAATGGAAAACACTGAGTTGAAAACAGTGATAAAGTACTTATATTTAAAGAGCTTAACACCAACCGAAATCAGAGCAGAGAATCCACTGCTTCGTTTTCGGTGGTTAAAAATTGGGTTGCCGAATTTAAGCGTGGTCGTATGACTCGTATGAGTACAAATGATGAACATTGTAGTGGACGTCCAAAACGTCTTTGATGCGCGTCGAATAAAAATGCGCGAGATAGTAGACACTTTAGGTATCTCAAATGACAGTGTATACAGAATTTTTAGTGAAGAATTGTTTCTGAAAAAATATTGGGTATAGTTCGATGCCGCGGTCACTCACACCGGAGCAAAAACTGAATCGTTTGAGTGTTTCTCGCAAACTTTTGACACGTTTTCGCCGCAATCAGAAGGACTTTGTACGCCGTTTCATTATCCTCGATGAAACCTGGATCCACCATTACACTCCGGAAACCAAAGAACAATCCAAACAATGGGCAAGAAAGGGTTCTCCGCCACCAAAGAAGGCAAACACGGTTTTGTCAGCAGGAAAGGATATGGCAACTGTTTTTTGGGATTCTTATGCTATTATTGTTACATCTTATTTTTGATTGCATTAATTATTATTTAAAGTTACGTTTATTTCTGCATTTTTAATTAAATAATGAGTTTGAATTTTGAATTTTGTTCGGTAATTTCTTCTTTTTTTTTTGCGGTTTTTCTTTTTGTTATTGGTTTTAGAAATTCTCTTTTTATTTATCGTAATTATTTCGGTATTTTTCCGCTTTTAAAACTCAATTTTTCTTAGTTTTGGTTTCTGTCATGCGTCTAGTGAATTTCATCGGCATCTCTTCCGGCATTATGCTTTTTCGATCCGGTTGAGTCGGAGTTGTGTACTATTCTCTTCAAGCATTTTATTGTGGATGTATTGTTACTCTAGCATGGTTAATTACACTGCCCAACAATGAAAATGTTTCGGACTCAAAAATAGCTGAATCTTATGTATTTCTACCCGCTGAATTCCAAAATAACAATAAAAATCACCGATTACCTCTTGTTTTGAAGATACAGTGACATGTCATTGATCTAGGGTAAGAATTATTAGTTTGAGGAAAATTTACGTTTTGGTATTTGGCACAACTGTCAACCGACAGAACACATGCTTTTTAACTATTTGGAGGTTATGTACACTTTTACTGGTGCTGTTAATGTGCATTTCGTATTGTTTCTGTTATAATTCATATATATTTCTCGTTTGTAAGTGCTTTTGAAGTGTAAAATTGTAAAAATGCCACGAGAATGTGTAAATCAAGTGAATCAATTCTGTTACATTTGTGGAGAAATAACATTTTCGTCACAAAAACGCAATCTGACGCCTATTGTGAAGACTGCTTACCAGCATTATTTTGGTGTGAAGGTAGGAGACCAGGATAAGTCATGGGCTCCACATATGTGTTGTAACTTTTGTTCAGTCACACTGCGAGATTGGTTGAAAAATAAAAAACGATCTATGCCTTTTGCTGTGCCTATGGTTTGGCCTAAAAACCATATAGATGATTGCTATTTCTGCTTGACCCCACCTATAAAGGTAGGAATGTCTATGAAGAAAAGAAGAAAAGTTCAATACCCAAATCTTCAATCTGCTATTCGACCTATTCCTCATTCAAATAGCTTACCTGTTCCTAATCCACCCGAAAACTTTTCATTTGAAATAGACATTCAAGACTCTGTGGATGAAGAGGAACCCAGTAAGCCTTCCACATCCCATGACCCTGATTTTGAAATAAAAGATGACAAACCGCACAAACTGTGTCAAGCGGAACTGAGTGATCTCATTAGGGACCTCGACCTGTCAAAGGAGAAGGCAGAGCTCCTAGCTTCTAGACTAGAGCAATGGAATCTTCTCCAATGTGATGTTAGGGTCTCACAGTACAGACAACGTCATAAGAATCTGATTTCCTTTTTTGAGAAGAAAAACAATCTTGTTGTTTGCCGCGACATTAATGGCTTGATGAAGGATTTGAAATTGAACCATGATCCGACTGAATGCAGACTATTCATAGACTCCTCCAAGCTTAGTTTAAAAGCTGTATTACTACACAATGGAAACCATCTTCCTTCTATTCCTGTTGGTCATGCTGTTCACATGAAGGAGACATATGGAAATATGTCAACACTCCTCGACTCGATAAAATATAATGAACACAAGTGGAAAATCTGTGGCGATTTCAAAGTAATCGCTATACTCTTGGGAATGCAACTGGGTTACACAAAATACTGCTGTTTTTTATGTATGTGGGACAGTAGGGATAAAAAATCACATTATATCCAAGTAGACTGGCCTGCAAGAAATCTTAAGCCAAGCGAGAAAAATGTTGTTGCTAAGCCACTTGTGGATCCAAAAGATGTCCTTCTTCCACCCCTACATATAAAGCTGGGATTGATGAAAAACTTTGTTAAAGGTATGAACCAAGAAGGACAGGCCTTTAAGTACGTAAGGGAAAAATTTCCGAAATTAAGTGATGCCAAAGTTAAGGAAGGTATTTTCGTCGGGCCACAAATTCGAGAACTTGTAAAGGATCCTGCATTTGATCGAATTCTGGAGGGAAAAGAAAAGGAAGCTTGGGAAGCCTTCAAGGGAGTTGTTCATGGATTTTTAGGCAACAAACGGGATAAGAACTACACTCAGTTAGTGACAGTGCTCCTACAAAAATATCATGAACTCGGATGCAACATGTCTCTTAAAATACATTTTCTATACTCCCATCTCGACTTTTTTCCTCCTAATTGTGGAGCTGTCAGTGATGAACACGGTGAGCGATTCCATCAGGATATTTCTGTTATGGAACAAAGATATCAAGGCTGTTGGAATGAAGCAATGCTTGCGGATTACTGTTGGTCATTGTGTAGGGATGCTCCAGAAGTCGTTTACAAGAGGCAAGCCAAAAGACCACGATCCCATGAAGCCAGTACATAGTTATCTTTACGATCATACATCTTCCAGGTATTCTTCAATTATTTTAGGACTCTTTGAATATATCTGCTACAAAAAAAATTAAATGGACTTTCAATGTAGATGGAAAATGTAATTTAACTGTATAGTCTTCTATTAATCAAATTCACACTAAGCTAATTCCATGTATTGTGTATCACAGAAACTAGAGCTAATAAAAATATTTCATTGTTAAATTCGTTTTTCTCAACCAAAAATTAGTAACATTTAACAAATTATGTGCAGGAAACATTAAAAAATTATTTTTTTGTTGGGCAGTGTTATTTTTGGAATCGCGAAGAGTATTTGTAAGGCTGTTAAAGGCACTGCTTGTGAAGTATCGTGCCGTAAATAATTTTCGGAATCGGAAGCATTTTCCATAGCCGCTGCACGTGGTTGCTTGTGAAAGAACATCTTTTTTGTTATTGCTGCATATCTAGCAGGTATTTATTTTTACCTCTCCCTATTTAATTATAGAACGATCGAGTCGTGTTTTTGTCAGGGTCGTTGATTAATTTTTGGTGTCTTTTTTTTAGGAATTTTTCTATGTGGACTTTTGATTGAAAGTTTTTTTTTTGATTTATATTTGCGATTTTTATGGAAGATTTTTTTTTTCCGATTCGATTCTAACTTACAAATTTTATTTGTAACTTAAATGCTTGGGTACATCGCCATCACCATTGTGTTCCTTGGTCCTGGTGATGTCGTCCGGTGGAGTTTGAGTTAAGTGTTACCATATTCCTTTATCTATTTTGATTGTGTTTAAACATTACCGATGACATTTTAATTGCTTAAATTTTGTAAAATTGTAGATTCAGAGGTTACCTTATTAATCTTTTTGTATATTTATCAGTTAAATTCATGTAATAATTTCTAAAATTTTAACTAGGAAGGTGGCTAAATGAAATTAACTTTTTTTTTGTGTTAGATTATCAATTTATAATTCCAGTAATTCATGTTGATATATTTTTTTTTGATTAATTTATTTTCCTAACGACCTCCTACTGTTTTGTGTAGTTTTTTTTTTTAATTGAAACACTGGAACTGAAGTTCATATGGCTTAGATCTAGATCTGTTTTACGTCAATTTCAATTTCAACTTGTTATTAAGACATTGTTTCATATACCGGTTCATTCGCCCTTTGTTTTCTTTTTGCTTTTTGAATATCGAACTTGAATAATGGTATAAATATTGTGTAAACGGTTCTTTATTTTGATCAAAATAAAATTCACGTACGAGCGTTGAACGCCATGATTGCGCCTTAGCCAAAGGTTGTATTTTAGTTAGGTAGCCTTACTGTTGCTTTTAGTTTTATAAACTAAATTTTGTTCTATTAATAACTTGACGCTAAGTGCATTTAATTTGGCGCTGCAGCCTGAACTTTGCCAATTTTTTTTTTTTGTTACTTAGTTAAGTTGTGGGTCATTGTGTAAATTTGGGGATTTGTTTATTGGGTTTGGGGTTTTGATGCTATACAGGGGGTATTTTATTAGTTCCAATGTTAATTAAAGAGGTTGATACATGTTGAAACTCCATATTTAACTGAATAAATAAAATACGTAAACTTTTATTTCAAAAATTATTTAATAATTTCACCACAATATTGTTTCGCCAAACTTTGGCTTCATCAGGTGATGAGTAACTGAATATACAAAATTATTACAACATAATATATAGTGTCACAAAGTATGGGATATGAGTGGGGGTATTTTATGAACTATAGCATTGTAACAACGGGGAATAATTGGCGCGTGCGCGGGAAAAGGAGTATAAGTCGAAAATTGTGTAAAATGAGTTAAGTACGTATCCCATGTGAAATAATTGTTTTGTTATTAGGGAATAAGAGTATAATTCCAATTTGTTAAGATTAAACCAACAAGGCCAATGCGTAAAAGAATATAAGTAAAATTTCATATTATGTTTTTGGGAGTAGAAGGATATGTCGAATTATTTTCCTTTCCGTGTTTTTATTGTCACAAATTATTGAGTTTGACAAAATAAGTATATTTATATTAGAATTTATATTTAAAATTTTAGTGTTGTGATCTAAGTCCTTTTATCGAATTATGTACAATAAATTTTTATAGTGCCAGGGAGTATAAGTTTACATATATCGTACTTTATACAACATTTGTTACCTCAATATTGTGTTTTAAGGTATAAGTCTACTTATAACCTATTTCTCAAATCACTTCATTTGGAATAGTTTTTACTTATTATTGTTTACCCTATTGTCAGTTTTATGTCGTACCACATAATCTTACATCTTAATGAGACGGTGAGTGGTCTTTCACGTTCGAACTGAACCAATTTGTGTCCACGCAAACACTCCACTGTTGTGTTTAATTTTTTGATACGTTTTGTGGATTTCCCTGTGTTTTAAAACCTTTATAAGACAGTTTATTTGAAACTTCTAAATTGAGGTTATGTCGTCCAGGACGCATTAAATTTTGGGACTGCTTAAAGAATTCAGTAACAAACCATCAGTACCACCACAAACCTTTTCAAGTGCAGGTAAGATTACAATACATAATACGATCATTATTATAACACAATGTTATATGATTTTTGGTATAGTTTCGATTTGTTTGCAGGTCTAAATGAAGAACCTCGCAGCACAGTTGCGGAAATAGAAAAAAATGCCAGTGTCAATCCTGCACCTATTCTTAAACCTGATGTATCATTGACCTTGTCCAGGATAATACATGAAGCTTTGGCTAATGACGTAGAAGCAATAAGTGACAGCAACAATGTTGACATTGGTCAACCAAACCAAAACATAGACAACAATATCTCCACGGTTTCCACTTCATGCACTTCAAGTACTGGTGGCATAGAAATTTCCATACCTTGCACTTCCGGCCCTGGTAATATGCATAATTTTATTTGTGAAGATGATTTTGATGACAGCGACGCAGATCCACATTATGTGGAAGAAGAGAGTTCGTCTTCTTCTGGGTATTACAATAGGGTTTCAGATTCAGGAAAAAAGAAAACAACAAAACGTGTAAGCAAGAATAAGAGAGATTCAGAAATATTACATAAACGAGGAAGAGAGCAACAATTCCAAGAAACAGTTGTTAAAAAAAGAGGTAGGAAACCAATAAAAGGCGAAACAAGACATATTAGGTCACTCCGTCGGGAAAACAGAAACTTAGGAAGAGAATATCAAACACGAAAAGGAAAAGTGGTGCACGCTAGAATCTGCAAAGAATTTACAAGTTGCAGATTAAAATGCAAAGACCGCATAGACGAAGCTACTAGAAACTCCGTGTTTAAACAGTACTGGTCCCTAGGAAATTTTAATAAGAGAGTAGCATACATTGCAGCTCTAGTTACTCCTGCACAGAAGAAAACCCAAAAAGTGAAAGTTCAAGGCGAAGCTAAACAGAAAGAAAGGCTTACTGGTAACTACTTGTACCATGTACGCATTAATGGTGAAATGCGTCGGGTATGCAAAGGATGTTTTTTGAAAACATACGGTGAAACCAATACTTTTGTGACAAATGTTTTAAAAAACAAGACTTCTTCTGTGGCTGGCATTACACATGACGACAACAGAGGTAAATCTCAACCAGCAAATAAAACGTCAGAAGCTGATCTGGAATTGGTTAGAGAACACATACTGGCGTTACCATCATACGAAAGCCACTATTGTCGTCAACAAACTAGTAAAAAATACCTACCTGCACACTATACATTAAGCAAAATATATGAAGAGTACAAAAAGTTTCTACCAGCTGATAAGAAAGCTGTTTGTAGGAAAAAATACGAATCTATTTTTCATCAAATGAACATGAAAATAAAAGCCCCAAGCAAAGATACATGCGCAACATGTGATAAACTAAATATGCGAATAAAAAATTCGTTGAATGCCGAAGAACAGCAAAATCTCAAGCATGAACTCGAAACTCATCAGTCTAATGCTGAAAATGCTTACGAAGCTAAACGTAAAGATAAAGAAGTTTCGTCAAATGATTCTTCTAAGCTGGTTTATACATTTCACTTACAACAATGTCTACCAACGCCGGATATCCAAACGTCTGTTGCATTTTACAAAAGGCAACTATGGACTTACGACTTTACCATGCACAGGTGCGATGACAGACAAGCATTTTGTTTCATCTGGCATGAGGGAATTGCAGGGAGAGGTGCTAACCAAATTGCCTCTTGTTTATATAAGCATCTTATGACTATCCCCCCTGAAATAAAAGAAATAACGTTATACTCAGATACCTGTGGAGGACAAAATAAAAACATCTTCCTCCCAGTAATGTTTACATTAGTTTTAAAACAAAAGCCAACTTTGGAATGTATAAATCACAAGTTTCTTGTCCCTGGTCACACCCATATGGAGTGCGACAGCGATCACTCTATCATCGAAAAGAAGAAAAAAAAGTATCACGCTTCTATTGATCATCCTCGTGATTGGGTGCAGCTGATCCGCACGTGCGGTCAAAAACGTCCTTTTGCAGTAAAAGAAATGATTCGAGAAGACTTTTTCGAGTTCTCCGCTTTGTTGAAAACTCATTTTCAACATAGAAAACTTGACGAGAACGGATCAAAAATAGTATGGAGAGATATTCAATGGTTGCGATATACCCAAGACATTGGAATTGTTTTGATGAAAACAACATTAGATACTGCAGCAGCATTCCGAAAACTTAACTTACGTCGTAGAAATGCTAAGATCAGTCTAACATTAATGCCATCTTTATCCTACAAAGGGCCACTGCCAATAAATTCCGACAAAAAGCGCAATTTATTAGACTTGCTTCCATATATTGATGTAAATTTTCATAACTTTTATTCATCACTGCCAACGAAAGAAGATATTCCAAACGTTTTATCCGACTCGTCAGAAGAGGATGTTGATGAGTAACAGTTTTTTTTGTTTCGTCAAAGTTGTTTTCTAACCAATTTATAATAAAAATCAAAATATAATATTATTTTTTATTTACACCTAAAAAAAGAATAGTGCAGAGAAATACAGGTAGCTATTTTCACAAAAAAATATAGTGTTTAACGGTATAACTACCCTTTTTTTTCTGTAATTTAAAATGTATTCAAGTTTTGAAAATAACATTTATTTTGGTGCATTTTTGTTTTAATGTTATCCCAAAACGGGAAACATCAATTTAAAACCTGAGTTACAAAAGAACTATAAACTTTAACATCAATTTTCTCAAAAGTATAATTTTTGACTTATACTCCTTTTCCCGCGCACGCGCCAATTAAACTGAGTCTGGTCGTTTAAAGCACGACCTAATCTACTATATCTATTAATTTCTAGGTTTCTAATAAATTAAGTTTCTGTCCTTTGTCTTGTATATGTAAAACTTTGAAATCTCTATTGAATTCGTGTTCTTCATCTATGCAATGCGTTGCGAAAGTAGAGTCCGTTTTTTTACCCATATAACTTTTTTCTCATATCCCATACTTTGTGACACTATATATTATGTTGTAATAATTTTGTATATTCAGTTACTCATCACCTGATGAAGCCAAACTTTGGCGAAACAATATTGTAGTGATATTATTAAATAATTTTTGAAACTAAGTTTACGTATTTTATTTATTCAGTTAGTTCCAATGTTTTTGGGTATTCGTACACCTATGAAATTCTTGTTTATATAATTGTCAATAGACAGGGGTTTTGAAACATATTGTGTGTTTTTCTTTTGGAATCAAGCGGAGGTTTGAGACCATACCGTTTCGTGCTATTCCGGACAATCTGCACTCTTAAGTAAGCACGCGGCGCCGAATCTTTTTATTTCTGTTACTCCCTAACAACTGGAGTTACTTCACCCATGACCAGCTCCACTGTGTGACCGGGATAAGAGTGTTGGATGTTTGTGGTCTCTACATCTAAGTTTGTTTCATAATCGTTCCTCGCCTTATACCATCTGGGAATTGACCTTCCAAAATAATTATAAAAATCTACTATCAAGCAGGAATCGGTAACATTATGTTGGTCGAGTATTTAGAAAAGAGGAAAACAACAAAGGGGGGGGTATTATGCCAATTTATTGCAACAATTAAGCGACAAAATCAAAGAGAAACTCCCTCACTTGGTAAAGAAAAAAGATCTTTTCCATCAGGATAACGCATCTGCTTACAAGTCTGGAATTGCAATGGCAAAAATTCAATAAAGTAGGATTTGAATTAGTGCCTCACTTGCCCTATTCCTTAGAATTGACATCTTTCTCCAAACCTGAAAAAATGGCTCGCCGATAGGAGATTTTCTTCTAAAATTCCGATCCATCGACCTACAATGAAGGCACTATACTAATTTGGAATATCGTAGGAGTAAGTGAGTTCAGCGAGCAGGCGATAATTTTGAAAAATAAAATGTATTTGTCAAAAAAGAATGCTTGTTCTTTGTTAGGCCACGTATTTTCCGAACTATCCTCATAGTAATTAGTAGTAATAATAACTATTTTTAAAGTCAGAAATGTTAGTTTGTTTCTGGGGATTTCACAGAAATAAGCACAGAGGTGACTAGATGAAATTTTCAAATCCCCCTTTCCGCAACATCATTCATTTTACTTGTCAAACTAACGAATTTATTAAAATCGTAACCAGGAACGTTAATAATATGATAATTATTTGTGTTTTGTCTTCCTTTCTCACGCGACCCCGACTATGTAACTTAATCACTCGATTCTAAACAGGTATTAACAATTTTGGTTTGGGCGGTACCAATGCGCACCTTTTACTTCGTCGCAATACCAAAGCTAAAGTCAACCAGGGAATACCCGCAGATAACATACCACGTTTAATATGCGTTCATGGTCGTACTGAAGAAGCAGTGACATCTATTTTAAATGATGTCGGCAGTAGACCACTTGATGTCGAACATGTCTATTTAATACATCAAGCCTTCAGGTACTATTTTAAAGAGAGACTGAATCAATCTGTATTATGACATTTTTCTTTAGAAAAGAAACGGGAAATAATCTGCACAGGGGGTTTGGAATTTTTACCAAACAAGGAGAAGCCGTTAGGTCACTGAAGAGAATAAATATTGAAAAACCAAAATTATTCTTGGTGTTCAGTAATTTCGATAAAGAATGGCTAAAAGTGGGTCAACAATTGATGGAACTACCTATTTTCTCTAGTACCATAAAACGGTAAGCTAAATAATTCAGTTTTTCAGTTTTATTCAACGACATAATGCGATAATTTTATTTTGAAAATGCTGACAAGAAAATTGTTCCTATCCATTAATGGTGTCCTATGGGCTTATTTTCAAAATTTAACAAAGTACATTTAAACTTTACGTAGATATAATATTATGTTTATAAATTTGATCTACATATTTCTAGGGATTTTCTTTTTTCTATTTGAAATTAATAAAGAAAAATATTTAAAAAAAAATAGCATATCAATGGGTATATAAAATCCGTAGCTACATACAAGATTTTATTGTAAACGTTAACTTCTAATAACATTTTTTATATTTGTTAAGATAAATGTGTAATTTGCAAAAACTTAAGCTTATTTTTTGCACTATTTTAGTGCGCCATTTACAGTCAATTATTTAATAACTTCTTCATATTAAGACAGTACGGCATTATTTTGTTTATGTGGGAAAATTCATTTAATCTTTGGGTCATGGAAATAGAGAAATTTATTCATCTCAAAGAATATTGTGCTTTAATATTATTTATTATTAAATATTTATTGAATACATATTGACATTACCAACTTACTAAATTTTTAAATGTAATACATCATGTAGTAGGTACACGTATTAAAACTGTACAAAATATTAGTTGAAATTTCTTTAATTTTATTGTAGTGTTAAGGATTTGGTAGATATTTGATTGAAGATCTAAAACAGTGAAATAAAAAATACTCGTTATAGAAAAGAAAAAGTAGATTATGCAGGGAGCATTTAATGATGGCAATTAAGTCACGAGTATAAAAATTACGACACGAGTTGCAGGCGAGAGTGTCTTAATAGCCGTTAAATGCGAGTTGCATTTCTATTACCCCATAATAAAACTAATTTGTTTGATAAGAAATAGTATGTTTTCGGAAGTGACAGTTCGTCTCCATCAGAGGATTCAGCGCCGAGTTCAAAAATCGCAGTCTGTCATGGGCTCCGGGACATCTCGCATATTGTCCTCAATCTGCAACGTTTATATTAGGAAACTAGCGGTGGAAACTGGTGGGGGTAGATAGCAGTTGTACGCTAGCAACTTCAGCTTCGTCCAAGGTCCAGTGTGAGATATGCAACGGTGCGCGTATATTGTACTTTTTGTCGTCGCAAATGCAACTATGAATTCCGTTAGTAACATAATCGAACTGATAAAAAATAATGCACTAAGTCATGACATAAGATAGAATTAAAAAATCTAGCCCCCCCCCCCCCCCGACCAGATTTATTGATTAAACTAGTAGACCACAATACGAAAACTAATAAAACCGTGTCGAGAAAATTCAACAAAAGCTCTTACAGTTTACCAGACTGGTTGTGTGGGAGTAATGTGCAAAATGCATTTTTGTTTTGCTTTGTGTGTTTAATTAAGAATTCTTCACAAAGCGACCCTACCTGGACTTCTAAAAATTAATAGACAGCATTAAGTTTTGTGGTATGTTTGACATCGCTCTAAGGGGTCATGACGAAACAGAAGACCACAAGGACCACATATATATATATATATTATTAGCTCTGCAGGCCTAGTAGGCCCTTGGCTTGGTGCGTTATCTTCTTCCACTCTTCTCTATCTCTTGCTTTCTTTCGCCAGTTGCTTATTCTCAAGTACTTAACGTCCTTCAGCACCTCGTCCATCCATCTTATTTTGGGTCTACCTCGTTTCCTCTTTCCACCTATGCCTCCTACCATTAGTCTTTTGGGTACCCTCTCGTTTTCCATGCGTTCTATGTGTCCTAACCATCTTATTCTATATCCCTTAGCTATTCCTATAATATTTGGTTGGTTATACAGTTCTTGTAATTCCCTGTTGGTTCTCTTCTCCCATCTATCATTCACTTTTTTGCCTTTATATATCCTTCGCAGGCATTTTCTTTCCCATACTGCTAGCATTTTTTGTTCGTTCTTATCCATTGTCCAAGTTTCACTTCCAAATAATACTATAGGCCTCAATATTGTCTGGTACACTCTCTGCTTTGCTCCCCTGGACAGCAACTTACTGTTAAGTACACTCCTTAGTTGGTATATACATTTGTTGCCCTTCTGTATCCTGCTCTGGATCTCTTTTTTTATATCCGGCCTCCTATTAAATTCCACTCCCAAATATGTGAATGACTTTACCTCTTCAAAACTGTAGACTTTTCCGCCTGCTGTTGTCACGACGAACTTTTTATCTTTAGTATTTCCTTTCCTAGCCCATATCATGTATTTTGTCTTTCTCTCATTTATTTCCAATCCCATTTCCGCTGCACTTTGTTCAAAACGCAGCAATACTTCTCGTAGCTCCTGTTCACTTCTCGTTATTATGACAATGTCGTCTGCAAATGCCAAGCACTGGTGTCTCTTGTGATACAGTAGCCCAGTTCTGTTTATCCTCGCTCTTTGCACAGCATATTCAAGCACATAATTATATAATGCTGAAGACAGCGGATCGCCCTGTTTCAGTCCTTCCAACACTTTAAAGTTTTCGGTTACCTCTGCTCCAATTTTTGCACAACATTCTGTCCCTTCCAAAGTTAGCTTTATCATATTTACCATTTTATTGTTTACTCCTAGTTCCCTTAACGCAACATATAGTTTACCCCTTCTTACTCTATCGAATGCTTGTTTAAAATCTATAAAGAGCACATGTGTATCTTTTCCAAATTCGTAGCTTTCTGCTTGTATCTCTCTAAGCGTGAATATTTGGTCTACCACTGATCTCCCCTTTCTAAATCCACATTGATATTCGCCTATAGCCTCTTCCATTTTAGGGACCAACAAGGTTTTTATGAACGAGGCAAGAGTTTTATAAGCTATATTTAGTAAAGCTATGCCTCTGTAATTTTCACAAACTGCCTTGTCACCTTTTTTATGTATAGGATAGAGCATGACTTCCCTCCACTGTGCCGGCATCCTTTCCTGCATCCATATATCCTTTATTAGTTTGTGCATACTCAAGATTATTTTTTCCCCTCCATATTTAAACATTTCCGCTGTTATATCATCTGTGCCTGCGCTTTTATTGTTCCTAAGCTTATATATAATGACTCTTATTTCTTCAATACTTGGTATGCCCTCGCTGACTTCTAATTCGTCTTCTCCTCCATTAGCAATACTGTCATCTTTCCTAACCTTTCTTGTATCCTTCGAATTAAGAAGTTCTTCAAAATGTTCTTTCCATCTCTTCAATATATCTCTCTCTCCTGCTATCAGCTTTCCTTCTTTATCCTTGTATATTTGTTTATTTGTTTGGTACCCTCTTTTTTCCACTGTAATGCCTTGATACAACTTACGTATTTCATTTTTTTGGTAGCTCTCTTCAATTTCTTCCAATCGGTGTTCATAATATTTTCTCTTTACTTCCCTCAGTGTTTTTTTACATTTTTGCCTTTGCTCTTTATACTTTTCCCTGTTCTCTTGCGTATCGCTCTTTAACATTTGTATCCTTCTTTTGTTTCTTTCTCTTAGTTCTTTTTCACATACCTCGTTAAACCATTCCCGTTTACTGCCATTGGATACTGGTTTACATCCCTGTAACGCCTCTACCATTTTTTTACTCATTTCATTCCATACTCCATCTACGTCATTACTCTCTTCCATATGTTCCAGGTACATTTCCAAGTTTCTTTTATACATTATCTTTGCTTCGCTTCCCTGCAATCTATTTAATCTCCTTTTGTTTATTTTCGCCTTCTTCCTGTTTTTTACTGCAGGTATTTCCTGCTTTATTTGTGCTCCTACCAAGAAATGATCCGAGTCAGCATCTGGTCCCCTATAGCTTCTTATATTGGTTATGCACTTTTCCTGGTTTGCTTCTATTAGTATATGGTCTATCTGATTGACAGTTGATCCGTTCGGCGATCGCCAAGTTCCTTTATATATTTCCTTTCTTTGAAAGTATGTGCTCTTGATCCTCAAATCTTTTTCTTTTGCAAAATCTATTAATAATCGTCCGTTTTCATTTGTCTCTTTGTGTTTACTGAATTTCCCTATTGTCGGTTGGTAAATTTCCTCCTTGCCAATCTTCGCATTTGCATCTCCTAAGATCATCTTCAGATCGTATTTTCTAATCCTCTCATATTCCATGTTTAATTCATTATAAAATTCCTCTTTAACTTGTATGTCTTTTTCCTCACTAGGAGCATGCATATTTAATAAAGATATTTTTTGATATTTTCCCCTCATTCTCAATGAACACATCCTATCAGAAATAGCCCTAAATTCGACAATTGCAGCCTTTAATCTTTTATGTACAATAAATCCTGTCCCCAAAAGCCTATTTTCGCCACCACTATTACAATATAGATATTCACCTATTTCCTTTATTTCATTCCCTTTTTGCTTCGTTTCCTGTAGGGCCACTATATCAAATTTAAATTTCTTTATTTCCTGTACTAAATGCTTGAGTACCCCTTCTTGATTAGTACCTCTGACATTCCAGGTTCCTATTTTTAGCCCTTGTTTCACCTTATAATTCTTCATTTCCCGTTTTTCAGCCCATGTCTTGTCCACGTTCCAGTCCTTATTTGTCACCCTCGTCGTCGTCTTTTCACTAGTATGTCTATTTCTTTCATTATTTACACACTTTGCCATTATATTCGCTAAATTTTTTAAGGTCCCTTCTTCGTTCGTGCCTCGCACATTCCATGCTCCTATTTTTATTTCCCTACTCCTTCCCGTTTCTTTGCATGTTTCGTTATCTTTGTTTGTCCTGTCTTATTCCTTATATTTTCGAATTTTTCCTTTATTCATTTCCTGATTTTGTGCCAACGTCGTCACCGCTATATCCCCACCTATATTTTCTTTGTTTCGTTTTTTGACCCATAGAAAAACTTACTTGTTGACTGGATCTTTTCTCTTTTCTGATTATCTTCATCTTCATCCGGTGACCGTTGGCTATAGGTTCTTGTATTTTCCTTCGTTTGCACCGTCGTGTCCTTTGTCATTGCTTCCTGTTTCGAATCTCCTTTCCCATTCTTTTCATTAAAAAGTCTTCCATTTATTATAAGTTTATTATAGGCAAAATACGCTTTATTTCCTTTTTCTCGCTCTTCTTGCAACACTTTAACTAATTCTCTTCTTTGCTGACGTACTTGCTCAGACAGGTCTTCCATTATCCATATGCCTTGCCCTTTTAAATGCTTTTTGTTCTTCAGTATTTCTCTTCTCAATTCCGTTGTCGCAACCTCTATTTGTACTGGTCTCTCATTCCCTTCTCTTAGTTTTCCAATTCTCGTTACCTGTGTTAGATCATTTTCCTTCTTCACTACCACTCCTATGTTATTTATTATATTTACAACATTTGTTTTTATCTCTGCACTGCTTTCATTAGCTTTTTCTTTTAATCCATGAATTATAAGTTTCTTTTCTCTATATTGTCTGTCCAATTGATCAATTCTTTTTTCCTGAATATCGATCTTTAGGTGCAAAACTTTATTTTCGGTTTTCAAACTGTCGATTTCTTTTTCCTTTGCGTCTAATTTTTTATTCATAATATCTAATTTGTTATTGATTTCCGCTAAGGCTCTTAATACTTCCTCCATTATTGAATTAATTTATTTTTGTTTTGGTTCAAATTCAAATTTTATTTCTTAAATTAAAATAAACCGTACCGCGTTGAAAACTTTCCCCGGGTCTACCCCTCGAAAGGCCAGTTTCCCTCAGTACTGTTTTATCTATATTGTTCTTGGCTCTTACCGTTCCTCACAACTTATCTAACAAAACCCTCTGATAATACATCTGTAGTCCTCGTATTCACTAGCCGCCTGGTAAAAAGTCAGTGGGCGTCCTTGATCGAGTACCCGGCAAGATGCACAATATTTAACTGTTATGTTGTTAGTTCGTAAATGTTCAATCTTTCTACTTGTAAATACCTTTCATATTTCTCTCTATTTTATTCACTTTTCACCACTTTAATTATCTGTATCCGAATCATTTAATTTACTATTAGATTATTTACACTCCCGTAAATCTAATTGTGTTAAATTCTAGTATATAGGTATATAACGTATAACTTTTCGTAGCAGAGCCGATGTGTTCGGTTCGCCTGCTGCCGATAAACCACAAGGACCACATAAACAAATCTAATAATAGAGTTTTTATGGATTTGTCAAAAACCATTCAAAGAATCTACGAAGTTTCTCGCACTATGATTCTAGACGAAATTAACAAAGTCCTTTACATCGCTATACAAGCAGACGAAACGACAAATTCGGCTACACTTTCCCAGTTATAGTTCGATATGAGTTGAACGGAAAAATATAAGAACGATTTCTGCAACCAGAGAAATCATACTGCTGATTGCATTAGCAAATGTTTATTGGAAAAACTTAGGAAAATTAAATTTGACCAAACGCCTTCAAAATTAATCTCACAAAGCTACGATGGCGTCTCAGTAATGAGTGGTAAAAACAACGGTGTACAAGCAAAAATTTACGAAAATGCAAATTCTACTTTTTTTACCCAAACCGTACTGCTATACTAGATGACGTTGTGAAAAATCGACTTCCGCGATCTGCACCAACCAGATGGAACTTTAAATCAAGATGTGTTGTGAGTGTCTTCAGATATAAAAAAGATCTTACCACATGACCAGTGACCAGTCGATAGTAAGGAAAGCTGTAGGCTTGAAAAACATTTAAATGATTATGATTTCAATTACTGGTTATATTTTTTTTAATAAAATCATGCCGCATTGCGAAATTCTCTACAAACAATTACAAACATCGTCAAATTCACAGTATTAAAATGCAGTCTTGTGTTTCATCATTTAAATCGTCAATTCAGCATGTGAGGAACTCAACTGATTACGATTATTACAATGAAAATGGTGATAACTCACCGTTATCACCATTTTCATTGTAATAATCGTAATTAATTAAATTTGACAATTCTCTGCAGTTTCTTGTAAGTAGTTAAAATTTGTGTTGTGTTACAGTGAAATGGAAAATTTGACTTCACCAAAAAGAAGAGGAACATTCCCGACAACGTAACAAAAGACCTCATTATAAAGACAAATACAAAATGGTTCCTAAAGAAGTGTGCCACATTATTATTAACAATATTGATGACCGTTTTTGGTTTAGTGATCACCTATCTGTAGCTCTACTTTTTCAACAGCACTTATTTTCAACATATCAACATTCTTTCCCCGAAACTGAATTCCAGATGGAAGCATATTTTGCAAAAATTTCCGGGAACGGCTATTAAGGCTTATTTCAAAATTTCTGGTGAAGTCAAATTTTCCATTTCACTGTTACACAACACAAATTTTAACTACTTACAAGAAACTGCAGAGAATTGTCAAATTTAATTAATTTTTGAATCTATCAGATAGGTAGTCATGGTCATATTGAATATTGATTGAATATTGGCATGTCGCATTCCTATTGGTTGTAAACTTGTATCTTAATGGACAAAATTAAAGTGTAAATCTAATATATCTGATAATAGAATTTAAGTATGGGAGTAGAAAAAATCTTTTTTCCAAAATTTCAGTATTCGGAAAAAGTCGTTTTTTCAATTAGCTCCTTAAATTTTATTTATTTTTGTTTGTTTGAAATATCTAGAAACTATGTACAACCAACCCAAATGGAGCAATCGTCAGATTTTTAACTTTCGGAAAACACGCGTTAGATGTTAACTGACGAATTTAAAGTCAACTCTTTCGGTCTGAGTGTATATGCTGAAAGTATAGCTATCTCTCTTGTTTGGAACCCACATTTCTTTCTATGTTCAAAACTCTATTCTACGCGGGTGTCTCTGAAAGTGATTTGACTCATCTATTTTTAGCGTGCAAGCCATCTTAACCGAAGCATCCGGTGTTGAATTATTCAAGACAATCATGGATCCAACTGAAGCAAGCATAAGAAACGAAATTCTGGGAAATACTGCCATACAGTTGTGTTTAGCTGAAGTACTCAAGAGTATCAACCTCAATCCTGATCGAATTATAGGAATAGGGAGCGCTAAATTGGTTGCAGATTACGCCAATAATTATTTGACCTTCAAAGAGACTGTGTTGGGATCATATGCGCTTACGTCATATCTCATTAATATGGATATAGCTGTGGATAATAATAATAATAATTGGGAAGCAATAGAGAAAATTTTTTCTAAAAAGAAGAAAACGAAATTCATGAAAAGCTTTGCAAAATATGTCTTAAACATCTTTGCAAAATCCACTGATGAAACACACATCAAACAGATGGCCGCCAAAGATGCCATATCTCTAATAATTGGTTCTGATATTGAAGGATTATCATGTCCGATATTACACTTAATCGATGTAAATTCCAAGAATTCTATGTTGGATCTTTTGAATAATTTGGGAAGGTAAAAGTAATGTCGAATAATCGTGATGATTTTTGAGAAATTTTTTTAAATGATGCAGCTTGTACGAGTATGGTTTCGACATGGAGTTGAACAAATTGTATCCAGATATTGAATTACCCGTTAGTAGAGGAACGCCCATGCTATCGCCTTTGATAAAATGGCGGCAAGATAATTGCAAGGTGTTCCAATTCAAAAATGAATTCCAGCATGTGAAAGAAAGTCGTTTAATAAAAATTGCTCCCATGAGTGAAGAATGGAAATTTATATTCGGACACGTGGTAGATGGTAAGTAACTTCATATCTTTCACATAACGTAGATGATATTTCGTATAAATATACATTCATATTATAACACACTTTTATTATTTCTAATCAACCATACAGGCCTGTAGCGTGGTTCTCATATTGATTATTTTCATTGCATTCCACCTGTCGTGTTCAAGCAACCCGTGGGAGCTTGCATTTGCACTATATCTTGAAACAGTCTATATAGCCAGGCAATATTCTTAACGACAAAACAGAACTCACAAATTCACTATTATTAAATCCTAGCATTGTAAAATCTGTTGTTTTCACATAAGTTGTGACGAGTTACATTTCTATTCTATTGTATTTATTTTGTATCGGGGTAGGCAACTGACACTACTGTCAGTTGTCAGAAAGTACATTACGTATTTTGCTTGTGAAATTAATGAATTTTCCAAATTATCTTTTATTACTGGTTTATCAGAATAAGCAAGTTACTTAACAGCAGATGCGTACTCACGTCCTCTTGGTTATTTATCATTTAGTGTATCTTTCTCTTTGCAATCCAGAAGCACTTTTTGCAATGTTTTTCAACATTTTCATTTTGTCTTGGCCGTATCTGGTTTCATCCACGTTTTGATTTCATCATCAGGTTGATTTAATTTTTAGGAAGAAAGTTATTTCCGGCAACAGGCTATTTGCTTTTAGCGTGGAAGAGTTTCGCAACAATAATGAGCAAGCGTTTCTCCGAAATGCAGATCGTTTTTGAAGACGTTAAATACATTAGACCCGTCAATATACCTAAAAATGGCATGCTGGAATTCGAGGTTACAATACAGATTGCAACCCATGCGTTCGAGGTAATTTTAAATAGCAACTACAAGATGTGCGGATAATTTATGTACTTATAAGTGTCATAGACACAGCAAAATAATGATACTTTAAAAATGATATGTATGTTATCATCGTTGAAGCCTGCTATTTGCCAGCCGGCTGGCCTGCTGGCTGGCTAACTGGCAGGCTGACTGGCTAACTGGCTGGATGACTTCGGTATTGTAAACCATACTTCTTAATATTTATATCAATTATATTAAAAATTTAAACTATACTGTTGATACCACAATTTTATGTAGTAACAAAAGTCTGTGTTCTTTACGGGTAACGCAAGGAGCAATACATGTCACAAAGTTGACCATACTTTTGAATGTATTTGACTTCAGAAAATATAAAGCTCTAAGCAATGAATTTGTTCGTTGAAGCAGTACTGATGAATAGGGATCGAAAGGCAGGTTTACCAAGTAACAGTCAATAAAACATGTCACACATCCTATTAACTGTTTACGGTGAGAGTTCATATGAAAGTAAACCAGCATTAATTGTTCCATATGCTCAGGTGTTAATATTTAATTGTTTGTTAGTGTAAATACACTAACAAACAACCGTTTAATATCTACCGTTGTAATAAGGTCATATTTAAAGAACATGAAGTTTTTCATGCCGTTTTACCTGTAAACATAGTAAAAAAGTCTAAAATTCAGTACCAGATAATTTGGGTAGGACAGGACAAAGATAACACGCAGAACATGCAATATGCGTCATTTTGCTGTATATTTGTTGCAACAGCTGATATATGCAGCTCCATTGCTACGTGCCCTCGTATCTTATAATTGTTTTGGCAGAAGGAGACACCAATGGCGCTGACGGTAACTAATATAATGTCATCCGGACGGCAAATAAGGATGAGCCCATTTGGTCGGAGCCACAACCTTGTAGCTTCTCTCAATAAAGTTTTAAAAGTTTCGGAGGGTTTTAAGTGTGTCGTCTTCACTAGGTCATAAGTTCAGTCATACACGAGATAAACAACAATAATAAGTTTATTATTTGCAAAGTGATCAAGAAAATGAATGATTAGAAACCCTACAGAAAGATCAAAGGTTTTACATTTAAATATATATAAAATGTGTTAGTAAGGTGTTTGATATGTTAATAAATATTCTTACAATATATAATCTTCTAATAATGCCCCAGGTTCGGGCGCTAAAAATGTATTGGTATGCGTAGCTCCAAGTTGGGCCAGCCAAAATGTATTAGTATACACAAGTGAATATAATTAAAAACCACGGCATAGCTTGTATACTTATAATAATAATTATTATTCCTCTTTCTCTTTTTGCGTGTAACTTGGTCCGATAAGATTTCTGGTATTTTTTTATAAAGTTATTCAATTTTCGCTATATTAATTTTTAAGTACAATTCTTTAAATAAATAGATTTCTATATTCACATATATAAGTAGAATTCTGTAATTTTACTATCTATTCCATCTGTATTCTTTACTGTCTATTCCCTGAAGCATCTACATATACTCCCATGTGCACAATTGATTACATACTAAATTAAAAAAACGATTAGATTAAATTCTTATATTGCTTGTTTTAAATTCAAATGTTGTACAGGAAATGGTATGTTTATATGAATAAAAAAAAAACAATTAAATCTTAGTAAAATTGTTTAATACGTGGAAAAGGTGTTTGATTGATTAAGAAAAGTTATTCCTATTTCTGATTTGAACAAGGTACGTAACCTAACAATTTAAATTGTTATTAAATAAGTTGGTTAATAATTAAATTTATAATGTGTCTTCTATTATTCAAATCGTTATTATGTTCACTCAAATAATACTTATAAAATGTCAATGTTCATTTGTAAATAACATATGATACAAATTTCTATATTTCTAACCTAATTTTTTATAAGTGTCAGTACTATTTAAATTTTGTTCTATGTGAAATGTTTATATTCAAATTATCGTACTGGATTTACTTAAAATCTGTTCTAAACTGGTCTAATATAATTTACTAATATCAATAGGTATATTTTACATACAACCTTAATTCATTTATGTCCTGTAGTTCTACCAATTCAACAAATTAATAATATTTCCTTCTTCTAGATTTACACTGCCTCGTTATATACAATTTCCTCAAAATAGGTGGATAATTCTGGATGTCTCTGCCCTCTTAATACTTGAAATTGTTGGTTATAAAGAAATGCTGCCTGCAAAAGTCCGTTGCAACTCTCGGATAAATATTTTCTCTGGCCTAAAATATAAAAACACTTCTCGAAGACACTTTTCAAATATCAGGAACTGTATCAGATTCTCTTCTTCTTCAACTGGAGCCTCTATATGGATAAACTTGCATTAAGGAATAACACTTCAAATATCAGGAACTGTATCAGATTCTCTTCTTCTTCAACTGGAGCCTCTATATGGATAAACTTGCATTAAGGAATAACACTTCAAATATCAGGAACTGTATCAGATTCTCTTCTTCTTCAACTGGAGCCTCTATATCTCTTCTGGGACGCCAAAATTATAACCTCACACTGGATCTGGTCAATATTTCTTTTAATTATAGGTAAGTTTTCTTTATGTATTACTAAAATCTTCTTTATATTATTATTCGTTAGATATTAATCACTTAACACTCCATTAGTAATTGATAGTTAACTTTTAATTCCATACTATGTTGGAAAATATAAATAAATCTTTATTCGCGTTGAATTATTCAATATTCTCACTTTTGATGCTCAGAAATCTTCTAATTTGTATAAATTTCAATGTTATTTTCTTAACATTGAAATTACACACCCGCACAGAATCAAAAGTAAAATTATTCTCTTTTTCATTTGTTTATAAACATTCCCTTGACGATTATTTTTAAAAAATTTCCTCCACCAATCAAAATATACCACCTATACTTTATATTCAAAATAATTCTTTTAAACTCTTGTAATACTATTTATCTCCAGTTTAGCTTATAGAAAACACATTATTTAATTCAATTCGTATTATTATCTCTTGATTTTTATATCTCTAAAATACATTATACCCTGTTTCTCAATCATATTTCTTAGAACTGTCAAAATCAAAGCTGTCACGTTCCTTATTTTAAATAAAGCCGCGAATCTTAATACAAGATTAAATATTTTTAGTACCCAATAAATTATCATACTTGACTTCACCTATCAACGTTAATTAAACAATTTTGTACAAATTTATAAAATACAATATTTTTTATACAGTAACTAATATCTCTGAATTCTTCCTTCCAGAATTTACAATAATTGGTTTGAAGAAAGAAAAATGAACATTCTACCATTAATCAAAGTGAAAACAATAATTGTGAATATATTTTTAATTTTATAAGTATTAATTTTATGGACTTGAATATATTTATAAAAACTTGATAAGAAATAAGAATACCTTTTCTTTATATAAGAACACGTATCAAATTATATATTATATATAGCATGGTCATCCAAACCATGACAATATATATATATATATATATATATATATATATATATATATAAAACAAAACAAAGGTTGATAAGGAGTTATAAATTGCCAATCGGTGTTACAAAAAAAAATAATAAATATATTTAAACTTAGGGGCGCATCACCCTGTATATACCAAGCATTAAGAAATTTTAAAGAAACTTAACTAGTTAAAATGATATTGAATTTGCCAAAAGAGCTTGAAATGCACCTAAATCTAAATTAAAGGCACGTAATTGCGAATGTGCTCTAAAAATAATACGTATACACGCAATACTTGGTTAAATTTTTCACAGAAGCAGTCAAAATGTATAATTACAAAAGGAATTAAATGGGGGGGGGGGACAAGATCTTGTTTCACAATAAAGCCTTTACAGAATTCACACAATGTAGGTGTATATCATAAAAAAACTAATTATCAAATGCAACACAACAAAACAACAGCCGTAAGTGATTACAAATACATCACACTTAAATAGAATCGACTGAAGGCACAAAAAAGAATTTAAATTACATTAATTAATCCAATCGTTACACCACCCTTGCAATCGGCTGGTAGGTGCTAAAATTATCTATGAACTAGAAAATTTAAGACTTGCAAGTTTCAAATATCACAACAAAATTAGTCTAACGCTCTAAACTTAGAAATAGAACACAAAATAAATTAACAAAAGTCTGGGTATAGCTTAACTCTCCGATGTCTGGCAATTATCGAACTCAATTAGACATTAATTGACGAATGTGCTTAATTTAAGATTAAGAATTAAAACTTCGTATACTCACTAGACGATAATTAAATGTACTGTTAACAATTCAACTCTTCAGAGGATCATAATTATATAAAATCACCAAAAAAAAAAAACTGTCTGTGAGGTAATGGTTCCCTTGGAATGGAAATTCTAGGGGGTAGAACTCCCTCGAAGCGACCACGAGAGCAGTAGGTAGGGTCAGCTTAATCTTCAATCACGGTATGGATGCGGGAATTGTTCTTAAAATCCATATATCCATCCAGTTTAACCAACTTCGTCAAAGTTGCGGCGTAGGTTCAAACACAAAAAGAAAACAGCACGTGTCAGTCAGACGCTCACAGCTATGCGGTACAAGGAAAATTGTGCCATCCAACAATAAAAGCTAAAAAGGAAAAAGGGAAACGAGACAAAATACGTTAATAAACGTCTACAAATGAATACTGAAACTCACCAGTGAATTAATCCTCCAATAGAAATATCCGACAATGTCGAAAAAGAAACAAACGAAATTAATATCCCTTCCGCCTGAACATCCGCTTCTAATCAGCGAGATTCAATTTAAACGGCATTTAGTTATATCACAATTAGTGCAGAAGGTACTCGGACAACTATCACTGCTTTTCAGGAAGACTTACAAAATGGAAGTGTCTCAGCGACTTTTAATGGAAAATGTATTAGCCTCTTCCCGCTCCATCCAACCAATCAGATCGACCTGCGCTACGCATCGTCAACCCTCAAAAATCACTACTCGGTCGATAAAACAGACACAGCGTAATCGTAAGACGATAAATAATTAACAAGATGAAGGGAAAGAAACAAGTAAAGGGTGATTAATAAACAAGATAGGCAAAAATTAGCTCCCAACGTTAGAAAATATAACACTGAACTGAAATTATTTCAGACGGCATCACATAGGTATCTAACAATACGGACTAAGCCGATCACCCGTAGATGGACGTACTAGCGAGAAAATAGAATTAAATTGGTTTCCAACAAATAAAATAAGATGTAAAATTAAACAAAAATATTCCAAGACAAAAGGAAACCAAACCATTTTTTTTCTGAGTAGGAAAATTAAACAGAATTAGGGAGATAATATACAGCTCGCTCCAAAATTAAATGAACCAAACATTTAAAAAAAATATATAAATCAGTTCACTAAAAGAAAAGGACGTATGGAGGGAAAAAACAAGGTGTAACACCATCTATTACATCATCAAATAGCAACACTTTCTCTTTATTTTTAACATGCTTTTTACGCGAAAGTGAGATCAAACACGAAGTTACGTTATATACTTTGGTTACTGCATTAGTTTTTTTGAGTCTCTTGGATGCGAATAGTTTTGTAGACATTGCCGTGTCGCTGTCTATCTCCCAACCAAAAAATTTGCAACATTACGTCCCATAGCATCAGCAATTTCATCTAGTGACACCCAAATATGTTTATCATTTATGTTATTGACAATTGACATTTAATTTTATTGTGTAAGATATGAGTAAACTCAGGATGATTCCTGGAAAGTTACACGCTACCAGCACTTTAAGTAGATCCAATAGAACACATGTAAATAATATAAGTAAACAATAAATTGGTCTCTTACACATAGCGCTTACTATTTAACTAAAATACTTTCATCGCAAAAGCCCTTCAACGTCCCTTACATTCGCCGTAATAGATGTAAATACTTTTATGTATACATATCGTAAGTTGTAAACATCTTCATTAAAGGCAACGTGTTGCGTCGACGAACTCGAATTTCAAAAATATTATGTAACTGAGAACAATACATTACACAATGTACAGTGTTATATATATATATACAGGGTCGGGCAAAAAGAGCGGAACACCGAATTTATGGCTTAACTAGAACTTTTTCGAAAATTTAACCTAAATTAAAGTTTTTGTATACTTTATGCATTATTTATTGGTGTTTGCAGATTTTCCGTTTTTGTCACATTTTTGGAGGTATGATGTCACCGGATAGTATTTTAAATGAATCATCCTGTATTTATATTTTTTTTGAGTATATATTTTTTTCCTGAATTCACTAATACTAGGTTTAGTGGGTCTCTGACTTATGGTTTTATAAGAAAAAAAATAAAATGTAATGGCACCTAAACATCTATTTAATAAAAAACGAACAACAATAACTGAAAATTCTACGTACATTTATTTACAATAGATGTTCAAACTGACAACCTTCGGCTGCCTGACAGTATCCTAATCTGTCAACAAATGACCTTAGTGAATTTTGTATCATTTCAGGCGTTGTACTAATTTGTACCGCCGCTCTGATTCGATCTTTTAGTTCTTGAAGGTAAATCCTTATAAAGTATCGACTTCAAATGACCCCTTAGAAAAAAATCCAAATTTCTTCTGATAACTCTAGCTGATTAATACAATTGGGAAACAAACGAATTAATTCTGGAACTATGTGATCGCGTAAAAGTTGTAAATATCTATCACCATTTAATGTTTCTTCTATAAAAAAAGGTCCAATTGTATTTTCTCTAACTATTCCACACCACACGTTCACTTTTTTTTGATATTGTGTGTGACCTTCTTCCATCCAGTGCGGATTATTATCCGACCAATATCGGCAATTATGTCGATTTACAAATCCGTTTAGGCAAAATGATGCTTCATCGGAAAACACAATGTTATCCATAAACATATTATTCATAACATTTAAATTCATGATGTTTTCGCAAAACTGCAGGATCATCTTCATTTAATGCTTGGTGTAATTGCACTTTATAAGGATAAAATCTATTTCTTTTAAGTATCCTTCTTACAGATCTCTCACTAATATCGTTATTTATTGCAAGTTTTGATATTGAATTTTTAGGTTGTTCGTGTACACTTAGGATTACATAAAGTTCATTATCTTTATTTGTAGCTGTCCTCTTTCGTCCATTACCGGGAATATTTTTTACACTGCCAGTTTCGTTAAATTTCTGTAAATTCCGAGACATTGTTGACTTTGAAATTGGAGAAATACTGCCAGGATATGTAGCACTAAATAAATCAGCGGCTTCTTGTAAAGATCTCTTTCTATCTTCAAAACCAACAATCATCAATAGAATAATTCTTTCACATTCACTTAGTTGAGATATGACTAATAATGTATTAATGTCAAATAATTTGTAAAAACAAATGTGATAAAAGAACTTAAACAAAGTGGAGTTTTTGTACCTAATAGTGTTATCCGAATGTACGTTTTTACCGGTTTTTACTTTGACAGAAGTCAGAAAAAAATATTGTAGATAAAAAGTTTTTGGTATACCTACTGCGATAATTACTTAGGGCCGATATCATAATAAAAGTTAATGCTGCATTAAAAGTTCATGTCACCTTTAAGAGAGAAATGAATTTCATAATCATTTGTTAAAGTTAATGGACGCTTTAATGAATAGAATTTTTCGTTATTGTCGTTCGTTTTTTAAATATTTTCTTACGAAACCATAAGTCCGAGACCCACTAAACCTGGTATTAGTGAATTCAGGGAAAAAATATCTACTCAAAAAATAATATAAATACAGGGTGATTCATTTAAAATACTCTCCGGTGACATCATACCTCCAAAAATGTGACAAAAACGGAAAATCTGCAAACACCAATAAATAATACATAAAATATACAAAAACTTTAATTTAGGTTAAATTTTCGAAAAAGTGCTAGTTAAGTCATAAATTCGGTCTTCCGCTCTTTTTGTCAGACCCTGTATATTGAAATACTGATATTACTATGCCCAATTTCGAATTACACTATTTGTTTATTTTTTATTTATAAGTCCAGTCCTGGAATTCAAACTTGACTTTCAATTCCTACTGATGAGAGCGAAACGTCGAAATAGGTATTCACTGAAGGACGACACAAATGCTTATTACATATTCTGTGACGCTAACGTGTGTGGTTTAGTCATTGAAATACTTTCCTTTTATTTGTATAGTTTCGAAGGTTACTATATAAACGAGGGCTTATTAAGCCATTAAGTGCTTTTTTTCGGAATAGGTAATAATAAAAATTCAATATACTCAAATTTTATAGATAGCTGAAGGAGGGATAGCTGTTACGACTGGTAAAATTTACGAAAAAACGGAAGAGCAAGTTTTTGTTGATATACCGATTAAAGAATTGGAGAAAGGTGACGTTTGCATGGACGAGAAAGATATTTATAAGGAGTTAAGATTGCGAGGCTACTATTACACGTAAGTTTCATATTATAAATCGTTTTTTGCCAGACAAATATGCCATATTTGTCTGGCAAAAAACGATCGGGGTGCCACCCCTAAGTAATTTATTTAAAAACAACGATCTTCCTGACATCATTTTTGCTCCATTTTATTATATGAATATTTATTTTAAATATGTATGTCTGGCCTTTCATTTTTTTACACAGCTACCTTTATTTTTCGAATATCATAAAAAACGTGTCCGTATCAGAGAAATGTCGAAAAAGCAGCTGCAAGATAGTATTTTCATATATGAAGTTACAACGACGCTTGTCCAATTTTGTTAAGGAAAATGCTCTGAAATGGTGAGAAATCACCCTCAACGTCGTTATATACCTTTTCATTCATTCTAAAAGCATTACTCTCTTCGTGCGTGGGGGTTATGGGGTGAAGATAAAGAAAAGAAAACTACTTCTTAAGAAAAACGTCAAATATTTTTTACATCATACTTCTTTGCTAATTTGTCAACGTATGCAGTATAACATAACATATTATAGTAAATGATACACATTTCGCATGTACCTTCTTGTTTTTATCACTATCTATATTAATTTGTCACATTCCTCTGACAGATAATATGTCCTCATAGTCGTGTGAATGTTTGCACTATAGTTGACTAAATGTTACTCGTGAAGAAAAATCTTCGATTTTTTATTGTAGCATATAAAATAATAATTGTATAATATAAAAACAAAAATATTGAGTTATTTGATACATAGATTTAGCTTAAAACAATGTAACGTATTGCTGTGGATGCAACAATGCTGATGAATGATAAAATTTATAATAGTTTATTTATAAGCTACTTCCTTAACAGCACAAATGTCTTATTTATGTTCTTATGAGTTCTTACAGTGATTTACTTCTTATGTTCTGGTACACCTCTTATTTAGTTTTGTTTGGGATAAAGTCAAAATTAAATCAAATGTCTAAATCTCCTATAAAAATTATATTTATATATATTTTTTAAAAATGCTAATTGTAAATGACATTGCCACACTGTATCTATTTATTTATTTATTTTTTGTTTTACAAAATAAAGAGAAGAAAGGAAAAGAAAACATTTATACTCATTTTAGAGTTATAATGCTTGTGTAATACTTATTTATCTATAATAATAGTTGAAAGAATAATTATTTTGTTCCTTTAAATAAAGAAAAATTATTAATTCTTGATAATTTGTTTATTAATACGAAGCCGATTCTATTTCACCAAAAAGATACATTTTCACATAGTGCCTTGGTAAACTAGAACCTTGCAACATGAAAACTGGCCTATACTAATTGCTAGCTGTAAACATTCTCACATTGTACCTCTAGCAGCTTAGCACCTGCCCATCAAAGAAACATGCCTCTTATTCGTATTTATTTTATTTGAATTACTAAATTAAATGACTATAATTAATGATGCTCAACGATTTACTAAAGGCAAATATTTTCACATAGTACCTTCAGCATGTTTAGCACCATTAACTATACCTAAATTGAATTATTTATCTTATAACTTACTTCATATCATCGTACATTTTATCAAATTCATCCTTATTGATGTCCTCCATCTTAAAATTTAAAATAATAAAAAATGAAAATTAATAGAATGAATTTGTTTTAAAGGAAACTAAATAAAATAAAAATCTAATTTTTAATACAGATTCTTAAGTCGTGAGATGATAAGTAGTGTATATAAACCCATACTCTCACTTTCGCTATCTCAAAAATTTTATTCTTTTCCAAAATTAACGTCTTTACTGCTTGAATTATAAACTTCATCTTCGACAAGTCTATTCTTGTTTTCGCCTTATATACTGAAACAAAAGCCTATCGATAATTTGTAGCGCCTCTGTTATCTAATTAAATTTTAGGTTGGCATTGATTTTAAAACGTTCGTGATAAAGTCTTTCTTTTTCGTTTTCTTCAAGTTGTCATATTCGCATCAATACGCGCATATCGTCTTGATAGGTTAGCACCAGAAATATTTTGATTTATATCCCATTTACACATTTATTTATAAGTTACAGGTATTTACTATATTTTGAGTTTTATTATTAAAAACTTTCTTATGAATTGGTACCATTATTTATATTTAAATTCACATTTATTTGTCTAATGTGTATCAACAATTCATGTTTATTTTTGGTACAGCAGTTCCTCCTTAAATGTAGGCAACTTATTCTACTTACTATTATATGTTTTGACTAATGCTGACTTTTTCAATAACTGAATTAATTCTTAATATTATTATTTCCATAATGTGGAGGTCACAGGAGTATGTTTCACTAAAACGTTATAGATTATCAGGCAAATGTGGGAAACGCCAGATTTCTAGCAAAATTCTATTAAAAAATAACCTTAATAAAAGTTTTTGTAGTATTTCTATTCTAGCCTATGACATACTTTGTTTTTCTACAACTTCCACATTTTTGTAGACACATTTTCATGAATTACGATGATATACACTTTTATATGTTATAACATATTTGAAAAGATTAGCAACAAGAAAATATTGAAAACAAGACAATGTTCTAACTGATGACCTTCAGCATCCTGAGAGTATTCTAGTCTATCAACGAAGGAACATAATGACTTCTGAATCACGTCTTGTGATTCCTCTTGTATGGTCATCCTAATTTGATCTTCCAACTCTTCGAGCGACTGAGGTTTAGTCTTATAGACATTAGGTTTCAAATGCCCCCAAAAGAAAAAGTCTAAAGGACTTAAATCGGGCGATCGCGGAGGCCATTGAATATATTGCTGATACCAGATGGCATCAGAGAATAGTGCAGGATTTATGGGGTTTGGAAATAAATGAATTAATGCTGGAACAATTTCAATGGATACTATCTGTTACTATTGAGTATGGCAATAATATTGAATAATTCCAATACTGTTATTTTTGCTTAAAAGGTTTGCATGGCAACATAAAAAAAAAACGGATATTTCTCATCAGTTGTATCTGACAAAAAGATGTTTTTGGAGAACGTTTTTTTTTAATATTTCAAGTTAAACACCCACCAAACCGTATATCATTGTAATTCTTGAAAATGTGTCTATCATCCAAAAATTATAAAATATACACGTGATCCATTAAAAAAAATACCGATAACGCCATATCTTGAAACAAGTGAAAGTTGTAGAAAAACTCAAGTATATCATAGAATAGAATGCAAATACTACAAAAATTTTCTAAAGATTATTTTTTAATAGAACCCATAATTTTGCCATACATTTGCCTGAGCCTGTATATTAGAGATCCTAGGCAAAACTAATGCCACATTTAAATTCATAGCATCAAATGTATGTTATTACGATTCTATAATAATACAATCAATCGAGAAAATTTTATTATATTTTAGAGGAATCTTCAGAGGCATAAAGGCATGCACATTGGATGCAACACTGGGAATTCTTCACTGGGACTATAACTGGATCACCTTCCTGGATTGCGTTTTGCAAATGTGTATTGTGTACAAAGACACCAGAAATCTGTATGTCCCCGCCAGTATAGGACAATTGATAATTGATGCTCCAAAACATATCGAATCTTGCAAAGAGAATAATAATATAGTCCCAGCTAGGTGGTACAAAAATTTAAATGTCGTTAGGTATGATATTAAATATTTACTTTGTTTTACAATTATGCACCATAAATGTATTTTTATGTAAAGGACTGAAGGAATCGAAGTGAGGGGTCTTGGAAAAACTGTTATTGGGAAAAGAAAGGGTGCAGAACCAGTTTTGGAAATGTCAAAGTTCATTCCTAACAAGGACAGCAGAGATGTTTCTGAGACCATTCGAATATTTGTGCAAATTGTTGCAGAAAACACGAACGCATCGAAGATTAAGGCCGTAGAAGCTTGTCCACGAGTATTCGAAAATAGTCGATTATTATCTCCCATGATACAGAAAGCACTGGACGATTTACCCTCAGTAAAACAAGACTTAACAGTATTGACGAATAAACACATTGAAATGATTGGAATATCAGTCCAAAATAAGTCTTTCAGGGTTGAATCGAATTGTTCCATACTTGTACTCGAAAAAGTTTTGGAAACTACTGATGTATACTATGAAAAACTTTATAATGCAATTGTTTCTCATTTAATCTATTTTTATTTTAGCCCAAAGCCGCCATTAATTCCGTAAAAGGTGCAGATGGTTTTATTATTTCCAGGGAAGATTTAGACACAGATTTGTCCAAATTCGACGAGAGCCCATTTAACGTCATTTGCAATCACACTAATGAGCAAGAAATGCTGGTACTTTTAAGACCAACTAGGAAATATTTGGAAAACACAATTTACTTTCACATTACTAATGAATTGGAAGATTTCCAATGGATGACAAAATTGCAAGAGCTAATTCGAAGCAAGGATAAGATTGTTATTTATTCTCAGAATACAGACATCACTGGTCTATTGGGTTTTTCTAGGTCCTTACAACGCGAGGAGCACAGCAGTAAAATAAAATCCTTTTTGATCATGGACGAAGCCCCAAAATTTGATCCAAAGTTAGAATTTTATAGAAAACAATTAGATAAGGACATGGCTATAAATGTTTGGAAGGATGGTGCTTGGGGAACTTACAGACACCTATCTCTACTTGAGAAACGCACCGTTGAAACTGAAGATATTTATGGAAATGCAAGAGTTAATATATCTAGTTTGGCTTGGACGAAAGGACCTATGGCGCCAGAAGAACAAACAGAAATAATACAAGTAGGTTTTTTCATATATACTGCTCAACAATATTAGCGGTACACTAATATGTAAGCCTGTAATTTCTTTTGTTGGAATATGACCAACTGTTTTTCATGTTTTTATTATTGTATGGAATGTTTTTGCTAAATACAAAAGAAAATTACGTCAATACATTTTTCTTTTTCTCATTAAATGTCGAAATGGAAAACACTACCCAAAACAAAATGAGTTTTCTTCTTCAAGCAAACAATCAAAACTCTTTAAATTACTTTTGTTGACATTTTAAACGACCAAATACTCTAGGAACGCAACCATCCAGTTTTTAAAGAAATATTTTTCTGAGATGGATAAATTAAAAAAAAAACAAATTAACGATATTAATTTGTGTTTTCAGGTTTACTACTCAATCCTCAACTTTAGAGATTTCATGTTCGCGTCCGGTAAAATATTACCTGATCTTATAACACCAGAAAGAATGCAACAAGGCCAAGGTTTTCAATTTGCCGGCAGAAATTCCAGGTAAAAATGTTGTATTTAATTGTTTTAGAAAAATGTTGAATAACCTGGATTTTTGTTTATCAAAAAAATATCAAAATGTACAATCTGTCCATAGATATAACGCACTCGATCTTCACAAAAGATATTAACCCAATCCTTCTAATCCCTTTCGAGCACGGGTGGTTCACAGGGACGTATTCACAAATATTATTATATTAAAAGTCTATTATAAGAACATTAATATTCGATTGCATAATATATTTACGTTTTATTTCATATTTAGGGTAAATAAATCTTTAACACAAAAATCAAATAAAATATTATAATTATTAACCTTCTGCAGTGAATTTTACCTTATTGCCTCTAAGTACTCATCGTATATACATTATATATCGTTAATTTAACTTAAGTATTTCAGTCATCAGAATCAGTAATTTCATCATTAACTACATGTATTATGAATTTCGGTATGGAGTTCACGTACTAAAAACATCGCAAACCTGTGTGTTTCGGAAGGTTCTAATTTGTTCATAACAATCTGGTAAAGCATCAATAGGTAATATTCATGACGCCATATACGAAAGCCTTCCAAAAGATACCATCTTTAAGAACTCCATTTGGAGATAATTTGAATAATTTTGCATCGAATGAAATTCCAATCAATTATCGGCAACACCAGTGGAATATGTGGTAAAGATTATGTCATTCACACAACATGCGATAGTCTAATGGTGAAGCATTAAGAATTACTGGAAAGTGACAATCAAATATTTATGAACAAGTACTACAATAAAATTTAATACCAAGATGAAATCTTTTAAAATTCGAATTTAAGGAAGCCAGACTGGACAAGAGAAAAAAAATCCGATTTGAAAAATTCACTGATGTTTTTATAATGTTACTCATATTTTCAAGCAAAACTAGGTTTATCCAGACGCGGCACTTCCACCTTTCGCGCAACCTCTTACATATTTACCACAGAATAAAAAATAGTTAAAACAGCCTACATAAATTATTGTTTAAATTTGACATTCTTCTTAGAATTATTTTTGTCTGCATCCATTTTTTTGTTCAACAGAGGACAACGTGTTATGGGCACATTAGAAAATGGACCTCTAGCATTGAGTGTACAATGTGACAAACTTATGATTTACGAAATTCCTGATGGATGGAGTATGGAAGAAGCTGCAATTACTGTTAGTGTTTATTCTGCTGTTCTTCGTGTATTTGACGTAAGTATTTTGAATATAAGTTACTGACGGATTTAGTGGTAATAATTTGTTTGTTTGATAATAAATCCATATGACTATTTCATACCGCTGGGCGAATATATCAAGAAATGCAACTGTACAAATAACTCTTTGTCATGTTCCAGGGCTTACAACTCAAACCCACTAAAAGTATTCTTATAAATTCTGCTACTGGAGGATTTGGTCTGGCAGCCATAAATATATGTTTGTCCTATAAACTGAACATATTCGTCACAGTAAGTACACAAGAAAAGCGAAAGCTTCTCAGAAAATACTATCCGGATATTAAAGAAGAACACATCGGTAACACCGGGGATGAATCTTTCGAAACTATGGTCCTTAGATACACTAATGGACAAGGAGTCGATTTCGTTTTGAATTCCTTGGGCGAGGAGAAACTATTGGCTTCTGTACGTTGTTTGGCAAGGGGTGGCCAACTTTTGCAAATCGGAAAAATTAATTTAGCCACTAATAACGCTCTGTCTTTGCATTTATTGGAGAAGGACGCTAGTTTTGCTTTGTTTCCTTTGGAAAAACACTCAATTGGACTTGATTGTATGTAAAAAAAAGATCACTTTCTTGTTTTTCCTATTTGAGCAACTTTTCTAGGTAAAGCTCGTATTCATAATTGGTTTTCTAAATTGCTAAGGAAAGGTACCATCAAACCACTTCCTAGAACTATCTTTAAGCGAGATGATGTTGAAAAATTCCTTAGATACAAGCAAATGGATAATGTCTTGATCAAGATTAGAAAAGAGGAAGATGATATTATTTGTTCAGTTCCAAAAACGCCTCTTAAATCACTACCAAAGTAAGAACTTCTTTGAGAATAATTTCCATGAAGCTATTATGCATTTGTAGATTCTTTTGTAATCCATCTTGTTCCTATCTGATTTGTGGAGGCCTTGGCGGTTTTGGTTTAGAATTAGCTGATTTATTCGTCGCAAGAGGTGCCAAGAATTTAATACTGACATCGACGTCGGGCATAACTAACGGTTATCAAAAGTATAGGATAAGGTATTGATCGCAAACAATTAAAATCCCCAATTTCAAATAGATGCATTTTAGCATTTGGAAACGTTATGGAGTTAAAGTCTTAACTTCCACATTAGACGCTTCCAGTGAAGAAAGTTGCGCGGAATTATTGAGGGCTGCTGGTGAAATGGGTCCACTAGACGGGATATTCAATCTAGCCCTTGTTTTGAGAGACGCCCTTTTCGAAAATCAAACTGAAGAAAGTTTCAAGACGGTCCTAATTCCGAAGGCGTATTCCGCAAAGAATTTAGACAAGATTAGTAGAAAGCTATATCCGAATTTGAGGTAAATTTTATTTTAATTAATATTAAAATCGATAATTCGTGAATTGTTTTTTAAGATATTTTGTGGTATTTTCATCATATTTTTGCGGTCGTGGCAATATGGGTCAAACTAACTACGGTATGGCGAATTCAGTCATGGAAAGGATTTGTGAGAAGAGAAAAAGGGAGGGGTACCCCGCTTTGGCTATTCAATGGGGGGCAATTGCTGATGTATGTATAAATTCTTTACTGTATATTGTTAAAGCGGTGGGGTTTACCATAGAAACAGATTTTGTAATATAAATGTTAAGAGAAAATACCTCTCTTTATAATTTGTTTTGCTTGATTTGAAGTAAACGTCCCCACGCTGGGCGCCAAAATTTTTACCGAGTGCAAAGGCTCACCTTAACAAAAACAAAGAACTTTTATAAAATAACTCTTAAATATATATTTGAAAACTAACTAAATAAATATGTTTTATCAACTTACTCAACAACATTGTATCTCTCTTTATAATTTGTCTTGCTTGATTTGAAGTAAACGCCCCACGCTGGGCGCCAAAATTTTTACCGAGTGCGAAGGCTGACCTTAACAAAAACAAAGAACTTTTATAAAATAACTCATAAATATATATTTGAAAACTAAGTAAACAAATATGTTTTATCAACTCACTCAACTTTTAAAATTTAAATAGGAGATTGGTCTGTTTAAAAATGGCTTCCGGCATCGTAGAAATGATAAACAACTATATCCATTGATGTTATTTCTTAATTTATAGGTAGGTTATCTAATTAAAACGCACGAAAACAGTGACGACTTGGTAGTAGGAGGAACACTCCAACAAAAAATGTCTAGTTGTCTTCAAGTAATGGACAAGTTTCTAGAACAAAATGAACCCGTAGTGTGTAGCATGGTGGTCGCAGAGAAAAAGTACGGAGAAACAGCTAACAATCTATTCGATACAGTCTTAAATATTATGGGTGAGATAAGATATCATAATAGTAATATGTTAATTATAAAGGCTATGTGTTAGAGTGGCCCAAAATTTTAAAGAGTTTGAAACCCATATCCCCCCCCCCCGCCCTAATTTTGTTTATTAGGACCTAAAAACATTCTATAATAAATTTCAGCCAAATACGAGCTTTAATAAAAATACCGATTTTTATCGAATTATTTTTCTTAAGCTACGGTTTCCTAAGAAAGCGGTGCCGCTATCTAGCGGCCGTAATGTAGCGGTGTGTGACGTCACAAAAACATTGTCCATTAAAGCCAGATATCGTTGGTTTCCTAGAAGCGTTGGTCGTGAAATAGCAGTACCGCCATTTGACTTTACGGCCGTCATAGCGGTGGCAAACAGTTGGAGAACGTTTTCTTCTGAGACGGTGAACATTTTTTTTTAAGAAAACAACTTTTATAAGCAAAAATGAGTAATGAAAGTGCAACTGCTACCGTTTGGACCAGCGAGGAGGATGACATTATAGCTGATTTTGTAAAAAATAATGAATCCTTATATAATATTAAAAGATAAGATTACAGAAGATTACTCTCCCGTGGCCAAATGTCTAAATAGAAATAAAATCATTAGGTTATTTATATATACGTAATGGATTATTACATTCGGCGTAGAGGAAAACCTGGTACTGGTTCAGGAGGAGAATCAGCGAAGAAGAGGTCTGAACTGCTATCATTCTTGGATAGCACACATTCATCACAAAGAAGCTGAATTACCAATATTGTTGGAGATTACCTTCAAGAAAGTGAAATCGCGGAACATAAACGTGCTGGCATTGAAGAAGAAATATCTCGCATTGATAATACAAAAAATAAGGCAACATTCAATCTTGATGAAAATGATAATAACAAAGTGGCTGTCAGTAGCAATAAATTTGTGAGAAAAGAAAAAGAAAAAATGTCAAACTCTGAAGAACGACTGCAGCTACTCAAAGAAATAGCAAAATACAACTGGTGCCCAAAATGAATTTGATGAAACAGACTTGTTCTTCAAGTCTATGGCAAAAATTGTGAAACAACTACCTCGGTATGAACAAATTCAACTGAGGATGCAAATTTCATCGTTGGTTGGTAATGCTGAATTAAGAAGTATTTCAATTACGTCAAGGCAAATCACTGAATCATCAACACCGACCTCAGCACAAAACACTTGCTTTCCAGTTAACATGATTTCTCTAATATCTAATGAAACAAGTCACCAGCGATAATTGTATTACATTTCAGACACAAGTATGTCTACTTCAAACGAATCTCGTCGAAACAACGAGTTATCAAGACCGAGCCCGTCACTAAGCACCACCAGTAATTCAGAATTATTATTTGCCCCAGCATCAAATCAAAAGCGTGCTTTTTATTATATTGTTTGTGCTTTGTATACTTACCTTAAAAATATACATAACTTTTCTTCTGGGCATATTGGCTTTGAAGTTAAGTCATCTCTTATGTGATTTAGTACATAATCAAACAACACTGGTGTTAAGCGAAAATATTGTCTTGAATTTTTCTTCGTTGCAGTGCAGATGTCGACGCACTAAAATTTCAAATGCACCCTCTGTCACACGATTTTTAAATATATAACTCTCTTCCAAACGAGACTTTTTGTCATACGATGACTCCTCATCTTCCAAATGTAGAAATAGTGCTATGTCTAGATCGTCCATTTTTCACCGCAATCGGCTCACTTATCCGTTGCCGTCTTTTCTAAGTTTACATCTCTGGACGGCCGTTTTATTACGTCCGCCGCTTCACGTCATATTACGGCCGCTAGATAGCGGCACCGCTTTCTTAGGAAACCGTAGCTTTACTAATCTTACATGTTTGGTGAAGCAAATGTACCTAATTTTACTATATTTATTATATTTCCGTTTAGGTTATAAAAAGTAAGGGGTCAACATATGTAAGAAAATAAATTTTTTGTACGAACTTTTAACACATGTGCTATACTAATAAATCAATTATTCCAGGTATTTTCTTCTCAGTGTCTTTTTAGTGCCATCGGGACACAACTTCCTGTGCTCCATTACGCATTGTAAAATAAATTGTTTTTGTTCATCAGTTTCAGTAAGTAGTCCATTATACTTTTCCATCAATTTAACTGCTCTAGCAGCAGTGTCGTTAGCACAAACCAACGTTCCCACGATCTTTTTGGTCTTGATGAAATCTTGATTTTCGTCCCATTTTGAAAGATCTATTAGAAGAATGAGTTCCCAAACGCTTCAATTAATTGATACCTTCTGGACGCACGAAATCGTGTATTGTTTTATCTACAAGAAGAATAAAAGACAACGAAATTATTACTATTTGCAACCAAATGAATGCAAGATAAAATTAGTCAACATCATATCTCTTCCAGCTAAGCACACAGCACGACATGGTTTTCTTTGATTAATTAAAAACATCTTATTCGGTCTTAATCGTTTTCATTGCGTCTGCATGCATGCGCGATGTCAAAAAGATGCATGGGTAACATCCGATTTTATGCTAAGATGCACCACAGGTTAAACACTTTTAGAATAATTATATTTACTTATAGCATTGATTTAAGCGCAAAACCGCAAAAACACGTGAAATTGAATGTTATTCGGACTGGTAAATGTTTAAAGTCCACGTCGACAAGGGTTAATGTCCTCGAATTTGGCTGAAATTGCTTGTTCGATGTTTTTAGATCCTAATGGAAAAAAAATAGGGGATATGAGTTCCAAATTTCAAACTTTTCAAAATTCAAAATGTTTGCATTTCGAAAAGACTCCAATTGTTTTAGGATATACATTTCTTTTGTCTAAGCATTTTATTCATCACCGATAATTTTGAGTATGACGGCCAAATAAATTTAGAAACTAATGAAACGCCATAACGACAGCAACCCTAATGTCAAGTTGAATTCAAATGTAAAAGAAACACATACAACGATGTAAATATCAATAATTTACTTACATTAATATCTGTATAATTTTATGCAAATTTTTCCACGTCATGAATGACGTACATTGAGTGCTATAAAAATTCACCTATAGTTCAGAAAATTTTTATCTTTTTCGTCATATTTTTTATGTATTGGTCTCATAATAACATCTTTAAGGCGTTTTGTGTATTTAGTTTCTGTGAATCCATCATTAATTAAGTTATATAGTGTTGGTAGAAACGCTGGTTTTCGTTTAGTTTTATAATACTAAATGGTATTTTGTCATGTCAAGGGTCTTTCTCGTGTTTCATGTCGAATATTATTTAGTTAATTTTATTGGGGTATCTGTCATTTTAAACCAAATAATTTATAATGTCTAGTTATTTCAATTTGCAATTTTGTAACTCACAATAACTTTAAATAATGTCACTAATGTATTATAGGAATCTCAAATTTGAGGTCGGTCAGTATGCATTCTACATTGCCAGAATTAGGAATGGATTCTATGACTGCAGTGGAGATAAAACAAACATTAGAAAGGGAATATGACGTATTCTTAACGGCGCAAGATATAAGAGGAACGACTCTTTTGAAGTAATATTTCTATGAACTTGTCATTTAATTTATCTAGCGTACTTGTATTTTAGACTCCAACAGTTGTCATCTACTACAGAAACAAAAGTTACGCAGCCAAATCCAATGGAACTAGTTGAATTTCCAGAAGATATCTATTTGTTGTTCCACAATATGGGAACTAATAAATCCTCCTATGAGCCCGTAATAAGAATGAAGACCTTGATGGAACAGAACGAAGCTGCTCCACATATCTTTCTATTACCCGGTTTCGAAGGAACATCTGCCACTTTAGAACCATTATGTGAGAAGTTAAAAGCTCACGTCTCTTGTCTACAATTTCGACCTGGGGTCGAAACGAAAAGCATTACTCAGTTAGCAAGTTCTCTTATTATTGTAAGTCAACATTACAATCGACAAGTTTTATTTTCAAAGAAATCTATTTTTCAGCATTTTGAGGAATATACCGACGATCTGATCATAGTAGCGCACTCCTTTGGATGCGTAGTTGCGATGGAATTACTATATATGTTGGAGGCTAAAGGAAGAGATGCCAGAGTAGTTTTATTGGATGGTTCGCCAGAAATTTTGGCGGCAATGTTAGAATTATATTTCCCTAATTTCGATGAGAATTTATTCCAGATGGCAATACTATCATCGCTTACAATACGCTACATGACGCGGAGCACTTTCGCAACCCATCAGGTGTGATGAAATTTTATAATATCTATCAAATTTCGACATGTTAAAAGAAATAATAACGTAGAAATAGTCAGAAACTACTGTTGCGCTATTATTTCTTCTAAAATGAAGTTTGAACAAGTAACATCCCATTCATAGACGTAGGTGATTGTTTACGTCTTTTTTATATACCGTAGTCGACATATTTTAATTTCTGATAGGAAAGTAGAAAGAGGAAAAGAGCGCGACGAAATAAACTAAAGATAAACATAAGCGAGGCTGCCAAGACAGTACACTCGACAAATGTTTCCTATGAAATGTAAGGAGTGAGGGACCCCCGACACTGCATTGCTCTCCAACCACTGTTAGCAAGCAGACATTGCTGCATATTATAAGGTCATCTTCTGCATGGGATAGAAGTACAAACCGAACTTAAAATTTGACGACTACGGTATGTATATATAATCGTTGACGCGTTTGTATGTTATTCAATGACTTGTTAATGGCGCAACCAATCTTCTTGATATTCTCAGACCATATATATAACGTCAATGTGCGTAAAATAGGCTATCAAAACGTTTGATAGGTAACGCTGAAGACAAGTTATTAACAAATTCTATATTTATGGACCAACATGCCTTCATATTTACAATATATATTAGTTTAGTGACGAAAAAGAAAATTACAAAATCTGGACACGATAGATGACGCTGTGGTAAAGTTATTACGTTATTCTATAACTTTTTTATGGCTCAACCAATTATCTTGATATTCTCAGACCATCTTTATATTTTCAGTGCGCGTAAATTAGGATATCAAGACATTCGATTACGTCGTTACGTCCTTCCACCAAATCTTTCACACTTTTACTTAATGCAATATCTACCTCCACGTATACAATTCTTCTTTTGGCAGGGGTCATGTGTAGATCTGCCCGTTGTTTAATGTAGCTGACATGTTTAGAATCTTCTTTCAATGATTTTCATAAGTTTCAAAATATTTGGTTTATGTTTGCCGATAAATATCTAGTTTATCAACGTGTCAGCGTTTCTTTGATGGAAAAAATAACAGACTTGTTGGTTATTGTTAGTACAGTGCAGCTAATAACTACAGTGAAATATACTTGGAATTAGAAGCAATAAACACCTACAGCGTACTGAGGATGACAAACGAGTTTGAATCATGAGTCTATGGTTACGGATTTTTATTGTTTTTAATGCAACCGCGGTAAATCTTATTTCGATTTATGTTTTAAGTTCGGATAGTACACGTCTTTATCATGACAGCTTCATAACACTCTCTGCTGTTGTCCCCAAATTTGGGGATCTACTGACAGAACCTGCAAGTGACAGGTTATGGCGATGTACTGACCCATTGAGAAAAAAAGTGGCTTCAGCAGAAAAACCAATGTTGTTTAAAAAATTGGGATTTTTATAACAACCTAACTTTAATTTTTCATAAAATTTCAATCGGCGGTCTGGATCATGTTCATCCGCTTCAAGTATCTCTTTTAATTTTGGTTGAGCTTCTCGAGATAAATCTTTTACACTTCCAGCTTCCGTAAATTTGGCGATCAATTTACTAACTGTAGATTTTGCAATTGGTGACCTATCGGATGTGCTTGATTGAATAACTCGCAAGCTTCCGCATGAGTTCTTAATCTATCGCCTTATCCAACCATTATTAAAATCTCTCTTCTTTCCCGTTCAGTTAAATGTGCCATTTTTTGTTTTTAACTTCAACATTTAGATTGACTTTTTTACAATTTAGATAAATGTCAAATATTTCCCAGTTGAGATGATTTAAGATTTTTGTTAAAATAATTTTTACTTTGTAAAAGTGTCATTTATTCAAATTGTTAACTGAGGTACCAATTTTTCTGCATCACCGTTTAAGCACTGAGAAGATCTTCTACATAACTGAAAAAAATAGCGAAAGTTGTCATTTAACCAAAAAAAAGATGATGACATCATTGTGTAAACAACAAATTTCGTCAAAAGACGGCATTTTCAGAACAAAAATTGATCTATCCGGGAGATTTTCTTAAAAACATTATAGGACGCTTTTATGAATTTAATTTATTTATTTATTTTAGAAACAGTTACTAAACCTCTGCACGTACAAGGAAAAAATCAACTATATGACAAACATTCTTTCATTCAATGTAGACGTTTCGACAGAAGATATCACCAATCTGTGCATTGCCACTTATGAAAGACTAATTGCTCTCTACAAATATGAACCTAAGAAAGACAAATTAAAATCTCGTGCGACATTGTTCAAGGCCTCATCGACTTTATTCGTGAATGCATCCCCTGCTTACAGCCAGTCCAGCTCATTTGAAAATTTGGAGAAAGTTGTTACTCTGGATGGAAATCATGTTACGATATTAGCAAACGAAGAATTATCAATGGAAATCAATAAAATATTAGAGGAATTCTAGAGTTAGAGAATAATGCAATATAATTAATTTAGGTTGTGAATAAAATAAAAATAAAGAGGTAATAAAAATCATCTGCTGTGCATTTTTTTATTAACTAGAACTGAACTCATCATCACTGGTTTACAGCAAGGAATAATAAAGGTGACAGAACATCTCCTTGCGGTACTCTCACACGAATGGTAACGAATCAAGTAACGTACAGTTAATTGATCTCTCTGATGCAATATCTCTCAGAAATGATCTAGTAAAGCTTGCAAAGTTTGTAAAGCCTAATAAAATTTGAAATTCCCATATCAATTAGTTAGTATTAAAGCTATTATTTTAGTTGCATAACTAACTGTTTAAAAATTTTATTAATTATTCGGGAAATTGCTGTAATATAATTGTTCAATAGATTCGGCCTTTACTTGATGTAAATCCATATTCCATTAGAAATAAAACACAAACAATTGTTTCAGATTTACACTATATTCAACTTAAAAACACAACAGCTGTTTCGCTACACTGTAGCTTCTCGTTTAATAAATTGTCTGAATATTTCAATTTGTTAATTTCCATACATTCGAGTAAATCTAATTTTCTACTTTTGTTTTGTACATGAAGAATGTCAAATTTATCACTAAAACAATAGTCATATTCAATCAAATGATTCGCATAAGCTGAGTCGTTGTTTTTATTCGTGTACGCAGAAAAATGATTAGCTATCCTTTTTCTAAAAGCTCTCCCAGTCTGACCTATATATTTCTTAGTACAAGATCCACAATTTAACCTATAAACTCCAGATTTATTGTCGCGTGTCGTTTTTTCTTTGTTGTTTTTAATGTATTTAGCTAGGTTGTTATTTTTTCTAAAAGCAATATTAATGTTGTTTTTTCTAAGTAATTTCATAAGTTTATCTTGTTCATGACCTAAATAAGAAAATGCTTTAAACTTGTTAATCGTATTGTCTTTGGTAGTCGGATACACCTCTAGTAACATTTTATTAAACAATTTTTTGGTTATAAATTTGTCTATTAAATTTTGTTCGTACCCATTGTTTTTCGCAATTTGTTTTATAATATAGTACTCTTTGTTATAGTCATCTATCGACATTGGGATATTAATTAACCTATGGATCATACTGTGATAAGCGGCTAATTTGTGTGAATGAGGATGATTTGATTTATAATGAATAGTAGTATCGGTGTGTGATTCTTTATGGTATATTGAAAAATGTATTTTGTCATTAACTCGTTTAAGTGTGAGGTCTAAAAAAATTTATAATTCCATTAACTTCTTTTTCAATAGTAAAAGTAATGTTTTTATTAACTGAATTAATAAAATTGAAAAGGCTATTTAATTGTCTATCTGTACCTGTGTATCCTACTAATATATCGTCTACATATCTAAACCAGAACAACACATTCTTAGTTAAACTTTTATTTTCAAAGATCTTACATTCTAAATTATCCATAAAGATTTCGGCTAGTAGGGGAGAAAGAGGATTACCCATAATCAGACCTTCGTTACATTTATAAAATTTGTTATTGAATGTAAAATAATTTTGTTCTAAACAAACAGATAATAATTGTAAAATCTCATTTTTTATTACGGGGTCAGTTCTATTAAATTCTAGCATCTCTTTAATTAGTACCCTCGTTTTCCCCGGTGGAAAACTTGGAAACAAGTTTTTAACGTCAAATGAAATTAATTTGGTTTTACTGGGTAACTTAAGATCTTTAATATTATTAATTAATTCATAACTATTTTTTATACTATATTTGGGTTTAAATTTCGTATGCTTATTGATAATGTCTATAAGGTGTTTTGAAGAAGCTACAGTGTAGCGAACCAGCTGTTGTGTTTTTAAGTTGAATATAGTGTAAATCTGAAACAATTGTTTGTATTTTATTTCTATTGTAATATAATTGTGGCGTCGTTAAGAATCATGTTGCTTTTTTTGTTTTAATTAAATTCAACTCATCATCTTACAATTGATGACAATGTAGCAACAAGGAGATATCTGTAGTTTTTAAGATTTTTCGGGAGACGAAAAAATGTAAATAACTTTTTTTTATTATGAAAGGGCAGTATCTACTTCTTTGTGAAATTGTTCAAGACATGTAATGAATGATTAATGGACTATGGAAACTCGATTTAGGCTTACGTACTAATGTCTATATGTCCATTTTCTCCAATGATCTGAACAACACGCAACAATTTTTTTTCACGCACACACACACACACACAGAGAGAGAGAGAGAGAGATTTTTAAAAACTACTTTTTCGGTATCAGGAGACTTAAAAACGTGAACATCTGCAAATATCTCGAAGTCAAAAATTTTCATCACAATACTTTCTTATACGTAGTATAATCAAATCAAATCAAATCATAGTTTATTGTCGAGAGTTGTTACAACAACATAGGACATTGTCATTTTCAAATCAATGTAAATATACACATATACAATTAAAAATATAATAAGGTATAACACGATACACTGCAATACTTATATTTATAATTCTCCATGGTTCCTAAGGAACAATGAATTGTCAAATTTCCAGTTTTCTAACAAGTATTATCACAAACAGTACACATACCATGACATACAATTCGGCCATCACCTATCCTCACAAAACTTGAAATACCTGAAATATTCATCTTCATCAAAAAATGCTTGTTCAACAAAAACTTTCTTTAAGGCATTTTTAAAATTACTAAAATCCAATTCTCTAATATTTTGAGGAAGAGCATTGTATAATTTTACACCCCTCTGACAATATGCCTTTTGTGTACTACTCAATCGAGTATATTCAACACAAAGATCATTCTTGTTTCTAGTATCGTACTTGTGAAAAGTGGCACAAGTATTAAAAGACGAAATATTAGCTTTCACGTACAATAAGCATTCAAGAATATACAAACTAGGAAATGTCAAGATTCTTGAATTCACAAATGCCTCGCGACTGTCAGCACGGTATGGCAACTCATTCAATACCCTCACCGCCCTACGCTGCAAACCAAAGATTCTATGGCGCGACGAACTGTGGCCCCACAACACAATGCCGTAGGACATTACCGAATGAAACAATGAGTAGTGCGCTACCCTAACAATGTCCCGAGATACTGACAAAGACAGATTTCTTAAAACAAATATTATCTTCGCCAGTTTATTTGCCACATGCTCGCAGTGTGGTCCCCACTTAAGTTTAGGATCCAGTACAAAACCCAAATACCTGACTTCGCCCACAACATCAATCTCGACGCCACTTCGTACGGTAAACATCAGCGTAACTGTCTTACTACTATTAAGCAATAACTTATTTTGCGTAAACCAAGCTTCCGCATCTTTCCGAGCCACCGTGTTCCTAGATACAACATCCGCACTATCCGCGGACTTAACCAGTAATGCAGCATCATCCGCGAAAAGTATAGTCTTGTCAGTCTTAACATTGCTTGCAAAGTCATTAATATAGATCAGAAATAAAAATGGCCCCAATATGGAACCTTGTGGCACACCTGAGTTTATTTTTAGCTCTGCAGAAGCTCTACCCCCCACTCGAACTATCTGATGTCTGTCTGTACGACCTGAAGAAGAAATATGCTTATTAAGGCGTTTGAATTATAGAAAACAAATAATTTCGTTACTGTCAAAAAATAACATTTTAGTCCTAAAGATGTCGCGCTCTGCATCAAAACTCATCATCTCAAATATACAAATAATTGATTTGGCAGAAATTGTTTGAAATAACAAATAGGTATACGTTCACTATTAAATCATTTTAAATAACTCAGTTATTTATGATTATCTGTTAATTTCCCTAGATAATCAGTCACACTACAGTATTTTCGGATCTCGCGCCCTCTCTTAGAGAATCCTGTAAGGTAGTGTCTATGTGTATGTAGAAATATGGCCGTTCTTTACCAATTATTTAAAATATGCAAATAAACCAAACTAATAAATCATTGTCAAAACTTCTCTTCTACAAAACACGCGTCATAGGGTTAAAGGGTTCTTTTGAAAAAATTGAAATAAAAATTTTATAAAAAGAATTTGTGTAAATTAAACCCCTATACCATACGTAGGAAGACGTTATGACTTATTACAAACAATTAATGATTTTATAACCGACATTTGCATAATTATACAATAATGTTGTTTTCTATGCTTTCAAATGCCTTCTTAACGCGATAACAATAAGATAATGTACACAGCCAGATAAAATATTTGTTCTTGAAAACAGGCACCTATTTTCAACGTATTTTAACATATTAAAATGTAAATAATTATAGAAGAATATTAAACATAATACATTCATTTCAAATTTATTTATTTATTTGACCGCTATTCTTGACTGCTAACCCCCCCCCCCTTGGCCTCGGAATACGCTACCTAGTGATTACAGTAGAAGTTGTTAATTTTATTAAGTAATAAAGGTGGCTTTTGTTTTGTATTTCATTTAACATTAATGTATTCGTCAGAAAAACAATTGAATACTACTCGTGGTATGTCGAATAAATATTCAGGATGACCCCTGTGACCACGTCGTCTTTCGGACAGATACAACGACGTGCATGTGAGAAATGGCGGACGCTGATTTAGCAGGTGGAATTCTCGACGACGAAATATTAGATTCCAGTCAGATAAGGGAATATTTCGAAGATTCGACCGTTCTGATAACTGGTGCGACTGGTTTTCTTGGAAAACTCGTCTTGGAAAAATTGTTGCGCAGTTTTGGGAATTTGAGAAGAGTTTATCTGTTGGTCAGGCCGAAAGGTGGTCATTCAATCCAGAACAGGGTAGAGTCTCTATTGGACGATCAGGTTAGTGACTATAGTATTAGATATATTATATGGTATTGGTATACAGGATGTACCACTTAAAACTCCCAGGTCAAATATCTCGGAAACGGATAAAGATATTTGAATTTTGTAAAAAGTAGTTACTAAAGAATGTGATCGACTCTAGTTTGCTCTCACAATTGTGTTTTATTATGTGACGATATAGATGGCGCTGCGATAAAAAGAATTTTTTTGATCGCCACAATCTTCATTTGCTTTTTAGTTGAAAGAGTATTAAAATTAATGTAAATTTTATTATTTGTGTTAGTTTCCAAAATTTAACGGCTTCATAGATATTCTTGTTTAAAGAAAGTAAGAGTAATTTTAAATTTTTGTCTTTATTTTGTTTAAATATTTAATTTGTAAGGAAAAATAGCAATAAACATATTCACAATTCTTGCTAATATAGTTACTTCACAATTTAAACTTTATAGTTAGTTCCTTTTTATAAATTCCACTTCATAGGCACCCATAGGTATAATGTAGGAAGAAAAGCATTCATGTCTGTGTTAGATGTATGTATGCTTGCTTTGATTATTTAGGAACTATTTTGATATTAGCACACATTAGTGACATTTGCTTGATTATTAATTGTCTTTATAATTAGCTTCATTCAAACATTTACTCACTTTGCGTATAAAGTTCATTTAGTGCACCATTTAAGAATAGGAGATAATCAACGCAGACTCGATTTTCTGGCAGAATTTTCTGTAATGTTAGCGGAAAACAACTTTATGAATCAGATCATGTGGAATGACGAATGTCGTTTTCACAACAATAGTACTTTAATTAAGCATAATGCTCGATATTGGTCAGAAGATAATCCTAGGTGGATAAGGCAAACCAGAAATCAAACAGTTTTTGGCGTTAACGTTTGGTGTGGAATTTTAAACGGATATATCTTAGGCCCCCACTTTTATCTTGAAGCATTCATTGGTGTGCGCTACTTACATTTCCTGGAGAATGAGTTACCACTACTTTTGGAAGATGTACCTATAGAGCTGCGAAATAATATGTGGTTACATCAAGACGGGGCACCTGCTCATAATGCCAACATAGTTACTGACTATTTTAATCAAATGTTCCCACGTCGTTCTTAGGTGGCCGGATCTAACCCCGTTAGATTTTTTCTTGTCGGGTTACTTGAAAGCTGAAGTTTACAAGGAACCCATAACAGATATTGGCGACCTTTATAATAAAATTTATGCAAGTGTTCAAAAAATTAGTAGAAATACAATGTTAAATTTGCGGAAGAGAACTAATAAGGCGATATACGTTATGTAGCACTCAAAAAGGCAACATCTTTGTTAGTTATATTTGATTCTTTTAAGTTTTTAAACAAAATAACGACAAAACTTTAAAATTACTCTTACTTTCTTTAAACACGAATATCTATAAAACCGTTGAATTTTGGAAATTAACACAAATAATAAAATTTACATTAATTTTAATACTCTTTCAAATAAAAAACAAATGAAGATTGTGGCGATCAAAAAAATTCTTTTCATCGCAGCGCCATCTATATCTTCACATAATAAAACACAATTGTGAGAGCAAACTAGAGTCGATCACATTCTTTAGTAACTACTTTTTACAAAATTCAAATATCTTTATCCGTTTCCGAGATATTCGACCTGGGAGTTTTAAGTGGTACACCCTGTATATACCGGGTGTCCCAGGGGAGCGGTAAAGTCCATTGTTGGTATCTAATAAAGTAGATAGAGAATATTATATTATATAATCATACAAAAATTTTAGATAATCATAAGCTCTACAATTTAAAAATATTTTCATTTATACAGAGTGTTCGACAACGACAAATCAACACAAACTTATGTCTTTAAATAGAATATTATGTATTAATAATAACGGAGATAGCAATGGTGTACACTTAATTTGAATCAGCCTGTATAATAAAAAGTATTTTTCTTTAGAATAGCAGCTGATAAATTACCAATAAAACTACATTTGCTTTTTGTGACGTCTCGACATTTATTTATGTCTTCATCTGACAATCAAAAATTTTTAGAAAAAGGACAATTTACATTTCAAATATAACTCTTCTTAGAAATTAAAATTAGATTTATCTATACTCTTTTTTGTTACTATTATTCTGTCTACTTTTAATTTCAGTTAAAATGACTTTGCAAACACAAACAATAAAAAACAATAACACAGACTTTATTTGAACTGATGAACAATGTATAAACATCAACATACTTAGTAATTTTGTATTTATTTCCTATATTAATAAACTTTATTTAATTTAATCTTTTCCATATTATTACTATCGGATTGCATCTTCTTTTGCTTTCTTGTCGGTAATTGTTTTGTTATTTACCTATTAGTTATCTCTGATTTTATCAGTGGTCAAATATTCTTTGCGTTTATAAACACCGACAGAGCAACTTCGTACATATGTTACTTGTGCCAAAAACAAAGGAAAAAAAACGATAAAATACACAGAAAATACTTATTCACATATGACAGCGGTATTAAAAATAAGTAATCATTAAATACTATTGAAAAGAGATCTATAAAAGTATAGCAATACAGTAATTAAAGCATTCCGAAGTAATTATCGGATAATCCCCTAATTTCAGTTCTATCATTAATCGCATGAAACACTTTGGAACAAGTGTAATATGAATTTACAAATTTACTTAAATTCCAATATTTTATTTTATTATGACTGTCGAGTTATCAAAGGGTGGGGGAAGGATGCAATGCTAGACATTTGTTAGTTGCGTCAAAGGTCCCATGTCGCCAAATTAGGAAAAGAAATTCTGCAACCAACGACCTGGAAGAATTTAGAGCTTCACTCGCGCTGCTTTGCTATTTTCACATTTTTGGACCAAATTAAAATGCCGTTAAAATGTAACAATTTTCAATTGAAAGGTGCGAATTCTTTAATCAGTATCCACAAGAACTCCATGAGCATAGTATACATCGATTTGTTAAACAACGGGATATTCTCTTTAACATATTTCTTATTGATTTTTTTATGAAACAAAAATGAGAGTCAACTGAAGATTCCACGTAGAATCATATCAGAGGGTACAAAGAAAGAAACGGCAGAAAAAGAAAATACAAAGGAAAATTCATTGTTCTTTTATATGAATTTTTACAGATAAAGAAGCAAAGGCATTAGACTATGAATTGTGCTTTTCGGTTGATGTTTCGTATCAATACAAAACACAAAACATATACAAATGATTTTATGATTGATGGATTATTTCATTTATATTTATTTTGATCATTAATTCTTATTTATATTATTCTGTTACAGCTGTTTCATCGTGTTCGCAATGACAGACCAAATATAGTCGAAAAAATTTCCTACATCAGATGCGAATGTTCAAGAAACGATTTGAATCTTAGCAAGAACGACAAGAAGCTGCTAATCGATGAGGTGAATTGTGTATTTCACTGCGCTGGCCTGTTGAATTTTGATGAAAAGTTACGCTCAGCTGCTTATGTCAACGTGAGAGCTACCAGGGATCTAATAAGGCTAGCGAAATGTATGAAAAATTTAAAGGTAAAAAACGTACTTCAGAATCTTCGTCATTTTTTTTTAGAATAAATTAGAATCAGCAAGAGTTTTTTCACCGTCAATAGAAATAGTTTAATAAAAGGTATATGGTGAAAATATTAAAATTATAAATTTGATCAATAAAAAGCCTTCTTGGTTAGTGTTAGTTATTTGTGGGGCCAAGAATCGAAAGCAGCAATTTCTTATTTTCAAAACTTATGCTGTTATATTTTTTTTTATATTATTTTAGTGATAATATTAAAAACAATAACAAAATATAATTTTACTTGAAACTCCTAAGGTTTTAACAATATGTATCATCTAAATATGGATATTGACGTCACTGTTATGAGGATATACCACTGAGTGGCTGTTGGGTTTTTAACATGTCGGCTAGAGTATTATTTTCTAACATTTCGCCAGAAATAATATAATGATAAAACTGTATTTCTTCCATATTTCTTCATATTATTCCCAAAATAATTATTAATCTTGATATCAAATTGTCAATTTGTTAAACACCGTTGCTTATATGAACAGTGTTTCTCATTTGTTTTCCTTGCTGTATTATCGTTACAAAAATGCAGTTCCACCTGTTATTAAAATATTTCCAGACAGACATCTCTAAAGATCGTGTGCTAGCCTGAAGTCTCACAATTCCTGAGACTTTTCAATATCTTTGATGCCTTTTTCTAATCATACACTATGCATATTCCTTGCATAAACTATAGCAATTTTTAAAATTAGTTAATAAGGCCGAGAACTTTTCAGGCACCCCACAAAGTATTAATATCGAAATTAATTCATTAGTTTAGAAACAAGCTGTTGATATTACTAATAAGGAAGAAGACAATAAAGTAGGCATGACAAATGATGTTTAGTTCCAAGAGTAACTTTCGATGTTTGCAATCAACATGGTGCAGGTGGTGGATGCAAAGTTCAAACAATAACAAATGAATAGTAGTTGAAAGTAAGAGTATTGCCTTGATTTTTATTTTTAGTCTTTCGTGCATTTCTCGTCGGTCTTCGCACATTCCTTCAGAAAAAATATTAGCGAAGAATTTTACAAGTCTACGATTAGCTGTAAGGAACTGCTGACTATGGTAGACGCTTTTGATGATGATGTATTGGAGAAAATTACGCCAACGTAAGTTTTTAATTAATATTTTAAATTATATATAAATTATAACAATAATTTTTTTAATTTAAATACATTTTGTTAATACTAGTGTTTTGGAAGATTTCTCTAAATGAAAAGTAAATATGACGAACTTAAAATACAAAATATAATTACATAAAATAGAAGAGGCTTTCAAAATCTACAAGCGTAAAACACGTGTTTCTGACTCATTAGTCATAATCAGTACGGTGTAGCTAAGAAATAAAATGGGATAGCCTTGGAGATGTAAGCATACACGGAAGTACATAAGGCGATAGATCGTCATTTGTAGCTTCTGCTAGAAGATCCTCAGTTTTGAAGACAACTATCAAGCGCCTGAGGAAGGCATTTTCAACCTGCGTGCCATCGGAACCCAGGAAATATAAATTGAAAAGGGAGTGATCACGGATACATAAAATAAGAAAAATGTGGAGTAAATTCCGTTGCATTACAACCGTAGACACGTGCTTCTGACTCATTTATTTTGACATCCCTAAGATTACTCCATCTTATTCTATGGTTACACCGAACTGATGACGACTAATGAGTCAGAACGAAGCCATACGACAATACAAGCCGGAATGCAGGAATCGTGACGTCACGATCGTGGACGGGATTGTTCCTCAGCGACAAGCGACGTTACTATGTTAAATCAGGTTTCTTACAAAAAAATATAGTTTTGTGTATTAAGAAAAGCAAATTTCACATACATTTCTTGAGAAGAACTAAATACAGTTTATAACAATGACTTTATTAGTGCTAAATATTAAATATTATTTTTAATAGTTATGGAATTATGAAACATTTAACAAAGATATCTTTGATATTTTCTTAAAATAAAACATGGTGAACTATAGATTTCCAACTTAAACAACAATTCTTCAGACATCTTAAAGAAAACTTAAATCAATAAGTACAAAGAGTTACAATAACACACACATGATACAGAAAAATCTAATGACGAAACTTACGACAACAGGACTTTAGAATAATTATTGAGTAAAATGTTACTGAATTTACCTATACACTTCTCAATTAAATTAAAATTGGAACAACCACATTCTTCACAGGCCTCATATATTTGAATATCTTTATAATCAAGTAACCGATAACACAATTTTTTTAAAACAATTCTTTGAATTTGACAATTTAGGAACTTACTTTCAAATTTATCATTTATTAATACTTTAAAAAGCAAAAACATCTGAGAAATAATATCTATAAAGATTTGCTTGGGATATTTTAATCCGCCGCGATCTAAATGTGTTAAATAATGAAAAATCTCGGCATTACAATTATTAGTTTCAATTTCAAGGTTGCTGTTGTATGAAATCATTTCTTTACATTGTTTGCACTGCAAATTTCTACCAATAACGTGAACAGTGTAACCAGCAATGTATACCAAAATTTCAATTTGATCAGATATCATCTCGTCTTCCATTATAATTACAGCTTCTTCAAATTGCTCTATACTCACGTTAGTTTCATTTGCTATTTCATTTTCACAAATATTTAAAATGTCTTTTCTTTTAGACAAAATTCTCCACTTTTAAAAGATTCTAATTTTAATAAATGTATCGTTTTTAATTTTTTTTTCTCATTCTAAAACTTGAGCTATAGATATGTGATAGTTTCCTCCACTCATTTGTCGATACTGTCCAAACCTAGCTTCTAAATCATCTGCCTGAAAACGACTTAACAATACATATTCTATTTTATCCCAATAATTTAACCACCGAACAAAATTTTGTAAAAATATTAAGTTAGAATCATTGGTCGTACTTTTGATAAGTTCGTATCTACTGTCTAGAAACCATTGACACTTGTAATATGAGTTACAGTTAACGATTTTCCACCAATCAGATACCAACTGCAAAAATTTGACTGTATCCTTTGCAAAAGACCAATCATTACTTGCATATTTGGTTTTCAGAGCAGCGATATTTGGGTCGTCGAAGAGCCGTAAACAGAAGGACACATTCTGTCTTTCAATGGAAGTTGGATAAAGGACTTTTCGATTTAAAGCTGGGCCTAATTTTATAACATCATTTTGCTCATCTTTATAAAAAAAATTTAAAACAGCCGTATGCACAAATGATTTATCACTACCAATTTCGCAATCTCTTTCACATAAGTTGTCGGGGATTTTGAGAACCACTAAAGTCTGTTTGTTATCTTTTCGATTTAACCATATATTCCTTAACACCTTCAATAGATGCACCACATCAAATGTAATGTAATAAACACTTTTTGTTCGATTTTGTAGGGATTTAAAATGTAAGATGTTAAAGAACCACCACACAAAATTTCGAACATTTTTCGATTCACACTGTTATTGTCGCTGGTGATGCACACAACTTGGTAGCCACTTTCTGTCAGTAACTTAAGCACCTGAAGAGTTAGCTCGTGCGGAAATTCAGATTTTAGTTTAGCAACTGGGAAAAGTCCCACCACATTTTTATTGTGTGACAATACAGAACGAATCATAAAAGTCTGAATAGTCGTAGCTGCTATGGATTCTTTTTCAGAAGATGTCATATCCATGCCTTCAATTTTGCCGCCTTTATAGGAAATCGTTGATTTTACGTAAATTTCGTCCAGCATTAAGGTCACTATCTTTTATTTTTCTTTCAAATGAAATAATTTTTCACGAAAGTATTTTACGTGACTCTTGTTTAATCCAGAATTCTCCGTGCCAAGTTTCATCAACAACGTTTTTAAGTATTTCGGATGGGGTATGGTAAATAATTCGGATTTTTCTAAGAGCTTAGAGGCTGCATGCCCACATTAAAGTATCGGCTGTATATCTAATTTGCCTTTTTTCAAGCAAATTTAGTTGTTCTTTAAAAAATATAATTTTATTTAACTTCTCCGCCGGTATTGCCACGTTGCTTATTTTTTCTAACAGTTGGAGAATAGTTTGCAAAATCACTTCATAACCTTCACTTTCTGACGATTCTGTTTCATATAAACTTAAAAAGGTCAAGACATTTTGCAAAACTGACTAACTTCGACATTCGCCGTTTTTTAAAATTTCATTGATTTTTGTCTGCAGGAAAACGTTTTCAGAAGGTTTCTGGCAATATATTTTTAGTGAAAAATCGTCTTTTATGCATATGGTGTGGTTTATCAGAAAATATATTATCTTTAAGTTTGTATATATAGACTCGTGATAAACAAATTTTGTTGTCGTGTGTTTTTTAAAACTTTGAATTTTTTCTGGTACGTTAGTTTTGAAATCATCAAAATGTAATATCCTGTATGCTAATGATTTCAGTTCAGTAGCCTTTTTCAGGCGTTTCCCAATTTCGTTTTGCCTATCCGCAGGGTCTTTCCGCTTTACTGGCAAACATGTTGACATATAACTAGGCTGGTTTTCAAAAATTGTTGCATTCGCATCGTCTGTTAATTTTAAAATCTTTCGTGGCATGACCAAAACTGTGCAATCGGTCCTCGTCATCCGATCTTCCCGTACAATAAAATTTACTGAGAAGTGTTTAATGCAGATTCTTGAATTATCAGTCACAATATAATTTTCTCTGTGAATACTTCGAGACGCAGTTTAATGCGAGAGACATGCACCTGCACTCTAAGCGTACCAGACGACTTGAACGACCACAATCATGACGTCACACGCCGCTCGAGCTCTTGCATTCCGGCTTGTATTGTCGTATGGCTTCGGTCAGAAACACGTGCTGCTATAATTTCTCTATATATGCTTCATTTTGATTGTAGACTAATTCATGTTTTCAATTATTTCAGCATAATGGGAAGATGCAGATCGACTTTCTCATTTACCAAATCAATAGCTGAAGATGTCATCAAAACTGAAGGAATTGGCTTACCAATTGCTATAGTAAGACCCTCCTTTGGTAAGTACGCCCTACCATATAATAGATGCATATACTCCTCAATGATAGCCTGCATTTAAACACTTATAGTATCGTTGCCCTTTTGACAGATATGATTTATCTGCCAACACCGAATTGAACTATTAATGTGTTTATTACGATCAATTTATACATTTTCTATTTAGACTAATGAAATAAAAGCCCTCAAATATAATTTAACAAAGTAACTTTTTTAGTTTCTCTAATACAGTTATGACAACATGTAAACGTCATCAATGACGTACAATTGAATATAATGCTTCTCCTCTGTTTATATAGTATTGTAACGAAACCAGTAGACATCCGGGCGACAACAAAAGAAAGGCACACTTCCGAGTGACAATAAAAAGAGGTTGTAAATCATCTCGGCGCGACTGGTAAACATCATAAAGCAATAAATCATCCATTTGCGTTGTATTTCGTAACGAGACAGAATGTCTATCGAATGTTCTACAAACATCGAGAGGGAGAGGGAGTTTACGCGAATGCTTCGAGATGTTTCGTATGTGTACATAAGGCGGCTGGGTCACCGATGGATGATTAATTCCGGAATAAGAAGTTCCTTAAGTAGTCGACGCGCCGAACAGACCAAAGTAGAAATAAATATAAGAAATAAATAAATAGTTCTTTTAGTGGTAGCCGAAGAAAAGACATAAATATTAGAGTGTTATATAAATAGAAGTGATTTAAATATACGGACATAAATATTAGTAATAGAAATAAATACATGTGTTAATTCATTTATAGTAGTTTTAAGTGTGACACGTTAGTTTTATATTTTATATTGTAATTAATTTTACGTGTATGAATATACAGACTGTTCTAAATAAATAAATTGCACGAGTTGTTTATTGCGAACCCGAAAACGTTACAGTATGAAAGACTACTTCTTGGAAGATGATGATGTCATCAACTTTTTTGTTGATCTGCAAACAATGCACACAACAATCTGCTTTAAATTAGATAGTATTCAATTGTTTGAAATAAATGGATAGTTCTTTAAATCAGATCATTGAGATTATTTGAAATAAACGTTCTACTGCTTGATGCGAGTCATTTATTTGTTTAATTTAAAATAACGAAGTGCTTTAAAATAAAAAATGTCTATGTTTGATACAAATGTAATATTTGTTTAAGTCAAACTGGTGGAAAGGTTTGAAATCCAAAAATCTTTGTTAGAATCAAAAGCTATATTTTTATAATCCAATAAATTAATCAGAATGTATATAATTCAAGTATTTATTTACTTCAAATGAATATTTTCAAAGGAATAATTTGCTTATGCCAAACAAATTTAAAAAAAACAAGAATTTGGTTTGTTCAAATCATGTTCTTTTGATTCAGAAATTTCTCTATCTCTGTGTGGTACCTGGATTATCATAATTATTTTATCCAAAACAGAAACATATTGATATACTTGTCGATTAAGTTATGGCAGAAATTTATAAAATCATTTACATATTTTATAATTACTTCTTGTAGTATTCGCGGATGTAATAATTATATTCTAATCATAAAATTCTGTTTCAGCGATAGCAACTTGCCAAGAACCAATTCCTGGTTGGATAGAGAACTTATACGGTCCAACTGGTTTATTGGTAGCAGTGAATTTAGGTTTAGCTAGGTCTACACTGGCCGATTCCAAATTAACAGTCGATGTTGTACCAGCCGATTACGTTATCAATTTGGCCATTGCTGCTTCATGGAACATCGCCAATTTACAGTGAGTATCTACCTACAGTCAAATAAACACGAAGAAACTTCAAAACATCAATGTAAAGTAACGATTATGAACAATTTTCCTTGAAGTATCATTTTTGTAGGGCACTAAATGAAAATCAAGAATATATTGGAAGACGACGACCAAACGAGGAAGAAATCTTAATATATAATGTAGTCAGCTCCCCAGAGAATCCATTAACATGGGGTTAGCAATTTTCACCAAAAAAAAATTATTAATTATGTTTCTTTATTTCAGAAAAATACATAAATCTATCAACAAAATACTCGTCGAGAATACCTTCGACTCTATTGGTATCCCATAATTCTAATAAGATTAATTCAAATAAATTTCTGCATTACTTGTACGTTCTATTTCTGCATTATCTTCCGGCTATATTCATCGATTTTGCAACATTTTGCGTTGGAAAACCTCCACTGTAAGCCAATACAAAACAATCCTATAACTATTTGGCTAAATATGTTTCTTTTTAGCTTGATTCGAACGTACAGAAAAATCGACGAATTCACAGAAACTTTCAAGCATTTCACTCTGAAGCAGTGGTATTTTAAAAATGTCAACACGCAAGAACTATGGAAGAAATTAAATACTACCGACAGGCAGCTGTTTGAATTTGATATGTCGTCTTTAAATTGGGACACTTATTACTACGTTTACATGCGAGGAATAAGAGTGTATATTTTGAAAGATCCCCTGGAAACTGTCATCAGTGGTGCTGCAAAGTATTTCAAACTTAAACTTATGCACTACATCTTTATCTCTTTGATCATTTTCCTTTTGTTTAATTGGACGATGAAGTACTTTGCAAATAATTATATAAAAGAATAAAATGAATATTCTCAATGTAAAAATGGAACACAAAACACCTTCTTAAAATAAAAGTACCGTTTCTTTAAAACAAATTTGCTGGTAGTTTTATTTCAAACCATAAGCTAGCTAAATTTAAGTATATAATCCGTTTGTTTAGATAAGATTAAATTAACCAAAGCCAATAAATTTAAGTGAATAGTTGTCATGATTTAAATATGTTGGATTATATCGAATATAGGCATTTCCTTAAGAGAGTGCTTTTTGGAGTTGAATTTTGTTATGGTTGATTAATGCATGTGAGTTTGTGTTTTAATTATTACAGTAAGGTGACACCTTATCTTACTATAGTTTAATAAGCCGTGACTTCAAAGTCTTATTAAAGTAGGTTGCTTTTTAAGTACTTAATTAAGTAATCAGTGTCAGTGCACATGCTAAGCTTATGGAAATCCTTAAATTCAAATTATACATAGACGTTTATTATTATTTACATGACATAACCAAACTATTAAAATTATGCGTTTGTGTCTGATTAGGTGCACTGTGACCAACGTTTAAAATCAGCTGCCCATTTTTTAACGGTTGACATTAAACTAGCAGAGTTCCCATAAGCTTTTGTCAACTTCGGATGAATTTCCTTAGGAGTTAATCCATCCAAATCGAAGAATTTTATGACCGCACGATATTCAAGTTTATCCATTTTAACGAAAAACACAGAAGATATCTACTGCAAAAATTCGTGTAAACAAACTACCTGACAGAACAATTTGAAACTTGTCATACGAACTAATGACAGGTGCACGCAGACAGGAATCATAAATTATCGCTGATTGGAACGCCATCTCTGTGTCAGGCCGAAAATTTTTCACCTAACCCTCATATATGTATACATAATTATGTTTGGTGATGTATTAGTGCTTAGTAGGTATTTTTAATAAAAAAGCAAAGTAATTAGCAGATATTTATTTATCTCAAGTTAAACATTCAGGATGAGTCATATCCCTGGTCAAGGCAGATTGTGACTTTATGAGAAAAATATATCGAGCGTTTTTTTTTAATGATAACCACTCGTTAGAAGTACCTTCTAACTTTATTTTGTATTATATAGAGTGCTCCATAACTTGGTGGTTGACCATAGTTGTAGTTTTTTAAATAAAACACCATGTATATTATTAATTTTTGCATTCCCCGTATAATTCTTAGTCACAAAGTTATAAAATTGAACAAGATTAAAATTTAAAGTTTTTGCATTTTTCTGAAAAATTCAATTTTTCTATAAAATTATATTTCTCGAAAACGACGCAGTAGATGGACACAATTTTTGGTAGTATTGTTCATAATAAAAGGTCGTAATACAAGCTTATTTATATATTTTTCAATTACTAATTGCGTGTATAGAAAACTGGATAAAATTAGATGATACGTTTTGGTCTAATAAGGCAATTCTTTCAAATGGAACAGCCTCTTTATCGGTTCATTTTTAAATTGTTTATAATGTGAAATGAAAAAAATGGATATATCTTATTTACAATACACTCTATACCAGTAATATAATTGATAAAATATGTAGATTATTGCACAATTAACAAATTTTAAAACCAAATAAATCAATAAATTGATTTTGATAGGTAGAAACTTCTCACTTATGGATTTAGTATTTTTGCAATATCATTTGATATATATGAGATACGGTTCCGATGTATTACAATAATGTTTAGAACAAATCTAGAACAACCTGGAGGAAACCTCAGAATTTCAATTTTGCAAAAAGGGGGGCTGTGAGAAAATCGCTTTTTCCTATTATCTCGGCCAATTATGATTTTTTCTTTGAAATACTTTGGAACAATTTATAACAAACTTAGAACTACCGTCAGAATTTCGATTTTCGAAAAAAGGGGCGCCGGCGAAAAATTGTTTCTTGCCATTTTCTCGGCCAATTATGATTTATTTTTTAAAATACTTTGGAATAATTGAGAACAAACCTAGAACAACTTGGAACAACCGTCAGAATTTGGTTTTCAAAAAAACTTCTTACTTTTGGATATAGTTTTTTTGCAATATCTTTTGATATATAAGAGATACGATTCTGATGTATTAAAATAATGTTTAGAACAAATCTAGAACAACCGTCAACATTTTGATTTTTGCAAAAACTAGGTCTGACTTAATAATTTTGACTTTTATTTTTTCCCATTTTCTCGTCTGATTTTGATTTTTTCTTTGAAATACTTTGGAACAATTTAGAACAAACCTAGAACAATTGCCAGAATTTCAATTTTCAAGAAAAAGGGGGCTGGCAAAAACTCGTTTTTCCGATTATCTCGGCCAATTTTTAAATTTTTTCAAGATTCTTTGGAACAATGTTCAGAACAACTAGATCAACCTGGAACAACTTTCAGAATTTCAATTTTCGAAAAAAGGTGGGCTGGGTGAAAAAGTTGGTTTTTTCAATTATCTCAGCCAATTTTGACTTTTTTTTTAAATATTTTGGAACAAATTTGAACAAACCTAGAACAACCTGGAACAACCGTCAGATTTCCGATATTAGAAAAAAGGGGACTAACTTCCCTTTTTCAAGTCGAAATGTTTTAACGGTTTTTAAAATAAGATCAATATATTTTTCGCTATCGCTATCATTCTATGTTTCATCATTTTCCCCAGGAGACATCACTTCGGACTTTTCCTGTCATCCTTCTCTTGTATTAGCTGCTCATCTTCATCTTCATGTTTCCTTCTCTTTCACTGTATAACAATTATTAACTACCTCATTATTGAGAATCTTGTCAAAAAAACTATAATTTACAGTTAGTAATAGTAGGTATTACTAAATAAAGTGCAACAGACGAAATAAATCTATATCATACACCTATATATACACACAACAACGTATTTATCAACAAAATTTAACAGACATCGCTTAAGAAATAAACATAATTACACACCTTCCAACGTCAGTTACTGTGAAATTACGAAGTAAAAAAGAAGATAATAATAATAAATTAGTGAAGCCCTGTTAAAAGCGGATGCTATTATTAAAAACGATGCACGGAGAAGTTATATTTGTTGAATTGAATCACATAAGAAAGTGAGGTTATAATTACTTAAGCCTTAGAAAGTGCAAATCCTTCGTAATGAATTCGCTATTTGTGGTTGAAAAAAATGACAATAATCTAGTGGAACAATTAAAATTGCACTATATTAGTACTGTCGCAGATTCTTGCCATTGTATTGTGTCAATTGCGTGTGTATCTCTGTCCTTTTCTGTTCACCGTTCTGTACTGATAATACAAGTGTGCATATAGAGAATAGGTACCGAACGTAGAGATACATATGTGTGTGTGAAACTTTGTGTTGGGGCAAATGCTTTTCTAGTGGGGGGACTCTACACTACGCTCTTTGCTTGCGGTCTTTTTCTGTGCCTTATGTTTCTAAACAATATCTGATTTTAGTTTGTGCTTATGTAGCGGTGGTGTAGGTACAGTTTCGTTTTGCACGACGAAAACACACCAAATGGACGATCGTAATTCGTTGTCATTTTGAAACTTAAAATGCATATTTCACACGTCGGAAATGCAGTGGCCAGTAAAGCGAAAATAAAACGCAACCGTCGTGACATCCTAATCTAAAGTATTTTTCGTGTCATCACGTTAAAAAATGTACCTAAATTACATAAATGCGAACTTGAACACGCTGCCGAGTATAAACAAAAGTTGACATGTTAATTTAAAACTATTTTAAAAACAAACACGTATGCCAGTCTTATAAAGCCAGTTCTTTTTTCTTTAAACACATAATAATTAATTATTTAATGTATAATTAGCGTTTTTTTTTCTTTCTTAATACTGTTAATAATAAGTTGAAGTGACAAATGAGCTATTGAGGAACAACTCGACAGGTTATAAACACATCCGAGACATAACTGTAAGTCGTTTATTTTTATTTTTAGTTTAGATTTCTTAATTGTTCGTCCCGTGCATGTTTTAAACATAACTGCTGCTGTCTAATTTCTCATAATTCATTCAATAACGTGTTAAGCAGCATTGCGTTAATAAGTGTAAAACTACACTTGTTAGACTATTGTAGGTTATGTTTGGAACCTTGCTTTTTGATGATATACAAAGGTTTAGCGTTAGATATGTAATTTTTATTTTGTATACCCACAGTTTACGTACAATGACAATGAACGTTATTGAGTAATAATAAAATACCTATAGAGTGATTGTATATAAGTGATTGTTATTTTCTTTGCTAGATTGACAACGTTGTAGGTTTAGTATATTTAGTACTTTGCAAATTCAAATTTGCCGAGCAAATGTCAAACAAAGCACGTGTTATATATAGTTGTTTGAAACTTATTATTAAATTTTTGCTAAATGCTAAATGTCTGTCACATAACCCCTAAATTCTCTAAAGTAAGAAAAATAAATTATAAATAACTCAAACCGACAACATATAGCTTCTTACATCGTAATAGGATTCCTGTGTTTGTCAGAAATGAAATTAATATTAACAAAAGTTAACAATAACACTGCTAAATTATTTAAATATATTTTCGAATTTTAGTTCTAATGATTTTTCTTGTTTTTAATATTATTTAAAGACATATGCGATATTTCAAAACCCATACATATTTAGTAACAGACAGCACGTGTTCTATATTATTAAATACAGTGAAACAATGACCGCTGAGAGCGAATAAAGATAAGAATTTATCTTCCCAGTCTCGAAATGATAACATGTTCTCTATTACATAAAAAATAAACTACACCCAGTGTGCAACAACTAGCAAAGTTTTTTCCAAATATATTTATATAACTTTTTATAGTTTTGTCGAAATATCAAAGCAAAAAAAACTAATTCTGTGACTGTTTTAATTTTCTTCTCCTTTGTTCCAGGTAAGACATCTGTAAACAAACGCACAGTCAATTTAATTATTAGTATATGAATAAATAAATAAATAAAGAAGAAAACAAACAAACCTAACTGATTAAATAGTTCTTAAAGCAATAAGTTACATAATTTAAATATTAATAATAATAAGTACGTGTTTAGAATAATAAATAAAAATAGACAAAAACAAAATCGATCGTCTGTCGCGTAAAAAAGTTGTTTGTGGTGGTATTGGAAGAAATAAAAAATATAAAAGAATAGAAGAACAAACAAGGAGAAAAACCAAATTCGTAGGTGGCTGTGTCCGTGCTCCGGTTCATTTGTTTCCCGAAAGGATCCAGTCCGAAATTTTAATGGTTTTCATGGTAAGTGTTTTTATATCTTTTTGTTTCTTTTTTTTTGTAGTTTTTAATGTGTCTGGGTGGGTCTTCTTTTTCTTTATTTGTTTGCATTCGGAGATATTCTGTTGGAAATATAGATGAAATATCTTAACTTGTACAGTTGATCAAAATAGAAATTGGACAATTCATATAATACAGTGTCTGCACTAATAGAATTTTTGCATTGAATATACGCAAAACGTCTTCACTGAAATACTTTTTTCTGTCACTACTACGTTTTTAGTTAAAGCAATGCATTCATCACGTACATGTAACATTAAAAACATGTTAAGCAGCCAGATAATATTTTTGGGTTAACTAAAATTGAATGTCGAAAAAACACATAATATTGTAAAGCTCCTTTTACATCTGTCAATTTTAAATTTAATTTCTAGGACTTGGTCAAAATTGATGCCAAATCGTGTGTTTACATCTGTCAATTGCATAATTTTGGTGACCTTGAATTACAAATTGAATATATTGTCAAATATAAAACAAGCTTTACTTTAACATACATCTAACTTGAACGATTTAATGGGATGATATAATCTGTCAAAACAACGTTTTTTTTCTTGTGCATGGAATGGACTTGTTAAGATAATAAAATATTTTATTGAACTAACGCCAGGATTTTGTTGATTTATACGGAATTAATGCATTTAGTGCATATTTTAATGTGTTCGGAAAATCTTTACAAGATGCAAGTGCCGTGAACGTTATTCTTTAAGGCTATACGCCCAGCCTCGAAATCGTTTTTCCCATTTCCTAATCGTATTTTTCATGAAAACCTTACCGAATTTACACGCTAATTTAAGAAAAAAATGCCTTTCAATGGATAAATCGTAATTTCTTCGAAATTGTCCAAAGGCCCCTAAATAAAAATAAAAATGTAAGAAATTTCAAAAAACAAGCCTTTATTTAAAATTATGTAACACTCAACAGCAATACATAAATTTTATTTTTTCTTAATTTTTAAAAATAAGGTCACGAAACGGAAAACAAAATTTTGAAATTTGGGTGAAATTCACTGAAATCAAATTGAGTATGTGGTACGCTCGCACATTGTGTCGAGAGGTAGCTCCGCCTACCATTTCGGGCAGTTTCTACGCAGTTTGTAAAATACTTCTGAGATCGGTGTATGTTAAGAAAGTAATCGTTACTCGGACATTATTTTATCGAAACCGTTGATATTTTCTTTACAATATAGTGTACATATACAGTGTCAGCGTCACAATACTTCCTTATACTACGTATCAGAAAGTAAAAGCAATATCTCTTCCCGTCCCTAACGCTATACCTGCTAGAAGCGCATGCTAGGACTCACACGGCTTGCGGGCATGGAGTATAATTATTATATTTGACTCGCAACAATTTGCTTCTGAAACGATCTAGAAATTTATTTCTTGCACAAAAAATAATTTTGGAATGTTGACTTTATTTTGTTTCACATATATATGGGTAAATTCTGAAAAATAAGATTAGTTACTCGATAGCTGAAAAATACCTTACACAAATTGGTCGTCTACTAAAACTTTTTTTTTTTTTTATAAAATTTACACCATAAAGAAAAATCGAAAACACTAGTATCATCCAAATACTTTAGGGTATAACCTTAAAAAAAACAGATCCCTAGCTCTCTGCATTGCTGAGATATCACGAGATAAGTATTAAAAATTGAAGAAAATGAAAATTTTAAAATTTACACAAGAAAACGATTTTTCGACCTTTTTGCGATTTCGATTTTATTTTCCAACTCAAAATTTGAATCCGGCAGGTGATTTTACATATTCAGCTTCACTTTTTTTGTGTGTTTGAGAAAATATAGATTGTATAATTTAGGGGGGATTGCTTCCCGACTGCCAAACATGTGGGCCAACCGGCGATTATCTGAGACCATAACGCAGCCATAAATTACAGGCAGATTAGATTAGGTGACAAGTTCTTTTCTCTATCTTTTTCCTCAGCATAAGACAGAGCACGCGGACCCTTAAACATTTGTCTTTTATTACATTTGCACGAAAAACAGTGGTACGCCTATTTCAAATCGAACTCAGCTTGAAGCGGGCGTTCAGCCTTAAGAGAATATAGCAAAATATACTGCATAATAAAAAAAATAAAAGAATTAAACTAAAGTGATTGCAGCATTAAATTGACGTACCTGTAATTTTAAGTTGATTTTTCGGTACGAGGCAGCCAAAGTATACATTAAAAATATAAGCTATAAAATCGTTTTACTATATACTTTTGTAAACATTGATTTGAAGCACTTAGTGCATACTTTCCTTTCTTAATTCTTTAAGCCTATTCCAAAATTCAGATATAGAAGTGTTATAGTCTTCAACCTTGGCATAAAAATAACACTATATACTTTAGTGCTCCTAAGTTTGCACTGTTTCCAATTTTTTAAAATATCTCGGACACTAAAAGTCATGGCGTCGTTGTGTGTTACTGCCATAGGGGTCTAACCTATAATAGACAGGTGTATATGCAGATGGCTCTGTGTAGTTCATAAAATATGTAGACTACTAAATTACCTACAAAGTGCAAATGAATTATATACCGACTAATGTTTTCAGGTCGGTCTTTACCCCTTCATATGCAGCGAAATCTATGTCTATCTTTCACGTTTCATGCTGCGTTCTCCTTTTTTGTCTTAAAATTGTCATGCACGCAAACCTTTATCTGTTGTTTAATTAATTGATTTGACTATAAATTGGTTAGTTTCGCATAGGTTTTTATTAATTTTAAGTGTGGTATAATTATATATTTTACTATTTTAATAGTTTTGGTCTGTGCTTTCTGTAGAATGATCTGTGATATTTTCCTTTTTTAATATTTATTATTAATTTTTTTATGCATCAAAATTTTCTGTTTCAATAATTGACAGAACTATTTTGCGATGGTACGGCGATATTATCAATGCTAACCTGTTAACCTCGCTACTTCAAACAGACTTACGCCAACCCTGTAATAAAGAGCATCGCCACAAATTATTTTCCTAGAAACTATCATCTCGTCGTATCAAAAAAATAAAATAAAAATGTGTTAAAGAAAAATACTGGTTTATTGCATTTTAAATTCCTATAACATGGGCGGTGTAATATACCAGCCAAATTTTAAAATTTTGGATTGACCTTCCGTTTGTAGAAACTATGAACCTTTATCTTGAAGATACCAGTGCCTATTTTTACATTTTTTTTCTAGAACAACAATGGTTTTTTAAAGTTTAATGTTTTGCGAGAATTTCAGTGCAAATTTGTAAGCTCATTGTGCCGTGGTTAGTGAAAAAAAAGTTCGCGATATGCGACCGACATAATCTTATCAATACATTCAGTAATACATTCAACGTAAATTTAAGTATGTCTTTGTTATAATAACCAGGTAATTGTATAGCAATTTTGCTTTTATGAATGCTTTGAGAACAATTATTCGGCTTTTTAATAAGAATTAAGGTTTTATAATTAAACTTCAAAAACGTCTATTCAATTTTAATGCAACTACTTTGTGACCAAAATGGACACAAATTATATGACAATTTTATCATATAATTAACGCAGTTGACACGTTAATATCACAGTTTTGTTTTTACGATGATGTTCTGTCAGTATGCATGAAGTTTATTCCTCGTTGATTATACCACTTCTATAAAGCAATAAAAAGCCTTCGTTAAGGCTGTCATTGTGAGTTTTATAAAACTATTACAAAGTAATTCTGTTGATTTTCCATTCTTCCATTTTATAAAGCTTTCCTGTAATATAGAAACTGTAATCTGACTGATTATGATTGTTGAACTAACAGTAAGCACAACAGAAGAAATAACGGAGTATATCTTCAATAGAAACCATAATTATTTAAGTGAATTACTTATTATCTTGAATTTTAAACAAGCAACTTCAAAATATATGCCAAGGTCACTTTATTGATAAAATCGGCTTCGAAAGTTTGAAAAATACAACGCGTCTTCGAAATTCTGCATGTAAAATTTACATTATTTTAAATTATATTTTTATAAGCAATTATCTTTTTCAAAGTTCGAAATGCTTCCATTTCAGTGCGAATTTTTGTAGGTTCCAGCATAATTTCGTTAAATGCAGTAAAAACTAGAGATCTATTATCACTACTTCCACCATCATGCATTGCTCCCCTGTAGTCTCATCAACTGAAATTTCAGTTGCTTGTCTCGATTTTTCGATTCATCACAAATAACCACATCGCTATCCTTTTCAGACTCTGAAAGAATACTGCGACATGCAATAGAAATATTTTTATTTTCATGATCGGAAAGTTCGATGTCGATGCTTTATAATAAATAAATAATAAACAATATAAAAATAAATATTTATTATAATTATTGTAGGTATTTTCAACTTACCTTGAAAAAAAATCTATGCTTATAAAATCAACTAGCAATTTGAAAATTATTTACAGAATAATTAGTTAACTCGCCAATTTGACGGGTTTTTGGTGAAATAGGTATACTACATAATGACATTTGGATGAATAAATCAAAAAAAAATCATATCAAAAATAAATTGTATTGTTTTTTTTTAAATATGAAATTGTGAAATTCGTCAAACTGACGGGTTTTGTAAATCTAGTGTAAAGTATATCATTGCTGTATCTTGTAGGTATAGTTTCTTCCAAAACTAAACACAAACTTGAAACTTTTTGACGCAGATCCTCTGGAATTTGTTTTTGTATAGGTACAGTACGTAGACATGTGGTAGATTAATAACTTGTTGCTTTTTCCTAGTTTGCATTATAGTGGTTCGCAAATATCTACCACATCAACAAAATTACTGCTTAAACAACTGAAAGGCATTGCTAGTATCTAAAAAGTATTTATTTACACTTTCTTGTAAGTCTGAACTGTTATATAATCTGCGCAGTCATTTTACATTCCAAATCTATGGAGTAAGCAGATCCACCATATTAAAATTATTCAGACTGTTAAAATTATTTAAAAAAGAATGAAACGTACTTACAGAAAGACGCGCCGAATTTCATTCGTCTAATTTTAACACGATTACCTAACATTTTTTTATTACTACATTTCTTATTGATTGCATAATTCAAATATGTCTTCTTCCAGTGCATTCAAAACATACACTTAATTCCTTACGAATTTGTTTAGATAGTGTTTCTGCACAATCTTCGACATCTTTTCTTTTAACGCTATTACTAATAGCTATGATCAAGTTGATTACTTTTTCTTTATAAATAAGATCCATTTTGGTCGTGGCGATAGAACTTGGGTCACTCGGTATATAATGTACACAAAGTACATTTGCCGACTACATATAGAAGGAAAAACTTTTTCAACCCGGATTTCTGAACATTAGGGAGTTTAGAAATAACATTAAAAAAAATGAGGTGTGGTCACCACACGATTTTCTTATACGTATGAGCGTTTCAAACTATACAATTTTAAGATATTTTTATACAAAAAGTATTCAAAAAATTTTGCAAATCCAAATCTAAATACTTTTGTACTCTTGATAAATTAATATAGAATGCATAATTTACGACATATTTGTAAAAAATCGCTATTCGGTAAGAGTAAAAGTGGTACTTCCGGTCCGAATTTCAAAATTTTTTTTATAGAAAAGGTGTTAAAAATTAAGTTCTAAATACTTTTATACCCGTAACGTACCTGTCTAAAAGGCATGACTTGCGAAATATTTGCAAAAAACTGATTTTCGATAGGAGTAAAAGACCTACTTTCGGTGGAAATTTCAAAAAGCTTTTTAAATAAAATTATTCTCAATTTTAATATTAAGTACATACCTATGAATTCTTTATAAATTTGTTTAAACTTAGTAGTTGACGAAATATTGGCAAAATTAGATTTTTTCACTGAAGTAAATTATTACTTCCGGTCTACCGTTTTTATTGAAAAACTAATCAGATCTCAAGAGGGAGATTGTACACGTAAATACAAAATTTGGAATTGATATCTAAAACGGTTTGGCCGCTATCGTGGTCACACACACACACACAGAGAGAGAGAGAGATTTTTTAAAAACCACTTTTTTGGTATCAGGGGACATCAAAATGTGGACATCTGCAAAAGGCTCGAGGTCGAAAATTTCATCATCACAATACTTCCTTATACTACGTATAAGAAAGTAATAATGCCTATTAATAAAAAATGTGTACCTCTTTTTAAGCAAATTGCGCAAACGGAGAAGTGTAAGATTTGGCATAGTTTAACTTCATATGGAGAAGAAGTGCATAATGATAAAATTTATGTATAATATGTGCTACAAATACATTAAATTAAACAACCAAATGAATACATATTCCATGGAAACAACGTTCGAGAAGTCCCCAATCCAAAGGATCCAGTGCTAAACCAATGCATCGGGCAAAGGCGGTAAATAAGAGATATTTAGTTTGCTCTTGGTCGCGGATCGCATGAATTCCTTGAAGCGAAGTTGAGACAGTGTGTACTTGCAAGTGGCACCATCGTCCAATGCATCTTCATGGCATTGGACCTGTCCCGCGGCTTCAACGCACAGTATTCATCGTCACCGAATTGTTTCTGCAAATGAAGCAAACGCTCATATTCAAAGAGCCAGATACGTTCTAACGTAGAAACGATCGTCTCTCTACTGCCCTTCAGACAAATTAAGGCATTCTCTGCAACTTTACATTTGCATCAAACGCTAAAAAAATTTTTCGCGCCGAAAAATAGTAAAAACCCATTTTTGAAAGTTTTGGCGCCCTCTGCTTTTTATGCTTTTGCCTGCAGCGCAGCGAGTACATTAGATAATTTGTACAAAAACCCACAACTTTTTGGTTTTAGAGTCATCGCATGCCCCACTAACGATTTATCAAATAAAATAGTCTCGCATATTTTTTTCCAAAAAAAAAATACAGAATGATTGTACTATAATATCATGTATTGAATCGAATTTCATTGTTTTATTATTATACAGGCTGTTCCTAAATATCATGTACATAAGGAAGGGGGTAACTATTTGGTTTATTTTGTGCCTAAAATTTCATATAAACATAGGTCTGCAAACGCTTCGTTACCAATATGCAGGGTGTTGAAATTTCAAGAATTTTTCACTTTTTACTGTATAGCTCCTGCAGTTTTTGAGATATTTTGTTCAAATTTGGAAGGTAGGTTACGCTATAAGGCCTGCATCATTAGCCATGCCAAATGATTATGTAAATCTACAGGGTAATAATTTTTTCGGGGTCATGCCCTCTTTTCTCACCCTGAACTTTTTTGCGATGCGCCACTGCTAGATTCTAAAATACGCAATAAATTTTCTGTCTTGTTTAGAAACTTTTTGATCTCTTGTATTTTTTTCTTATCTCTGACCGTTATCGAGAAAAAAAATAGAAAACAATTTTCTGTAATTCGCCAGAGAAAATTAAATTTTTTAAAATGGTCTAGTAGGCTCTGGCTTTATTCAGATAATCACTTGAGTTTATTAATTTTAAGAGTTAAGGTGCTACTACCTGTTAAAAAATAGGATGACCCGGTTTTCGTAGCATTGTTTTATTACAATACAAAGTAACATAACTAATAACAATAAAAACCCTAAGTAATAACAATGACAATGAAACTATGCTACAACAATTGTTGAAAGTGTCCTCCTTCAACCCTTATACAGGCGTCCGCTCTTCTTCTCATTGATGCTCGCACTCTCTCAAATACTCCTGGAGTATTTCTTATCGTTTCAAATCCATCGATTATTCGATTTCGTAAGTCATCAACAGTATTCACAGGTGTTGTATACACTAGAGATTTGAGATGTCCCTACAAAAAAAAATCTAGACTATTTAAGTCAGGGGACCTAGGGGGCCATGGCTGAGGTCCACCTCGTCCTATCCACCTATTCTCATATACTTCATTTAAATACTCCCGAGCCAAAATAGAAAAATGTGATGGGGCGCCATCGTGCATACACCACATTTGATTTCTAAGTAAAAGGGGCAAGTCTTCAAGTAATAAAGGCAATTCATTCTGCAAAAACAGCCTGTATGACTGACCAGTAAGTCGACCAGGCAAAAAACAAGGACCAATCAAATTATCTCCAATTATACCACCCCATACATTTAATGAGAACTGTTCTTGAAAATGCGTTTCTACAATTTCATGTGGATTTTCATCTGCCCACGTGTGGTTGTTGTGGAAATTCATAATTGAAGTCCTTGAAAAATTCGCTCCATCGGTAAAAAGGATTTTACAATCAAAAATGCGGTCTACTGCTAGCTTATTAAGGTACCATTGGCAGAAATCAAACTTTAAAGGGAAGTCTCGGGGAAGAAGAGCCTGCACTCTCTGAATGTGGTAAGGGTATAGCAGGGAAACACGTAGAATACGCCAAACCACTTGATGACTAATATTTAAATGTTCACTGATTTTTCTGGTGCTGGTGCGAGGATGTCTGTCTATTTCATTCAGAACAGCCTCTTCGATCTGTGGTGTTCTAACAGTACGTGGTTTACCTGCATCATTAGTATTCTTTTTAAAAGTTCCAGTTTCTCCAAGACGCCTATGAATATTTGAAAATATTCGATGATCGGGTATCATTCTATTGGGATAGCGCTCCATGTACAGACGCCTGGCTTCTCTTGCATTTTCATTCGCAAGGCCGTAGATAAAATGCATGTCAGCCATTTCAGAATTCGTGAAATTTAGCATATTTACAAAATTATAACGAGTATTTAAAACACTTTTACACCTTACAGTTTGCAATTTAAAACTTTACTTATACAGACACAAGTTACGATTTCTAATGTCAATTGTCAAATTAATAAACTCAAGTGATTATCTGAATAAAGCCAGAGCCTGCTAGACCATTTTAAAAAATTTAATTTTCTCTGGCGAATTACAGAAAATTGTTTTCTATTTTTTTCTCGATAACGGTCAGAGATAAGAAAAAATATAAGAGATCAAAAAGTTTCTAAACAAGACAGAAAGTTTATTGCGTATTTTAGAATCTAGCAGTGGCGCATCGCAAAAAAGTTCAGGGTGGGAAAAGAGGGCATGACCCCAAAAAAATTATTACCCTGTAGATTTACATAATCATTTGGCATGGCTAATGATGCAGGCCTTATAGCGTAACCTACCTTCCAAATTTGAACAAAATATCTCAAAAACTGCAGGAGCTATACAGTAAAAAGTGAAAAATTCTTGAAATTTCAACACCCTGCATATTGGTAACGAAGCGTTTGCAGACCTATGTTTATATGAAATTTTAGGCACAAAATAAACCAAATAGTTACCCCCTTCCTTATGTACATGATATTTAGGAACACCCTGTATATAAATTATTTAAAGTTTAATGTTTATTAATTATTATTATGTAACTACATCTGTAAAATAATAAGTCCTATTTCTGTCTGTTATTTATTTACCATAACACGAAAAGTATTCTGGTAAATTTTTTAAAATAAAATATATCCTTTCCGAGCAATTTCTGGTTTACTTGAAATCTCTTTATAACTGTCCGAACATCCAATCGTTTGAGAGTAATTTTTTGCTAGGTCGTAAATTACTCTTTTGAAGTTGCGTCTACCAGTCTGGTACAATTTCTGACGATCTGTACGGAGGAAGTTCGCACCATCTATATCCATCGCATTTCTCTACATATTGTACAACTGCCCGACAGAAGACGCCACTGTACAGTGACAAAATTCACATTTCAGGAGCGCCAAAAAAACGGGGTAGGCATATTATTTTTTATTCATCTATGTAAATATTTTTGTTATTCATTTATAAATCTATCATCTGGATTACCGTTCCACTTTGATATCTAATTGTCATTAAACGAAATTGAATATTAAAAAAATCTCCGGGTGAATTGTACCTAATAATTTAATAATGTATATTTTCGAAATCTTACAATACATTTTGTTCAGGTTCGTTGGATAATGAGATATTTTCGCGCTCATTTACATGTAAATGCATATGTTGTTGAACCGTACAGAGGCCTCTTAAGAAAATAAAAAAGTTGAATTTCGACCACTAGTATATAGTAAATAACTAAATAAACAGTCAGTCTTTTCAAAATGATATCGCGAAAAATGGTATTCAATAATTACGACACCTTGAAGCGATCTATATTTAGATTGTTGGGCTGAGTTCCTTTCTGGCTCATCCTCTCTAGTCATCGTTTCTTTCGTCGTCCGCATTGTTGTCGTTTCCATTGTCGTGTCCACGTGAAAGACGTGAAAACAAAAAAAAAACAAAAAAGGAAAACAAACGTATAGAGAGAGATGGAGAATCACGAGTCATCCTTGTAGTACGTAGAAAAACAGAGACGGATTGCATAGTCGGTCGTCTGTTACGAAACAAAAAGGAAAGAGATGTAGCGCGGGATGGGTCGGTCTTCTGCAAATGTCATCTTCATATCTGGCCTGGCACGCATAACCTTAAAAAATCCTCATAAAGGTAAAAGTTAGTTGGAAAAGCGAGCGCGCAATCTCTATATAAACCTGAACAAGATGATGAGCAGAGAACTGTTGCTTATTTGCATAATGCCATGCCCCACATATATGACACGTACTTATATTTATTAATTCAACTTTTATATCTCATATTCATATAGCTACAATACGTCGGTTTATCGTTTGTTTTTGAGCTTTAAAAATGATCTTAACGGGTTCAAAAGATGACTCCATGAAACGGCGATTGTTGAATACTTTCATGACAAATAATAGCAACAACGATGACGTTAATAATGTGAGTGGTTCGGTTAGATTTCGATTGCGATAATAGATTATGAGAGTATCGGGTGGGTTTCTTTGTTGTCTTTGTTATTGATGTTTTTAAATAAAAAGTCGTCTATCGGCATACTAGATTCGTAATTGTATTTGGTTTAGAAAGTTGCTTAAATTGCATACAGAGGACGTGATATACCGTAAAATTTATTGAATAAAATGCGTATTTTCAAACGAATATTCAATCTATTAAAAATATGAATATTTAAAATAAATGATGGTAACGTAAGAGAGAAATACCTAATTAGAAGTGTGAGCAAATGAAATTGTACATAAACATATAATTGATCAATGAATGAATTTACATACAGAAAGAAACATAAAAAACAATACGTATTTTCGTCGGAAGCGACGGTTACTGATTTTTTTGATGAAAACCCTAACAATATTCTAATAACTACAGACCGGACACGAAAGGTTGATGACTCATCGCCTATGGGCGCACTATTGAAATGTATTTTTGAAGAGGTTTAAATTTTGTTTATATAATTGGATAGAAAGTCGGTCGTGATCTATAAAATACAAAATACCTTATTTGTTCATTTTGTAGTTCAAGTCGAGTAAAGGAGTATTAATATTTACTAGCAATACTTTTTCAAGGTTCTCTTCTGTAAGATTTGTTCTCTTTGCATGAAGCACATCCTTGTAGATAGAAAATGTGCTTTCTACATCGCAACTAGTTATAGGTGCATACTGGAAATATTCTTTTATTTCAGCGTATCTAGCAGTTAGATTTTGTGTCATTGTTCCCATACACAATTGCCGCAATGTTATTAAATATGGATTTCTATTAAAAACTGCGTCTAACTCGAAGGCCACATCCGAAGACACTAGGAATACTTTTGAAATTCAAAGAATGGAAGGTTCATATATTTAATTTATCTACAACTTGAAATAGAAGGGAACATGTATCTCCATACCTAAATGAACTTGGTTGGCTGAACATATAATAACCGCAGATTACTTCATCTGTGGACACTTATTCATCATACAATTCAATGACGACACGTGAGTTCAACAACAGGTGATGCAATTTCGGCAAATACTGATTATACCACGATGTTTTAAATTTTCGCGCACACACTTTACCTTTCTATTTTGCTACTTTACTAACATCCAATACCAGATTTTTCACTTTTAACAAAGTCCACAACGAAAAAGGGTTTTTCAATCAAATACGCACGGGATCGTACAGTGGTAATGACATTTTACACGACAATGCAAAACACGCCTAGAGATAGAGATACATAACAGACACAAACCGAACGAATGTCAAACGCAGACTGAATGAGTGAAGCAACCTACTGTGTTGCTTCACTGGGATGACGTAATGCGATTCTGTCTCGCTTACGGCGTACGTGTCCTTGTCATGACAACCACATAAACAGGGGATTCAAGTTGCGGCGACTTGCGAATTGATTCACTTTGTCTAGCTTGTCGTTTTGCTTAAGGGAGGAGCTTTCCACTCTCGTTTAAAATATGAACATATTAATAATAGTTTTTTATTGTAATATTATTAGTATAAATAATACTATCTTTCTTATATAGGAAAATGTAGTTCTAACTTATATCCCGAGCGAAAAATTTAAGAAGTATGGAATAAAATATTCACTAATTGGACAGAAATTTAAGGTGAATCAGTGCTTCATTTGATTCATGAAGAAAGACGTCACTGATTCAATTGCAGCTGATGTTTCTAAGTATATTTCCATATATATGGCATCATTATAATGTTCTACCATAGAATTTGATGAATAAAGGTGGGGGCTGCGTCAGATACTTACTGAAGGAAATGCTACTTAGTAAACAGTGATCATGTGTATGGTAAGTATAGTAAATAGTTTGAGAAATGTTCATACCGATATGTTGAACCATATCATATTGTAACTTTATGTTAACGAACACTTGTAATGTTATTGTTTTGGATTGATTATGAGTGATTAAGTTGAACAGCACATGCTGGATTCCTCGTAAATAGAGACCATTATTATATTATTATTATTATTATTATTATTATATGACTAATTAAATATTAGTTGATAGGTATGTTAATGGGTTATAGAAGTTTCTACTTTTTTGTGGTTAATTCTTGTTAATTTATCTGTTGCAGTTGCTCCCAGCTATGCATCCCCGCCGTTTTATAGATAACGGTGGGGAGGTGTTATTTTCTGCCCCCTCTATATATAGCCCATCGTGAGAACAAAGCTTGCTAAGTAGACAATTTCTTATCAAAAAGAGAATAACGTTTTGAAATTAGAGAAATTAAATAGACTACTGAAATTCTAAATTTTAAATTTAGAAAAGTGGAAAAGAAATTGAATGCACCTACCGCAAGACTAATTTCACGATGGCAAAATTATAATTACTAGAGAAAATGTGAAAATATTATTATTAGCGAAAACAAGCAAAAAACAGAGCACTTTACACGCTACAAAGTTTTTCATCGTTCTACTTTTATATTGGACCTTATATCTAGAGCCTAGCTAAATTTACAATGCAAATTTATTGCTTTTCAATATAAATTGTAAAAAGCAAGAAATATGCTTTCTGATTCAGTATTGAATATTCTATTTAGCTTACGAAATACGCTATAATGATTAATATCTGAATTTATAACCCTTTAATTAAAAATTCTAAAAATAACTCTTTGTGATTTCAATTTATTGCTGCTCCTTAAATATTAGGCTCTCTATTTACGGTTTTTTTGAGTAAATACATATGCAGCAAGTACTAGAATAGAAAACATTAGTGATCATATTAATAAGTAATTTGGCGTGGGCCCAAAAATTTGTAATATTTCCCTACCTCATTCGAAAATTCCGATCTGTAATAAGTACCTAATTTAGTTTCCTGTTGTATCTTTTAGTAGAAGATTCTTCACTACTCAAAAAACCGGAAGCACTGGGTGGCAATTGAACCGGCCAGCAGGTTCATTGTTACGGAATATTTCCGGTGAGCAAGCCTGCACGCTCCCAGACCGTTGTTTCACCGCCCTTATCTCCCCCATAAATCGTCAGTATCATGGTTCGCTCGTATTCGTCCGCGTTCGTTTCTCATTGTTAACAGCGTGACATGAAAGTGATTTTTAGTCTTTCCTTTTTAACAGTGTTTGCTTTCGGTGTTGATTACGTTAATGCCGGCTCCCGTGTAAATAATTCTGAAGTAAAGCCTCCACATCTGCCGCCGGCTAGGGTTGCATCATATCTTGATGATTAGTAGTCTTTTTCAAATACAGCGCGTTTATAAATGGTTGGACCGTTTGTGACTTCACTTGGGTATGCAACCAACATTGTGAATTAGTAGTATGTTCTTATAAGGAAATAGTAATTTACATTCATGAGAATCTACTACAGTAAAACCACGATTATCTGTGCTAATCGTATTCTTTGTTGCCGTGATAGTTATTATCTTGTTTATACACTTTGGTGGAGTTTTGTGGGAATTTTCGGTAAAATTTTTATATAATACATTAAAAGTATATACATAAAGAAAATGTATTAAGAATTTTCTGGTTGTTTGTGTTTCCATATAGGTATAAGGCAATTTTCTCAACTGTGTCCTTTATTTCTACTTTTAATAAGTGTTATGCGGGTATTTTCTGTCGACGTCACTACTATTTTAGGTCGAGACTATTTCATAGTAATTTTTATAAAAGTTGTGTTAATAGATTGACCTCTTTTGGTGTTAGGTATAGGTATAATATTTTGAAATGTATTTTAACGATTTATTATAGTTCAACACATAAAATACTTGTATGTTTACATTTATAGACAATATATCTTTGCGTTTACTACAAACAGTGATTGCTTTTTCTGAACGATCTTTATGAACTTGCAAGTTTAACTATATCAATAATACAAAGCAATATACTTCAAGGAAAGAAACAATATTTAAATTGTATTTAGCATGGAAAGTTGTTTTAATAAAGGTTTTGTATATACAAGTTCAGTAAAAATCTTTGATAATTATAATTTCATGTTTTTTTTGAAGAATTTGCGAAAAGATTAAATTACTTAGTACGGCTCACCGCATGTAAGTTGAGCGGTGAAGGTCATATGCGCATTGGACAAAGGGGTGAGTGGTATTAGCGATGTATACACGCATGTATTTGTTACAGCTCTATCCATCTCTATCGTGCATTCTCTCACTTCTTGATCTGCGCCGATGACCGCTAAACTTATATGCGGTGACCTGTAGGTAGGTATAAATAAAATCTTTCAGAAAAAAAATGACAGTTTGTTATAAAACAATGTTGTATTGTCTATAAATCTGAAAATATAAGTATTTTCTGTGTTAAATTATAGTAAATCATTAGAACACATTTCACACATCATACCTATCACTAAAAAAGTCAATTTATGTAGGCACTCTCTATTAAAATACTTGGACAACTCTCGCTTTCACATCATATAATTTAAACGGGAAAAATTACTGTGCTGTTTGTTTGGACTATGAACCTTGACTATTCTCAATAATGACGTCAGAGAATTGTCGCGCATTCATTTATGAATCATGAAACGGGTGGGGCAGAGACGAAATATGAAGATAAACCCTGTATGTCGAGAAGTTTCAAATAATTCTATAAAATAAATGGAAAATGCAACTAACTCATTAAAAACAAAAGGCTATAAACAATGTCGTACGATCGTCATTCTTTACACTGTGACATGTAAGTACAAATAATAATAGCAGCAATAAAAGAGCCACACCAATGCAGTGGGAAGGTACCCAAGGGAATAATTTCTGTATATACATGCTATGGCAATACTATATTTTATGTGATTTATACAATCCTTCCTAATAATAATTGTGAAGTCATAGATAAAAATATTGGTCGCGTGTTTAGGAATTTTTGGACATTTAAATGCAAAAATTCTATTAATCTACTTAATTTTTATTAGTAATTATAATTTTGTGAATGTTAAGTATATTACGCGTTTTATGTATTTTAAACTCTAAACTATTATATTTAATGCAAGGGAAAAACACCTTATTCTTTAATCCTGGTGATTAAAACATTTAACATATACATTCATAAGAAAGAAATTAAAGAAATGGAAAATATCTCTCCGTATATATTATTTATTTTTAATTCTTTGAATTTAATCTGATTCTTAGTATTGTTTTTAGGAAATAATTCCAGAAAACCCAGGAACATTTTCATTTAATTATTTCATATTATTTTCTGTCCAAACCCAGGAAAAATATAATATATATATATACAGGGTGTCCAGAAACTCTCCTGACAAACGAAGACCGGAGATTCCTCAGATAATTTTAAGACAATTTAACCCAATTCACCCTAGTCCGAAAATGCTTCCTAAGGGAGCTAGAGCTCTTTGAAGATGGCGCCTTGTAATTAGTTTTTTTTAATATCTCCCGAACGCTTCTATTTAGAAAAACAAAAACTGGTATGCTTATTTATCCTCCAGAGATGAATCGATTCCATCAATTGCGAATTTCTAGTACCGGTCATAGGCGTCCCTTTTGGGTAGGTAAACGGTTATTTTAATGCATAACTTTTTTGTCTTTAACTTTTAAGCATTTGTAACACTAGATTATTAAATTTTCAGGTATTCTAGTACTAAGAGGTAGTCTTACTTTAAGTCGGTAGGATACACCGTTTTCTAGAAAAATCGATTTGAAAATTTTTCGTTTTTTCGTCATTTCAACTTCGCGAACTGACAACAATTTGACAATTAAAAACGTAGGTTTTATTTCTGTTGGCAGTTCAGAGCGAACTAGTACAAAAAATAATAAATTGAATTTTAATGACGAAAAAACGAAAAATTTTCAAATCGATTTTTCTAGAAAACGGTGTATCCTACCGACTTAAAGTAAGAGTACCTTTTAGTACTAGAATACCTGAAAATTTAATAATCTAGTGTCACGAATGCTTAAAAGTTAAAGACAAAAAAGTTAAGCGTTAAAATAACCGTTTACCTATACCCAAAACGGACGCCTATGACCTTAGGAAGCATTTTCGGACTATGGTGAATTGGGTTAAATTGTCTTAAAATTATCTGAGGAATCTCCAGTCTTCGTTTGTCAGGAGAGTTTCTGGACACCTTGTATACGTTAATACATACCATTTATCTTCTTTCTTTTTTTTTCTTAGAAAGTATGTATGTTTATTTACAATTTGGCTCTTTTTTCCATTGTTTCTTTCCGTATTTATTAATTCTTTTGGTCTTATTTGAGGCCTATTGCCTGCTGATAAAATTTAGAAACTACATACATATCTTTGTACTATCAATAAAAATAAAAACGAAATTAGCTGGTAAATGTTATTACTTTTTGTTGAATACAGTCATAGTTATATGTAACTTTTACCCTTAAGAGAGTTGAATGTTTTTTTTAAGCATACTTATTTGCTGCATTTTTGTTTTGATTAATATAATGTTTTCAATCCGTATCAATTTACAATAACTATGACTATACAGTCATAGTTATATGTAACTTTTACCCTTAAGAGAGTTGAATGTTTTTTTTAGGCATTAGGTTACTTATTTGCTGCATTTTTGTTTTGATTAATATAATGTTTTCAATCCGTATCAATTTAGTTTTTGTAACGAACGTTTGTGTATACAGGCTGTTTATTTCAAAATTTCCCACCCTAAATTTCTGGAAATCTGGAAATGTATCAAAAAATTTCTGAAACACGTAAGAAGTATTGACTCACCCACTTTAACTCCTTGCCCCCGGGGTCTACCCACTTAAAAATCTGAAATGGAAAAAATACGTCATCTTAAAGGTCTTTTGAAACAGTAAACTTTGGTGTTTACTTTTTTAAATCAATCTATTCCTTTTGAAGATTTTTTAAAAAATCTTTTGGATTGTTTAATTTTTGTTTTTGTTTTAAGCTTAAATATCTATTACTCAAACACACTTTAACTGCTTAAAATGTCTCAACTATTTTGCAGAAATTCTGAATCCAATAATTGTTCAAAATGTTGTCCATTGATCGCTAAACAATGGTATAGCCGTTGTTCAACACTGCGGCGTACATTTTTGAAAACAGCTCTTTGAATTCCATGGCAGGTTGCATTAATCTTCTGACGAAGTTCTTAATAATTTCCCGTGATGTATGATATTAAAAGCCTTGTTTAAATCGATGTATATACATAAAATGTGCATTTATTCGTTCAAATTCTCATTAGTCAAATCCGTCATGTCCTAGAGTGTTAGTAGTTACCCTGTTTTTCTGAAAATCTTATTTAAAAATAAGCTGTATGTTATGTAAAACGCGCAGAACGGTAGGTATTCTTAAATAGTATAGTTTCAGTACTTTTCGGTGAAATTACCATTTTTTTTTTAGAAATTTTAACTTTAGCGAATGGTTTGGAATTATAAAGAACGTGCTTTGAAATTATACATTAATTTCACGTACTGATATGATATCTCTACTAAATAATCGTTATTTCAATTCAAGCAATTTTTCAACATTTTTCTAATTAAATCGAGAAAAACAAATTAATATTAGTTTAATCAGATCCTAAAAGGCTATCATAAAATATTTTAAAAAAATGCATACAATTCTCTTTAAAAAGTCACAGATTTGTGTTGATTCGTCATTGTCGAACACTTTGTACCTATAATTGAAAATATGTTTATATTGGCGATCTTATGTTTATTTGCAATTTTTGTACTAAAAAGTGTTCGCTATCTACATTATTAGATACAAACTACCTGGGATACCTGGTACATATCTCTGTAATTATTTCATATCTGTATTTATTTATTAACATCATGGAACAAGTTTTTGCTCAGTTTTTTTCGGAAGTAAAAAAGCAGAAAATTGCTAGACGCCAGTACATGGCAAAACCAAAAGTTAAAATTCATTAGTTAACCTTACTTTCAATCGATACTATTTCTTTTCCGAAAAATATTATTTATAAGTTGTCTTGTTATTATTGATATCATTTTCTGGATTATATTCGTTAGTAATATTGTTTTTTCTGCAGTAAATATATTTGCATTATCCTTTTTTTTTTATCTTATATTTCATTATCATAAAGGCTAAACACATAAACATATACGAAATGAAATATCCGTAATACTTATTAAATTTGTCCTTGGCAGTCCAACTTCACCTGATTCGATTGTTATTACACTTGCTGTATCGATGGAATATGCATAATACGACATCATTGAAACGCCGAAAATCCACATGGAAGGTCATCGGTATATCAATTTAGGTTCTCATCATTGTTTTTTTTTTGTGCGTTCGCGAGAACAAATCGACAGAGAACGACATCAATCCAGTCGCACAACGTTAGATAGATCAGAAACATGTTTCACTGGGCTGGGAGTTCAAAATTTAATTTCCTGACTGACTGCGTTAATAAGCTATTTATGTATACATTAGCGCGGTGGTCGATGGCTTTGGGTGTTGACGTATTTAAATAATGACTTTTGGGGAAAGCCCCACAGTCCGGGTATTATTCAATTGACTTGTGTGTCTGTTGTTTTGGTATGAACAAAAGACAGTAGTTTTAAAGCTATTATGCAATAAATTACATTATAATTGTAATTGTTTTAAAAATAACTTGTAAACTCCCCAAAAAAGGAAAAAGACAAATGGTAAAATACACCTAAAATGTAGGTGGGAAAGTTTTACAGATTTTTTTACTAAATAGGTAACATTCCAGACAATTGGAACATTTAATATATTTTTGTAATAATTGCTTGTATACCGAGTGTGGCAATAATTAACATGTTGGTAAAAATAATAATTGGATCAACTTAAAAAGGTGGTTTATATTACAGCCCCTGTACGGCTTGACACAAAGCAGTTTGGGCAAGCGGAAAAATTATAAGTCATAAAAGAATACCCAAGAAATAAAACTACGAAATAATAAACAATAGAATAATTATTATTAGATACAAACAATTTCAATAAAATATATAATAAAAAAAGAAAAGGTGCGTGAAGTTGGCACCACAACTTGCGGCGCAAATATTCTTTTTAGTGCCAAAAAATAGTTATTTAGTATCAACTTCTTACCAGACCAAAATTTCCGGCGCAAACTTTCAATTTAGTGCAAATCGTTAGCGCACAACATGCGCCGTCGATATCTGAAAAACATCGAAACACTTAATTGTTATAAAGTTATAAACAAATACAATTATGTAGGTGCGTGAAGTTAGCACCAGAACTTGCGGCGCAAATGTTCTTTTTAGTGCCAAGTGTTGCGCCCAATATGCGCCGTCGATATCTGAAGAAAAAACATCAACGCATTAATTTGTTACAAAGTTATAAACAAAAACGGCGGAAATTTTGGTCTGGTAAGAAGTTGATACTAAATAACTATTTTTGTTTATAACTTTAACTAACAAATGAATGAGCCGGTGTTTTTTCTTCAGATATCGACGGCGCATATTAGGCGCAACATTTTGTCACTAAAAAGAACATTTGCGCCGCAAGTTGTGGTGCTAACTTCACGCGTGAAGTTGGCACCAAAAAATTTTTTTGTAACAAATTTATACGCCGGTGTTTTTTCTTCAGATATCGACGTCGCATATTAGGCGCAAACTTTTGGCACTAAAAAGTATATTTGCGCCGTAAGTTGTTGTGCTGGCGTGAAGTTGGCACCAAAAAACTGTTTTTGTTTATAACTTTGTAACAAATTATGCGCCGGTGTTTTTTCTTCAGATATCGACGGCGCATATTAGGCGCAAACTTTTGGCACTAAAAAGAACATTTGCGCCGCAAGTTGTGGTGCAAACTTCACGCACCTAAAAAGATAGATCTAAAATACACACTATACATACAATTTTAATACAGTAGACGCTCGCTTATGGGAATACCCGGTAATGGAAACATCGCGGTCATGTGAACAGAAAATTCTTACTATAGGATGAAATGGAACACCCGGTAATTGTGAAAAGCATGTACAACGTACAATTCGATAATGTAAACAGTTTAGGATATCGGTTATTTCCCAATTTATCTGCGCGTTTGAATCGGTCGAAAGAACGTTTACGTAAACGTTTTTGCCGCTGGCACAGGTTGTTCTCCAGTAGGTAGGGGATTCCCGTAAACACTAGTTCTCTTATCTCTTGTAAAATAAAGTACAGTGCAGTTAGAATCACGCCAGGATTGACATGGCATCCACGTCCAATAAAAGGACATTTTTAAAATTAAGTGACAAAGTGAAAATCATCGACGAAATTAAAAAAGGTACGGGAGGAACACAATTGGCGGAAAAATATGGAGGATCTAAAGCCACAATCTGTAAAATTAAGAAACTCAAGCCACAAATTTTACAACGTGTGTCTGATACAGGCCCGGGAAATAGAAAAACTTTAAAAAATGCTCAAGCACCTAGAATGGAAAATCATCTGTATAAATGGTTTTTAAAACAAAGGGATAACCATGTTCCAATTAGCGGTGAATTAATTAATGAGAGGGCTAAATTATTAAATGAAAAACTAAAAGAGACCGAAAATTTTGTAGCTAGTGATGGCTGGCTAACAAGATTTAAAAGGAGGTATGGAATTCGACTGCTGTCGATATCCGGTGAAAAATTATCGGCACCATCACAACTAGTGCAACCGTTTAAGGAAAAGTTAATGAACAAAATCAAAGAGCTACATTTAAATCAGGAGCAAATATACAACGCCGACGAGACGAGCCTTTATTGGAAATTATTACCTGCAAAAACTTATGTTGCATCACATGAAAAATCTGCTCCGGGTAGGAAGCCGGAAAAACAACGCATAACTTTTCTAGCATGCACTAATGCTAGTGGTACACACAAAATAAGGCCACTAGTAATAGGGAAAGCAAAAAATCCACGTTCATTTAAAAATTTTCAGAACCCCGTTGATTATAATTGTTCAAAATCCGCTTGGATGACCCAAGGCATATTTCTGGAATGGGTCCATAAGCACTTTGTCCCTCAGGCATGGCAATAAAACTGTAATAAGTAATAACTAATGTAATTTAATGATACATATCCAATTTGTAGGTGAAAGATTTCTTGAAAAAGCAAAATCTTCCAATAAAGGCGGTGTTAATCTTGGATAACGCACCAAGTCATCCTCCAGAGGAACAATTAAGAAGCAATGAAGGTTCAATTTTTGTTATGTTCATGCCGCCCAACGTAACTCCACTGATCCAACCGATGGATCAAAATGTAATAAAAATTACTAAACTGTATTATCGAAAATTTCTACTGTCGTCTGTGTTATCAAAAAATCCTAAAGACATTTCTGAATCCTTAAAGCAAGTAACTTTACGTGAAGCGATTTTAAATTTACATATGGCGTGGGATGCTCTTAACCAGCAAACAATCAAAAATTGTTGGCAAAATTTGTTCTCCTCTAGTGACGACCCTGACGATGAAGACAATGTACCGCTAAGTATCATTAAGGTGCCAGTCCACAATGAGAATATCTCATGAGATTTGTGTCTCATGCAATAAAAATCGCAGGACAACTCCAATTTCATTGGTCTTTCAACCGTTTCCACAATGAAATTGAAGCGATTTTTATTGCATGAGACACAAATCTCATGAGATATTCTCATTGTGGACTGGCACCTATAGGGAACAGTTACTATCTGATACTGAAGTTATTAACGGTGCACCATCGGACGTTGTCAATTTATTAAAAGTAATTAATCCCGATATTGTTTGTACCATAACCGATGTTAATTTATGGAATGACGATAAAGAGATGGATGAGACATGAAGACATGAAGAGGAAGATAGGGTGAGTGATGATGACCCTCCGATTGAAGTAAAAAATACAGTGAGCGACGCGTAAGCTGTAGGAATTTTTAATCAAGCGTTGGATTGGGCTGAAGATAAAGACATATTATATTCCGATATTTTAGTACTCCGTAAACTACGGGCAAAGGCATTAGAAAATGCTGCCAAGCGTAAATTTACTCAAACCAAAATAGGACATTATTTCTCATAATAATGTAAAATGTACTTTTTATTTCATATTATGTATTGTGTTATTTTTATTATTTATCTTTTAATAAACATACATATGCATATATGTACATTGCAATTTCTTTATAAATAAATCAAGTTCGCTAATGTAAACTTTTAATTATGTGAACTGGTACTTGGCTGATATCGTTCACATGAGCGAGCGTCTACTGTAGTAAAAATATGCTTTTTATTAGGTACACATAAAATAAACAAAGACGAGGTACATTATTCTGCATTTTATAGGGATACAATTTATCATTGACGATAAAATAAAATTGCGTATTCACCGCTAATTATTATAAACGACTATCAGTTATAATTATAAATCTTTACATTTAAGGTCTCTTAAAGCCATGTTTCGATTGTATCTTGAATCTAATAATTCATATAAATATGCAGAAAAATAAAACGTTTTCAATTTACTCAACCATTTGATCTTCCCAACATTGTTTATTTCTTACAATAACTTCGCAATGGCAGTCCTTAAAAGTATAAACAAAAAAATAGCAACATTTTCGATTTGTTATTTCCAAGAGACCTTGAATTTGGTACATATAACTATGATTTTCTTTTAGCGTAACTTTATTATTTTCGATGTAACAGTAGTCAATTATGTTGTTTTTTTTACTGCTTTTTGTACGTCCATATTTCGGGCAGCGTATGGACATTTTATTTCCAAAATAGCATGTTGATCGATAAGACCATCTGGAGAGGCAGCCAAAAATTTATATTGTGGATGAATAAACATGCCATATTCTTCCACGGATAAATTGTACATATTTTCAAAAAGTCCTCGACCTGTTGCTTCATGGAAAATGCTATGTTGTAATGGTGCGCTGCGTTTAATATTTGTATTATAAATTAATTGTTTCAGGGTGGATGCAGTCGAAGTGGTTGGTCGAAGCTTGCAAAATTTTCCAAAATGACTGGAAGTTAATCGATACATACGTTCATGCAGCCACTTTGGATTTAAAGATAGTCCCCGAGTATTTTCTTCAATTGTTTCACAATTGGAAAAACTCTTTTTTAATGCTTTGAAATTCATCTATACTTAAATCGTCAACAGTAGGTGTGCCGTAATCGGCATCAGCTTGGTAAATAATTTTCTTTTTGCATAAGCTGCTTTTTTTAATACGCTTCTGTAAAACTTCCAATTTTACCAATTTTTTTTTGAATTTCATAGAAAAATGGACGATTATTGTTAGAATTTGCGACACCTGCAAGTGTTCTATTCTGGTAAGATCCTATTTTAGAAAAATTTACTCTTTTCCCTCCAATCATTTTATTAACAATACTGTTATAACATTCTGCCATATTCGTGTCAACATCGTCTAATAAGCTGGATGCATTAGACACTAAATGTTTATTAAAATCGGAGAAGACCTGAGTATTTTTTAATTCTATCCATAAATTTTATTCGTCAGTTTTTGGGCCATTACAGAAATATGCGGGACATTGATCATGGCAACCAAAAACATGTTTTGGTCCATTCAAAATATCATTTTTCAAATCGCATATTTTTTCACCAGAAGCCTTACCCTCTTTTTTTTTATTGCCGCACGAAGTCGCAAAACATTCAGTATGTACAATGAAAATATCACGGTCGCTCTTTGTCAAAAAACTGACAAAGCTTTAAATTTACATTTATAAATTTAGTTGAAATAGAAAATCGTCATTACAAGTACATGAATTTACATTAAGGCAAAAGTGAAATGTTTAAAGTTGGAATAAAGTAATATAATCTACGTTTAGCAGGACTGGGAATGAAATTAATTACCGCCATAAGGAATATACACTCATATACAGTTTCTATTATTAATCATGAAGAAATTATAGCAAATATTTTTAGGTCATTTGAAACTCGGCTTCAAATGTATTTAGGAAAGAAAGGCGATGAGATAATAATTGTGAAAATAGTAATTTATACCATGTTTTTCAGCAACGTAAATTTATTACATGTACTGATGGTGCTGCTTTTTGAAAATGATTATTTTCAAGAAACGACTGAAAATCGGCTAATATAAGTATAAACTTTGTATAAAAGAAAATATTTCTAATTTGTACAGCTCATGTATGTCAACAATTTTCTTCTTATTTTTTTTTTTGATTATTTACATTATTAGATACAGATAACGAACTTAGTCGCTTCTGTGAGACACTCGGTATAGTCTGATTTTTGCACAGAATAGAAATTTAAAATGTAAGTAATGCGCTTGCATAATACCATTAATCGTAAGAAATTGTGTAAATTATTTTCCATAAAATTTAAATATATTTTCACTATAGGTGAATTTAACATAACCTAGAAAGTGCAAGTTGGTCAAGCAATCTAAAATAATAATTTTATGAATTAAAAATACTTTCGTACCATAAAGAAAGCAAGGAATTAATATTTAAATCACAAATTTTATTAAAGTCGCAACTTTGGCATTACTATAAATAAATTATAATATATACTTTAGATTAAGTTTCTCAGGTTCATTAAATTATTATTAATTTTTTTTCTGAATTGGCACGTGGTCGACGTTTTTTACGGTTAATATTGATATTACGTTTATCGCAACCAATGGCATTAAAGGAAATCAATATGAATAGGATATAAATGAATTTCAGTAATATATTTACATTAACGTAAATGTATACTTCCTGGTTCTTAGGTCATTTATGTTTTTGAATTAATAACATACTTAGTTTGATTTGTTGCCTGAAATGATATCCGTTATAGCATGGACTTGGTAATCTAAATCATTATAATAAAACATTGCGGAGAAAGTAAACAGTTAATTTCAAAAATGTCATATATGTTTGTATATATTATCTTAAAAGCGACTTTACACGCATATAAAAACAAACTAATTACTTCTTTTTGAAGAAACATGTTGACATTAACGTAATATTGTTATGGTTTTGTTATGTGAATATATTTATAAAGGGAATAAAGTTGTTAAGTACATTGAAATATAAATATTTTTCGATGGATTCAAGTCGTTCAGAAGTTTCACGACCACTAACAGACGCACCAACTATAAATATTTTTTCCTCCAGATCATCCAGATTTTGTTTCAATTGAAAACATTCAACTGAGTTATTTCCATCCCAGGAGCATAACGAACAAAACACAAAAAAGAGTCAATCAAAAATAATATAATTCTTTTTTTTTGTCATACACTGTTTATACGAAGTGTCTTTGACGCAAAACTGATTATGGACATTTTAAGAATTGCGTAACATGTTTGGTTTAGGGAATTCTTAAGAATATAAGATTGTATCAAAATTATATAATGATTTTCATACATTCATTAACAAAATACCATTTACTGGACCCGTAGTTCAATTTGGAAGGAAGATTTCTTAAATCAACAATTTTCGATTAATGACCTCTGGAAATCAATTTGGTTAGAATGTGAAGTGTTTAATAAACAATTAATAGACGATAGTAGATATTAAATTAAATTGTACACTTCGAATTATTACAGGCACAGTAAAATCTACTTCACTTCCTTGGCTCAACGTTTTGGCTAACATTTATCCTCATCAGTTAAGAATAAAATTGCCTTTAAAACGTTGTTGGAATAAATATCAAAATTTGCCTAATTTATATATAATTACTCAAGATCTTCAGAACTTACCACCTTATAGCTTGAAATCCCGTAGTCCAATTTGGAAGGAAGATTTCCTAAATCAACAATTTTCGATTAATGACCTCTGGAAATCAATTTGGTTAGAATGTGAAGTGTTTAATAAACAATTAATAGACGATAGTAGATATTAAATTAAATTGTACACTTCGAATTATTACAGGCACAGTAAAATCTACTTCACTTCCTTGGCTCAACGTTTTGGCTAACATTTATCCTCATCAGTTAAGAATAAAATTGCCTTTAAAACGTTGTTGGAATAAATATCAAAATTTTCCTAATTTATATATAATTACTCAAGATCTTCAGAACTTACCACCTTATAGCTTGAAATCCCGTAGTCCAATTTGGAAGGAAGATTTCCTAAATCAACAATTTTCGATTAATGACCTCTGGAAATCAATTTGGTTAGAATGTGAAGTGTTTAATAAACAATTAATAGACGATAGTAGATATTAAATTAAATTGTACACTTCGAATTATTACAGGCACAGTAAAATCTACTTCACTTCCTTGGCTCAACGTTTTGGCTAACATTTATCCTCATCAGTTAAGAATAAAATTGCCTTTAAAACGTTGTTGGAATAAATATCAAAATTTTCCTAATTTATATATAATTACTCAAGATCTTCAGAACTTACCACCTTATAGCTTGAAATCCCGTAGTCCAATTTGGAAGGAAGATTTCCTAAATCAACAATTTTCGATTAATGACCTCTGGAAATCAATTTGGTTAGAATGTAAAGTGTTTAATAAACAATTAATAGACGATAGTAGATATTAAATTAAATTGTACACTTCGAATTATTACAGGCACAGTAAAATCTACTTCACTTCCTTGGCTCAACGTTTTGGCTAACATTTATCCTCATCAGTTAAGAATAAAATTGCCTTTAAAACGTTGTTGGAATAAATATCAAAATTTTCCTAATTTATATATAATTAGTCAAGATCTTCAGAACTTACCACCTTATAGCTTGAAATCCCGTAGTCCAATTTGGAAGGAAGATTTCCTAAATCAACAATTTTCGATTAATGACCTCTGGAAATCAATTTGGTTAGAATGTGAAGTGTTTAATAAACAATTAATAGACGATCCTTTAATAAAAGTGCTTGGCATTACACAACCAAGAAAAATTGGTGTAAGTTGAATCGTCTCAGGACGAGTCATGGAAGATGCAATAGTATGTGATTCAAATGGAATGTGATTGCGAGTCCAGCTTATGATTGCGGAGCTAAGATGAAACAGTTAAACATATTTTTGAAGAATGTCCTCTAGCTAAGTTTGAATTTGGATATACAGATTTACATAATTTAACTCCAGAGGCTGTTGATTGGATCTTAACAACTAAAGACCTTTAGCTTTGTGGCGTTGTGATGGAGGTTTTTTATTCTGTAGGTTTTTTCCTACATACTGTGTATTTATAGTTGCAAAGACCGTTTCAGTTTGTATAAATACACAAATTCGAAAAGTACAAGGAACGCAAAACCATTAGTCGGACTGATGAGCGAGTGCGAAACTAACAGTTAGTCTTCGGCCGTTTCCTTGATTTCATTAATTAAATAAATTTAAAGTAAGTAATTTGAATTTTCATATAAGCCGCTAATTCAATAAATCCGTACCTATATATATATATATATATATATATATATATATACATAAATCGTACATACGCATATATATATATATATATATATATATATATATAATTATAAAGACATTAGTGATTGAATGCAGTGAAATAATGTCCTCAAAAAAAAAAGGAATCTTCAGATTGATTCTTCCATTCTCGCTTGCAGGCAGATGCATCCCAATTCGGAACGTAATTATTATTACCATTAGAAAGACGTTACAAAGAGGTGAAATTCTACCGTAGAACACCTCAATTAATATATTGCCCCGGACAATAATTATTGCTCTCCGCGCTCAGCTTGTTTGTTTATAAAATACATACAAAATCGTTACAAACCGTTTTCTTCGGCGTATGTCAGTACCATATGGCACATTGAGCACGGCTTTGCACTTTCATGAAGAGCATCGTCTTACTTTTGCATATAATGGGAAATAGAAAAACGAATACGCATTGCATGAAATCTTAGACGAACGATAGATACAACTTTCCTTATATTGTGTGTATCTATAATAATGTGATTGAGTTTGTTGATGTGGAATTAAAAAAAAATAAAACGAAAGTTTTACCGTTAGATGTATTACGCTGAGAAGATCTGTTCGAAGTCGTTAATGGTTCTCTAGAGGGAAGATGAGTTCGTTTAGTTTTCTTGCCATCGAGAAATCGAAAAAGCAACGTGACACTTATGAAATCTAATAAGGAGTGTGAGCGATTAAAAATCGATTACCATGAAATTTAATATATTTGTGAAGCTGCAGAATTAGGAAAAATTAGTTTTCGAGCCACATTTTTAAGATGTGAAATAATCTATTATCAAATTATAAATGCATACATATTGTATACTTTCTGACTAACATTAAATGGTAAATTGTTTGGGGGGGGGGTTATATGTAATGGCATACCAGGTGGTTATATTTAATTCTTTTATTTTCGCGTATAAACATTTTTGAATGTTCTTTCGTTCTTTAGGTTTTATCATATTATATATAATATTGGGACTAACTATACCTCTTATTTACTGCTATTCTTTAATTAAAAATTATTCTCTATCTACATTATTAATACCACTCATGATACAAATATATAAGGTATGTTCTGGCGCAAATTGTTTATTACGTAATCGTATTGATGTTATGAAAAACAGATTACGTTTGAATAACCACAGATTTAAGAGTATATAGATTGCTATATAAAGAATAATAAACATAATACATAGTGCGAATGTGGAACTAAAAATTTCTTTACAAATTATCTGTTTAAAAACGCATAAGGTAAAATAATAAAACTCTATTAATGAAAAAGGTCCCACTGGATATTATGTGACACTTTAGTTAACAAAACACTTTATGTTTTTTGATAACACAATTTATAATTAGTTTACTGACAAAGTAATTTATTAAAAATAAATTTAAGACTAGAATATGTCCACTTTTACTTTCTTATACGTAGTATAAGGAAGTATTGTGATGACGAAAATTTTCAACCTCGAGATTTTTGTAGATGTCCACGTTTTGAAGTACCCTGATACCGAAAAGGGATTTTAAAAAAAAATCTGTTTGTGTATGACCACGATAGCGGTCAAACGACTATAGGTACCAATTCCAAATTTTGTATTTACGAATGTAATATTCCTCTTGAGATCTGATTAGTTTTTCAGTAAAATCGGTAGACCGGAAGTAGTAGTTTACTTCAATGAAAAAATCGAATTTTGCCAATATTTCGTCAACTACTGAGTTTAAACAAATTGATAAAGAATTCAAATATACTCCATATTAAATTTGAGAAAAATTGTTTTAAAAAAGTTTTTCGAAATTTGTACCGGAAGTAGGTCTTCTACTCTTATCGAAAATCAGTTTTTTTAAGTCATGCTTACTAGGTAGATACATTACGACTATAAAAGTACTTAAAACATAAGTTTCAATAACTTTTGTATCAAAAAAAAAAATCAAAATTCGGACCAAAAGTAACACTTTTACTCTTAGCGAGTAGCACGTTTTTCGAATATCTTACAAAGTATGCATTCTATAACGACTTATTAGGAAAATAGAAATATGTACTTAGAATTGGATTTTGAAAAATTTATGTATAAAAAAATTCTTAAAATTGTATAATTTGAAACACTCATACGTATAAGAAAGTCGTGTGGTGACCACACCTCATTTTTTTCTTGTATATTGCTTTACTGATACCAATGAATATTGCAAAAGTTCGGAGTATTTATACTAAGGAAACTATTGGTTTAGTACAGGATTTACGTTTATTAATACTTGTTAATTTACAGGTAATAAATAAAACAACAAATATGGTTACCTTTGTTATTGGTATATGTATTTAATGTTTTTCTTGTTAATTATCTTTTTTGTTTGTTTGAGTTCTTTTACACCTAAATTAAATTAAAAGTCTTTGGCTTAAGGCTATACGCCCGGCCTCGAAATCGTTTTTCCCATTTCCTAATCGTATTTTTCATGAAAACCTACACGCTAATTTAAGAAAAAAATGCCTTTCAATGGATAAATCGTAATTTCTTCGAAATTGTCCAAAGGGCCCTAAATAAAAATAAAAATGTAAGAAATTTCAAAAAACAAGCCTTTATTTAAAATTATGTAACCCTCAACAGCAATACATAAATTTTATTTTTTCTTAATTTTTAAAAATAAGGTCACGAAACGGAAAACAAAATTTTGAAATTTGGGCGAAATTCACTGAAATCAAATAGAGTATGTGGTACGCTCGCACATTGTGTCGAGAGGTAGCTCCGCCTACCATTTCGAGCAGTTTCTACGCAGTTTGTAAAATACTTCTGAGATCGGTGTATGTTAAGAAAGTAATCGTTACTCGGACATTATTTTATCGAAACCGTTGATATTTTCTTTAGAATATAGTGTACATATACAGTGTCAGCGTCACAATACTTCCTTATACTACGTATCAGAAAGTAAAAGCAATATCTCTTCCCGTCCCTAACGCTATACCTGCTAGAAGCGCATGCTAGGACTCACACGGCTTGCGGGCAGGGAGTATAATTATTATATTTGACTCGCAATAATTTGCTTCTGAAACGATCTAGAAATTTATTTCTTGCACAAAAAATAATTTTGGAATGTTGGCTTTATTTTGTTTCACATATATATGGGTAAATTCTGAAAAATAAGATTAGTTACTCGATAGCTGAAAAATATCTTACACAAATTGGTGGTCTACTAAAACTTTTTTTTTTTATAAAATTTACACACCATAAAGAAAAATCGAAAACACTAGTATCATCCAAATACTTTAGGGTATAACATTAAAAAAAACAGATCCCTAGCTCTCTGCATTGCTGAGATATCACGAGATAAGTATTAATAATTGAAGAAAATGAAAATTTTAAAATTTACACAAAAAACGATTTTTCGACCTTTTTGCGATTTCGATTTTATTTTCCAACTCAAAATTTGAATCCGGCAGGTGATTTTACATATCCAGCTTCACTTTTTTTGTGTGTTTGAGAAAATATAGATTGTATAATTTAGGGGCGGTTGCTTCCCGATTGCCAAACATGTGGGCCAACCGGCGATTATCTGAGACCATAACGCAGGCATAAATTACATGCAGATTAGATTAGGTGACAAGTTCTTTTCTCTATCTTTTTCCTCAGCATAAGACAGAGCACGCGGACCCTTAAACATTTGTCTTTTATTTACATTTGCACGAAAAGCAGTGGTACGCCTATTTCAAATCGAACTCAGCTTGAAGCGGGCGTCCAGCCTTAACAAAAATATTTACAAAACTTCTTAATAACTGCACTAAGTACAAATAATATATAATATAAATATAACTACAAAAAGTATCATATAACTTCTTCGAAATCTGAATATAAACAAAACAGAAACTACAAACATTATGATGGATGACGCAGGACATTGATGACGTAGGTGTGTGCAGCGCGAAATATAGGAATTTGAGTCAAAGTTGTTGCATAGCTTACATATTTGTACCATCATACCAATAATGAACTTTGTCGCTTGGCTCGGACTATATTATTATATACCTATACCAGGTACTAACATTTTATCGGGTGTCTTAAACACTAGTTATAAATTTTCCAATTAACAACAATCTTCATCAGTACAAATTCACTAAATTCTTATTTCAACAGCATCAGACCTAGACAATTCCTGGAGCTTGCTTGAGTAAACTGAATAATACTCACTGAATATTTCACTTTTTACATACTCTAATCGTTGATTATTATCATCATTTCATCCAATAAACAAAGTCTGTTCGAATTTGTTTAGGGAACAGAACAAGTTCGCTCTATTGTGTGAGTTACCACAATGTTCATTTCTTCGTAATGGCATCTCGTAAACTTTCCAACAATAAAAATTATCTTTTCATTCTTAAAATGCCGATTAAATAATCCAATCTCTGTAATAATAATGAGAACTTGAAGCGTACGAACACTCATTAATAATACTACCTACACTAATCTTTAATTGCTTTCATTGTTATATATTTATCACACCATCTATCACAGAATTATTTACGGAAATTCTACGAAAAACATTACTTCTATTATCATTATCGCAATACAACAACTTCTATAAAAGAAAGACGAAAAAAAGGAATCAAACGTGTCTAGGAGAGGGGTTAAATAGTTATTAATACTTCAGTGCCGAGCATATGTCTAATAATAAAAACTTGTACAAACGCAACTGTCTTATTACTATTAAGTATTAACAGTTAGACATTAAATATCCATTTCTTTGACGCTGCACAATATCGACATTACATGCGTGCATACAGTCCTGAATTGATGAGTGATGAAAATCCAATGGAGCGTCACAAATTGTGATCATGAATCAATCGATAATTTATGTTTAATTATTTTCAACGTTCGTTCGGATTTATTTTTACCTATGGGTGTCGGTGAAAGTTCTAATGCATCGCATACTCATCCCGTGGTTCCAAACTCTTACATGCTATTACAAACGTACACATGTGATGGACACAAAAGGTGAAGAACTGTTCCAAGTATCTTCATCGCAATCAGTGCTCGTTCAATAGCTGCAAATTCCTCGCGCATCACTGAGATAATTACATACCTACAATACACAGCTTAAAGTAACGTTAATTGTATCAATTATTGGGAATGTGTGGAATATCTGTGAAAATATTTGAATGGTTGTGGTCATAATCGGTTGAGAATGTAGCAACGAGATCTAAGTATACCATGTGAAAAAAAAACCAACTACTCGTAAAATATATATTTTAATTTTTCTTACAAATTTGTATTGTTGAGATCAATAATTGATTCAATTTTCATTGAATTTTCTTTGATCAATAGGACCAATTTAAGAAACTAAACTCGGAGTCTGTGGCTTGAAACTACACAAAAACACTAAAACACCTTACCACACTAAAGCACAAAAATGGCTAAATACGTATTTCAACAACTAAGTTGTCATCATCAGTAGCACTGATCAAAAATCGCGCTGTCTACACACCGTAGCGTACAGAGCAACACTGATTTCCAATTTACGGGGATGGTTTATTCTTTTACTTAGGCTATTAACAACTTCATTAAAAATACCTGATCGTTGTACCCTTAAATACGTCATACTTACTATTCTAATCCTATCCTTTAATTCTAATATTGTAAGAAAACCAACAATATAATTTCCTATTTACGGGGATGGTTTAAATATTTTTACTTAAACTATTAACAGTACCTGATCGATGTATCGTTAAATTAGTCATGCTTAATACTATAATTCTATCATTTAATTCTAATGTACTATGAAAAACTAACGGTATCTAAAAGGTATTGTTTACACCACAAACTTATATAAACAAGATTGGGGAATTGGCCCGTTATCTGAATTCATTAATTTATTTTTATTTTTCTGAATGTATATACTCTCGTAACTATCTAGTTCTCTATAATTGCGCACTTGTTTTATAAGTTTGAGGCCGCTTGCTGGAATATCATGACCTGTGTCCGAAATATGTCGAGCTACACTAGACTTCTCTGTCCTATTAAACCGAAAATGAGCAATGTGCTCTTTATAGCGAGTTGCAATCGAACGTCTAGTTTGGCCGATATATTTTTTCTCGCATTTATTACAATTAATTTCATAAATTCCAGATTTTTGTTCTACCTCAATTTTATCTTTAGTACTACTCAAAAGACTTTTCAACGAATTACATGATTTAAACGCGACTTGCAAACCAACATTTTTAAAAATGTAATGTAATATTTTTTTCCATAAAACGTGTTTGTGCGTGTTTAAGTTTAAGACATCTTTGTAACAGTATTTTGATTTGAATTGTTGCTTTTGTGTGTGATTTAGTAGTATGGAAAAGAAGCGAAAAATTGATAGTGAATGCAGAAAATTCAAAGATCAGTGGAACATTCAGTATTTCGTAATTGAGTCCAGTAAGAAGGCGCTATGTTTGATTTGCAATGAAAGCATAGCCGTTCTCAAAGAATATAACATTAAACGTCATTATGAATCAAAACATTTTCAAAATTACTCAAAATATACAGGAAGTTTGCGGACAGAAAAATTCGAAGCTATGAAGCGCGGATTGAAATCGCAGCAATCTTCATTTACAAAACTCAAAACTGAACAAGAGGCTGCAACGCGTGCCAGCTTTCGTGTGGCTCTTGAAATTGCAAAACGTGGAAAACCATTCACCGATGGAGAAATGATCAAAGAATGCATAATTGCAGTAGCCGAAGAAATGTGCCCTGAAAAGGTAAATTTATTAAAAAGTGTCAGTATGTCAGCAAACACTGTGGCTCGAAGGGTAGAAAACATCGCTGAAAATATATCCTCTCAACTGTTCGACAAAAATGGACATGTTGAGTGGTTTTCTTTGGCCTTGGATGAGTCAACGGATGTGTCAGATACTGCTCAGGTGTTGATTTATATTCGAGGAGTAGATAAAAGCTATGAAGTGCATGAAGAACTTCTTGATATGAATAGTATTCATGGCACAACTACTGGTACAGATATTTTTAAAGGAGTTGAAATGGCCATTAATCAAAAGAACCTTCGATGGAAAAACTTGAAATGTATTACAACTGATGGAGGCAAAAACATGAGTGGGAAAGATAAAGGAGTGGTCGCTCTTGTGTCAAAGGCTGTAGAAAATGATGGTGGTTTAAAACCATTAGTCTTACATTGTATCATTCATGAACAGTCTTTGTGCGGAAAATGTTTGGATATGTCTGAAGTTCTGAAACCAGTCATATCAACTGTTAATTTTATCAGATCTTTTGGGCTGAATCACCGACAATTCCGACAATTTATTGAAGAGATTGGAGAAAATGACTTACCTTATCATACTGCCCTACGTTGGCTTAGTTGTGGGAAAGTCCTTCAGCGCTTTTTTGAACTTCGAGCAGTGATCGAAATTTTTTTGAATGAAAAGCATCGCCCTCTTACTGAATTACAAAACAACGCATGGCTGTGGAAGTTAGCATTCTATGTTGATTTGGCAAAACATGTGAACGAACTGAATTTGAGATTGCAAGGAGAAAACCAGCATCTTCCTGATTTATACACTAATATCAAATCATTCCGGAAGAAATTGATACTGTTTCAATCACAACTACGAAGTAAATGTTTTTCACATTTTAAAACATGTGAAATATTCACCCACACTACTGAGACTGAGTTTCCTATCGATTTTGCAATCGAAACTTTGAGTGCTTTGAAAATAAATTTTGATACTCGTTTCTCGGACTTTGATGCCATTGCGAATCAAATTAAGATTTTTCAGAATCCTTTTGATACTGACATTGAAACCCTAGCCCCGGAACTTCAAATGGAAATAATTGATCTACAGTGCAGTGATATAATTAAGAACAAATATCAAAACTCATCTTTGTTGGAATTTTATAAGAGTCTTCCACTGACACAATTTGATAATTTGCAAAAATTTGCCCGTGGGCTGTTTTCTGTTTTTGGTGCTACTTATTTGTGTCAGAAGACCATCTCCAAAATGAAGTACACAAAAAATGTTTACAGATCTAAATTAACTGATGAGCATCTTAAATCTCTTTTAATAATTGGTACAAGTAAAATTAGTCCACAACTACAAACTATTGTCAGTGGAAAATCTCAATTACACAAATCTCATTAGTATTTCATATGTCATTATGCTTGTTATAAGTTATGTTTTTATTTAAAATGTATAAAATGTTAGTTGGATTCATTTCAATAATTTGTTAGTTATTATATACTGAAGTAAAATTTTCTGCATATTATACATGTCTTTACTCATTACAATTCTGTGTTTCTTTATCCAACTTATCACAAAAACAATAACAATAAGCCTACAACAATGTTATGAGTAGTTAGCCCATGACCATATCAATGTAGATGTCATATTAATAATTATTCAACATAAAATTAGAATACTTCAGTAAACTAAATTTAATTTGCTCTAAAAAATATGTTCTCTAAAAGGAGTTTTCAAGTATGCTAGCTCTCCGCGGGCCGGACAAAATCTGTCCGCGGGCCGGATGTGGCCCTCGGGCCGTAGTTTGGAGACCCCTGATCTAAACCGTCAAAAAGCTAAAAACGAGCACTTCACACATGCGAAAAGACATCACTGTCACATAATCGGTTAATCAGTTAATAATAAATTTGATGAAGTTCATTGAACAGAGGTAATTAACCAACTCGATGTGACCAAATCTTACAATAAATTTGAAGAAACTTTGAGGCGCTCCAGTCTGGTGTCTGTTCTTTCTGATCATTTGGCACAGAGAGTTTCTGTGGAGATCTCGAGCAAAATCAGACGCCTGAACATGCACTCGCAATGAATGCAAGACGTTAACTGGAGTTTGGCAAATTTGTGCCCCAAACCGAAGTTATAAGCGGATCGAGCCGATTCATACTAGAAAGAGATACATCTGAAATCGTGCCCCGGAACATAATTTTGAGCGTGGCATACGCTAGTGTGTGTGGTGCGGAAGGAAACTTTGCTACCATCGTTATAAAAATACGTAAAAATAATAAAATAAAATAATGCACTGAATTACATGCGTATTTCTTTTTGTGTTTATCTTGGTGGTTAGGTGGGCACGTGCCCTTGTGCCCTTTAGTACCAGCCGCCACTGGTGACAAGATGTAAAAGATGGGCGAAAAATCCAAGGCCCTTTCATTTTATTAAAATTGCAGGATCGACATTCATGACAGACGAAAAATTTATTGTAATAAAGTTTGGTAAATTTAAAATTTCATATTTATGAGAAACAAATATATGCGCCTATATAAATAACACTGCATTATTTAACAAGAATCAAACAAATTTATCGCTGTTTCACCGTGACAGTATATTAAATCTCCTTTGTTTGTTAAAATTATCATCATCTTTTGCCTATTATCGGTACTCGCCGAGCAATTTCAACGATTCATCGCAGTCGTTTGTTATATAGTTAGCCTTTACCGCGTTTCTTTCCAATTATTAAACAATAGTGCGGCCAGTAGCGACCAAGTATGCAGTGTTACAATGTACTCTATCTCGAGATCAAACCTTGTTTCTCTATAGCTATCCTCTTTTCACACGCCGCGACCTATTGTCAACGACGAAGATGACCGTGGAAGGAGAAACGATGAAATCCTGTAAGCCCCCATTGCTATTATCGGTGTAAAATCGCTGCTGGCTCCATCTGTATGTGTGGGACAATCATAAATCAATTAGTAATAGTCAATACATTAATCCGCAGAGTACCACAATGGATATAACTAATCATACATCGGGGATTGTTGTGCAACTTCGAGAGATTTATGTCTTTTTGTGAGGATTTTTTTCCATTTCGTTTCCTCATTTTATTATTTTTTAATTGTGTTTATGTTCGTATAAATATGTTGAACAGTTAAAGTGAGTTTATTGCTGGAATAACTGACAGCAGTATTGTGATAAGTTCAAATTATGTTTTTCTTATTAACGTATTTATAATTAATGAATTAGTGATTTTTTTTTAATTGACGTGAATTCGTCTGTAATTATATTAAATCTCATGTTGTTATATACTATACCAAGTCATTGCCGATTCGTTCGCGAAAAAGATCGTTTCGCAAATTGTAGCAGAAATCATTACTTATACGGATGATAGGAAGCATAAACATATCATAATGGGTGATTTAACATAGTCAAAACAGATTACATAATTTCAGAATATAATAACATGATTAATTAAAATACCTAATAAATAAAAGCAAACCAGTACTATAACAGAAGAAATAAAGAGTGCCCCAAGAGGTACTTCGGGATTTCCTTTTAAAATAAAACCAACAATTTAAAATAACAATTTAATTAACAATCGACGAAGGAGATAGGTGTTGCTACTCCATTGTATAGTAGTATAATAGAACACGGTTATAGCGTCATCATTGAGACATACGCTGTTTTGACGCTATAACCGAGTGACGCTATTCACGAAATTTATCTATTTTGGAACTAAAAACTTCTATGGCTTCCCTTTGAAGATCCAACATTTCTTTATGCCTTCTTTCTGTCTCTTTCTCCTTCTTCATTAGAATTTCCTCATTATGACTAAATAGCCTCTCAGTTTTACCTTTTTTTTTGGTGGTGGTCGTTTTGCATGCTTCTTCCTTAATATATTTTTATCCTCACTGCTATCTCCAAAAACTTCTTCATCCTCATTTATGGTACCACAAACACCTTTTGTTGATGAAGCAATTGCAATCGGCATTATGTTTGATTTTTTCCCAAATATCTCATTAAATTGGTCAAAATATTCAAATTTAATTGCAGGAGCACCTGACTGTGAACTTTTCATATTATCAACTTTTGCTTGATATTTCTTTTTTAAGTTTTTAAATTTAAAGTCACACTGCTTCGAAGAAAACGGAAATCCCTGAAGATTTAATTGTTCTGATATTGTTTTCCATATTGAATCATTCCTTACGGATGATGAGTTGAAAGCCTAAATTTTTGTTTTATATTTATTTATTAATGATAAAATAGCATTGTGTGACCAACGATTTAATTCTGCTTTATTGTAGTATATTTCTTCTGCAATGTTGGTCTCCGACAACTCTGCTTCATCTTGGTCAGATTAATTATACGGCACATAAGCCAAGTTACCATCTGTGAAAACAGTAGGTAATATTAAAATAAGATATTTTTCTCTGATATTACTACTAACAAAACATGTAATTGCCAAAATAATTTCAAGTTTACCTGCTTGTTGCACAAAAACAAATTCCGTTGCGTTGTTATTTGTATGCCGAGTTGTATGTATCTTGACGTTCGCGGCGTTGTCAAATGTTAAATGTAATTAGGGAACGTGAACAAACATTAAATAGACATAATAGTTAAACTCGCTCATTATTTTTTTTTAGTTTATAAAGCCCATAGGTGTATATATATACACTTCCAAATTACAATTATATTCTTTTAGTTTCATTAAACTTACATATTTTATTTCAAGATACAACAATTACAAATATTTTATTTAAAAAGCAAACATAAACTTTTTTTTCAAAAAAGCAACAAACCAATATTTTGTTTGAAAAGAAAACTGAGAAATATGTATTTTATTTCAATGAACAAGAAACATATTCTTTTATTTGCGGGGATAAATAAACGAGCATATACAGCGTGTATTTGAAATAAGGGGACAGAGTATGATTAATGAAAAGATTTAATTTTATTAGACTAAAATCCAAAATATTTTGCGCAAATTCAAATTTTAAAAATAACAACGAAATTTTTAAAATATTCGTCGCGCCACTGTACTTTAATACGACTGTAGGGTATGCAAGAGTGGGGTACTAAGTAGGAGTGTGAAGGCGTGCGAAGTTAGTCTCGTCGATTGTTACGTGTGGATGTTTCGACTATGGCTTACACAACGCACGAACTGAAATAAATTGTTTTTTTTTAATTCATTTGCGTCCAATTAAAATAAAAGTTTCTCATAAGTAGAGTTGGGCAAATTTTACAACACAAATTTGTTTTTGTAAGATATAAGAAGTAAAAAGTCGTTGAATTTAATCATAATAACAGTAATAGTACTTACTATACATTTATTGCGGAAGAAAATGTAATATCTAAATAATCCTGGCAAATATTAAAATAATTACAAAATTCATACAGTCGGCATCTCAATAAAAAAAAATCTCGTTGTTGAAAACTAAGGTATTTTAAAAGAGAACAAAAGAAATCGAATAAAGTACACGCATCAATTTTATCCCAAATCAGCTGATATTTCATATTAAGGTTGTTGAACTCTTAGCATGAACACCTGTTTAGAAATAGTAAACAATGCTATCATTGTGGTTTTTATAACGTTTAGAACTGTTATTGCGATGTGTGTATCTATGTATGTATATGTTTATTTAGTTCCATAAAAATATTATTTATTACGACTGATGACGTCGGCTGTCTGGCCTAACTGGCGCGATACCTGCTAAATCCATAGGCGGCACATTAAACACTTTTCGGGGATTTTAAATTTTGGCGTTCGTGTCGTAATTGACTCACAATTTTTGGGATTTATATTCTACATAATTGCGTCTTTCCTTTTATCATACTCTGTCCCCTTATTTCAAATACACCCTGTATATTAATTTTGCAAAAAGAAAAAAATGCAGCAGTAAATATGTGTATATTCAATCACTCATGCTCCCTAAATGAGAATAAATTCGACAACGCTGTGACGTGCAAGAAACATAGAAGTCAACGTCAAGGCTATTGCTGGCTCTCCAATTATTAACCATTGTCCTCAAATGACATGTATTCGACAAGTATAAACACAACAATGAACATAATAATAATATCCATAGATAAATATCGGCTATTGATGTTACAGTCAACATAATCTTTCAGTCAGTGCGCATGTCGAGTAAATTTTACCTACCTGTTATATACGAGTAGAAATAGTTAACTCTAGAGTAAACTCTTACTATTTATTGAACGACTTACTCTTTTTACTTTTGTTACGCAAAACAATTTATGAACGAGGGTTTTAACTCATAGTTACCTTGATAAGGTTTTGTGAACGCAGCCCAGATATGGAATTAAACGCATTACTCCCGATAGTGACACGACTGACACTCGTGGAACCCCTCAAATCTACAATTACTCTCATAATAGACCACTTCAACAAATTATACTATCGAGAAAATGACGCTATTTTACGTAGATTGATTCACAGTTTGACTGGACTATGACTAGATTGAAACGAATGCACCGATTCTACACAATGATAGAAAGAAGACCCGCGTGTTAACAGTTAATAGCACCTGTGGCGTTTTTGTCTGCCGTTTCGACCAATTAAGGTGAAAGGCAGGTACTAGACGAGTTGGGCCGTAGAGATTAGCTAATGACGCTGATAAAAAAAAATATATGAAACCACCCACCTATATAATAACATCGCGAACTAGAGTCACGAATATCTTCTCATATACCTATATTAGTAGTAGTAGTAGTAGTTTTAGCATATCGTATACGTGTTTAGTGTATCTAATCGACGCGATTCACCATTTATTTTAAACGTTTCTGTCCTTTTTTTTTTGTGGGACGAAATTTCACCGTACGTTTTTAAAAAGATAGATTGCCGATGTATACAGGAAGAAGCGTCAGTCCTACGAGCGCCTAGAGTTTAATTTCACGAGCTGAAGGCTCATGCAAATTACCGATCATCTTCGTTCTGCATTGAAAGTTTATTTAGAAAAAAGAAACTATTTTGATTGAACGTTATTAATAAATAGGTATCTTCCATATGTAACGACTGGTTCTTCGTAGTCCTTAATTGGTGGTCTTCAATACTGCGAGCTCTTCAATTGATTGGCGTGATTTAGTTCTGTTTTATTTAAGTGTTTCGTGCCTCTTGGGCGTGTGGGTGTTGGGAAATAAGTAAAATGCATAATTAGATTATGTTAGTTATGTGTGTTGGTATATAAGGAAATTAAATTTAAATTATGGTTTTACATAATCTAGGACAGTGTTTCTCAAACAAACTTTTTTAAATCATAACCAACCCCCCTTTTGGTAAGAATTTAATTGACGGGTCTCTTTTTGTACCATATTCAATTTCAATTGATCTGTCTTTGTTTGAGATTGTTTTAAACATTATGTTCTAATTCTTTGTACATAAACTGTTGTAAAAATGGGTGTATAGATCTTACGGTCTTTAATTGAAGGCATTACCAAAAAACAAATCTCTTCACCACGTCTAGTTTTAAAGTTATAATCTTACTCGGCTAGTAGATAAACAATAATATGGGAAAAAATTGAAATAAATTCAAGTTGAGTTCAAAACAGTTTATTTATTCACTACAATTATTTCGCTCTGCTAGAGCTTCAGCAGGTGATGAGTATTATAATACAAAATATATGTAAGTGTTCATATTTATGTCTTTTCCTAAATGAAGAGAGGGAGTGTGATAACTTATTGTAAGTGTCTAATGGGGATGTGGTATATGACTGAAAGAGGAATGGAGCGCTGTGAACGATGACGGCCTATAAAAATAACAAAATACCAAACATTCATTTTTTGAATTCATTGAACTTTTATTATCTTAACTAATAAATTTCTAATTACATCTCTATCACAAATAATGACAATTAAACAAAAAACTTTATCAGTCTCTTAGTGCAATGGAGTGTACGATATTTTTAGTGAGTCCATCTTTAGCCAACACAAACAAACTGGATGGTTTACCCACGCGAGAACATGCCACGTATAATTGTACGTGTGAAAAACACGGTGTGCCCAAATTAAGCCATAAACAGACATCGTTTGGCCTTGAGACTTATTGATTGTCATTGCGAATACCAATCTAATTGGAAATTGAACCCGTTTGAATTCAGTTTGCACATCTGTGGGAATAATAGGGATTTGTGGTAGTAATACATCTACTCCTCGGAACTTGCCATTCAAAATGAATTTTTTAATGACTAATCGCGTGCCATGATAAGTATAAGCGTTACTGCTACGATCGACGCACAATCAATAATAATGGCCGAAAACGGTTTAGGCCCTAAACTTTAGTGAGTGAGAGAAAGCTTATTGTGTGAGAAAGATAGGAGACCGGTTTCGTTCTCATCCCTACTCTGTGCTGTTTACGGGGTGAGAAGTCACACCGGTAGATGCCTGGCGGGAATAACTGATCGAGTGGTAACTGATCAATTATCGACCGCTGAGAGTAGAAAATTATTAAAGTACTAATATCGCTATTAAAAAATAGGGGTTGGTGGTAGAAAGGTGAAAATTTAGGGTTGTATGTATTTTTTAATGCCGAATCATAAAAAAATAAAATACAACATTTTGTCCAAAAACAAAAAAATTGTTGGGGTGGACCACTCTTATCACTTAGGGGTATGAAAAATACTTTACGTCCTATTCTCAAGCCTGCTGAATATACACACAAAATTTCATAAAAATCGGTCAAGACGTTTCGGAGTTTTGTTACAAACACTGTGACACGAGAATTTTAGATATTAGATATAAGAATTATGAAGTTGATTTTAAATATTTAAATTTAATAACGTTATTAAATTTAAATATTCAAAAACAACTTCATAATTCTTATATTTATATATATATTTATAAATTGTTTAATTTTATAATATCAGTAAACGATCAATTTTCAATTTTTTAATATTCTTACTCGTGTTGTTATATATTATATATTACATTAAATATATAAGTTACTCCCGCTCTTAACGTAATGTCACAAAGTCCCCCCTCTTCATTTAGGAAAAGACATAAATATGAACACTTACATTATTTTGTATTATAATATTCATCACCTGATGAAGCTCTAGTAGAGCGAAACAATTGTAGCGAATAAAAAAACCCTTAAATTTTTACAAGACAGTTCACCCTAATCCATTGGCTTTTCTGAGTTAATTTGACATAACACGAAGTACAGCAATAATATATGTGGTACCCATGTTTTGTCTTTATTTTTAATTTTCAAGCCAAAATAATGTTCATAACATCTTGGAATTAAGTCACTTAAATATTCGGCAATTCAATCAATATTCTTATCGTTTTCTTAAAAAACCCTAATCCTGTTGAATTGTCTGAATTGATAATCATTATTCTTAACTTGTTGAGATGTTCAAATTGTCCTTCGGAAATATCCCTGTCTGGTATTTTTTATAAAGGATAATCTTGAATGTTTTCAAGATACCTAATAAATGCTATCTCCACAGTGAGTATTTCTTTCTTTTTATTATCTCTTTTTAACGAAATGATTAATTAGTAAATCTTTCTCTCAGATATAGGAATTTTTCTTTTATTGTATATATTTGTGATCCAGACAAATATTAGGAACTTTTAAAACACTTTAAACACTTTCTCGAGGTATTTTTAGTAATTTTACCTATTATACGTAATATATTTTAAAACAATCATTTCTCTTTTAAAAATTTATATTGTAGTTACTAATATTATTATTGTCATTATTCGTAAATGTCATTTGAAAAATAAATTGTCATTTGACCTTACTTTGTCTTGCCTAATCTTTACATAACAGTACAACGATTTCTTATAATACAATTTTCATTTTAGAATTCAATTTTACTATTAAGAAAACCATTAACACATTACTGATATTGATCTGTCAAATAAAAATAATATTATTTTAATATCTACAAATCCATTTATGTTACAAATATCATACATAACATTATGTGTTACCTTCACCATCTAATGAAATTTTCATACACTGATGACGTTTTCCTGGTCTTATCGTGGCCACACGTTATAATTTTGCTATAATTTCGAGACTTACATTTCTTACACAACATCGAAATCTTCAAACTGTCAATTATGCATAATTGAAGTGTGCTGTACTCAATACCGCCTCCGCAAAGAATCTATAAAATCATAGTTTCGGATAACACGGAATGCGAACTTTTGCGGGGTTAATTATTGAAAGAAATTATTAAAAAAAAAACAAATTAATCGCAATCCGTCTACGTTGACAGGCAATATACGGATTTCATACTGTACATGGTGTAACTCTGTAATAAAAAAAAAAAATTTAAAAGGTCTCAAGAAGAAACGAGAAAAAAAAAGGGGGCAGCCGGTGATTATCAATATTTCGCTACGCAAGCAATATGTTACTTGAAAGTAGTTGATTATGCATACATATACGAAGATATTGGAGTATATGTATATGTTAAATTGCCAGTTTCGTTTGCATGGGAGATGAGTTCTTTTAAAGAGCGGTAACGGGCCCAGCTGTAGCTATATACACGAGATGAAATTTCATATCACGAGTTGGTTTTACATGTGTAGACATTTGTAATCGTGCATGTGAAAGATTGGTGGCCAATTAAACATGATATTACGCAACTGTTTGTATATAGACGGTCTTCGAGAGGCATCTTCTGCGTTTCTTCGAGGTAAACGGTAACCCACTAAATACATATAAATAAATACACTGAATAGTGTGTGTAAAAGTGTTCAGATCTGTACAGGCGATTGGAAAATTAAGTACCTACGTCGTTGGACACTTCTATTACGTCAAAGTTTATAATTTCATGTTGAAGACATCGATGGTAAATTGGTTATAGGTGTACGATTTTTGAAATAAATTAATGGAATAACCTTACGGTGAAAGTTGAATCGTGCGTTTATTACTTGGTAGGTACTGCATTGAAGAAAGTGATCGTAATATCTCACAAGGACTCTATCAGTTTACAAGGAGGCAAGTTTTACAGAAGCAAGCGTAATATTAATACTTTCGTAATCTATTTGTGATGTAATTGAAATTAAAATAGATAATGAAGTAAAATTCCACGACAGGGTTCAGTATATTACGAAAGGAATACAATTGTTTCCTTAACAAATGCATCACCGCACAATAAAAAATTATAATACCTATACAGGTTGGTTCACCGGGAACTGAATCGATCGATTGCGGAAAAACTGTAGCTAGGAATGATCTGAAATTTTGACACTATACTAAAGTCAATGGGGGCCATTCGCCTAAAATATTTTCAAGATGGCGGCACTCCGAGCTATACCGGAAGTAGGCACCAACTTCCTAATTTTAAATAGAATATACTGTATATTGTCAGGTTTTTAGATTCTACGTGAAATTCTAAATATATTTCATGTATAATGTCATATATCTAAGTGTAACCCTTTTTGACTTATTGAAATTCTTATGTTAAATTTGAGGTTTGCAGATAGAAAATCAATAGCACTTTTTCCATATAAAGATGAATTTATTATGGAATTTGAAGCAAATTCTCTCAAATAGATGGTCTGATTAAATACTATTTGTATAAAATTGTTGCAATTATTAATACAGAGTGTGCGAATTATACGCCTGAAAACGAATTTGGAAAAATTGCCAAAAGACAATTTTTTTAAATGGGGAACGGCAACTTTTATAATTTTATCTTATTCTGGATTAAAAATAAGGATAACTTTGTATGTATAAATATGTCTATTATAAAAATTGGTAGTTTTCGAAATATTGGCAAGTAGTTAGTTTTTTTATCTTCTACAATACATACTGTTTGCATTAGTTCTTTTTTCATTAGTTAGCCATGACAGTGTTTACAAAATTATAAATTGTCATTTGTTGAAGAAAAGTCATGTACCTTATCATAATTTCAATGTCATGCCGGGGCGCTTAAATTATACAAACGATGATTATTTAAATTTATTTATTATTTATGGGGAATGTAATAAAGTTATGTCAAGAATATGTGATACATTTGTATTACATTATTGTCGTTATTAATAAATGGTTTATTTCCCTGAATCTTTGCCCTCACGGATCCAAAGTTTCTGAAGCTTTCTATAATACTTTTAACGGTATTGGTAGATGGTTTCCGTTTTTGCGGATATCGAGTTGCAAATGTATCACATGTTCTTGACATAACTTTATTACATTCCCCATAAATAATAAATAAATTTAAATAATCATCGTTTGTATAATTTAAGCGCCCCGGCATAACTTTTCTTCTACGAATAACAATCTATAATTTTGTCAACACTGCCATGGCTAACTATTGAAAAAAGAACTAATGCAAACAGTATGTATTGTGGAAGATAAAAACACTTAACTTGCCAATATTTCGAAAACTACCAATTTTTATAATAGACATATTTATACAAAGTGATCCTTATTTTCAATGCAGAATAAGATAAAATTATAAAAGTTGCCGCTTCCCATTTAAAAAAATTGTCTTTTCGCCATTTTTCGAAATTCGGTTTCAGGCGTATAATTCGCACACTCTGTATTAATAATTGTAACAATTCTATACAAATAGTATTTAATTAGACCATCTATTTGAGAGAATTTACTTCAAATTAAATAATAAATTCATCTTTATATGGAAAAAGTGCTATTGATTTTCTGCCTGCAACCGTCAAATTTAACATAAGAATTTCAATAAGTCAAAAAGGGTTCCACTTAGATATATGACATTATACATAAAATATATTTAGAATTTCACGTAGAATCTAAAAACCTGACAATATACAGGGTATTCTATTTAAAATTAGGAAGTTGGTGCCTACTTCCGGCATAGCCCGACGTATCGCCATCTTGAAAATATTTTAAGCAAATGGCCCCCATCGACTTTAGTATAGTGTCAAAAATACTGTGTCCATATTTCGATGCTCATTTCAAATTCATTCGGACTTTTGACGATTTTGAGATATTTTGAAAAAACTAATATTTGCCGATTTCAATTTTCCTCAATAACTCGATAACGTCTAATGCGATCGCTTTTAAACTCTTAACATTGTTGAGACACTTTTTTGAGACAAATTTTTTGGTGTTAACAGTAACCCCCGATTTTCATTTGTTTCCAAGTACTTAGCGGTATCTTTTGTTTTTCTTACGGCGGCCATATTGGATTCTTAATTGGTTTTTAAAAATAGCTTTTCGATAATGTATGCTTAATAAATCTTTATTTATACGAAAGATATGAACATGTGAAACAAATTTCACTCTAATAGGAAATTGAAAGTTCAGTTTTACTTAAACAGACTATTCAATATGGCGACCATTATGCTCCACACACTTTGGACACTTTGTTTTAACAGAGTTACAAACTTTACGCAGTGTATTTTCGTTTAATGATCTTAGGTCTCTGGTGGTTCAAAGTTAAACACTTCGTTTTTAATGGCACCCCAGAAATAAAAGTCAAGGAGGGTAAGGTTGGGTGATCTCGCAGGCCACTGTACTAGTCCATAATTTGAAATGTTCTTTCAAAGAAGGTTGCATGTCACGAGCATTATGGGCAGGGCAGCCATCCTGCTGGAACCACATGTTTTGCATGTTTTCTGTTTAATAATTTGTCTTAGGGCTGGCATTATTTCGTTCGTTAGTAGCTCGAAATATCTATTATCAGTGAAATTGTAATCAAAGATGAAATAACCTATTAAGTGATTATCTAAAAGGAAAAAAAAAACTAGAAAACCAAAAAAGATGTCAATAAAAGTTCGTACCAATCAAACCACACCAGAGATTAAAACCAAATCGAATTTGAAATCTTCTTTGATTTGCCAAATGTGGATTTTCAGTAGACCAATGATGATACTTATGCCTGTTGAACATTCTACAATTGGTAAACCGTGTTTCATCTGTCCAAAATATTTTCCTAGAAAAATCAGCGTCATCTTCACATTTTTGTAGTTACCACCTGCTAAAATGTACTCATCGCTGATAGTCATTATAGCTTCATAATTGTTGTATAATTGTTGGTTTCTATGGATAATATTTGTTTTCTTCAACGTTTTATAAACACTAGATTTTGGAATTCCAGTTTCTCGAGCCACTTGACGCACTAATGTACTTGGATTGTATATATATTTTTTTTTAATCGCTGGGACTTTATTAGGCGTTATTCATCACCCCCTATACTTTCCTGGAAAAAATGGAACTCTATGGTTTAATGCACGATTTGCCGCCATCTTGAGCTAATTTGACTTTTACTATATTTGTATGTTTTGGCTAGCACTTCTTCAATATTACGTTCTGTTGTTAACATTATGTTCTTATATTAACATTTAATAGTAAAGGAAAGTAATTATTTATAAAGCATTAGAAAATAATTCTTAAAACAATCTTATTTTAAACAGACAGATCATGTTAAACGTCTATTATCATTATTATTTTCTTTATTTTTCGTTGATCTTAATAACAAGTAATTGAATACCATTAACTGCTGTTTGTCAATTAGTGCCAATAACTTTAACCAAAGCCAAAAACTGTAATTACGCTAACAGCCTCCAGATGTGTTATTATTATATTATTACTGAAGAACATCATCTTTCTCTGTGTGTCTCTCTCTTTCTTTCTTATGCACATGTACGAACTAGACAATAAGGTCACTAGACTTTCTACAAATTACTAAACTTATACCGTTTACATTCATGATAGATAAGATGATCTTTCTTCTGACCCCTGGTCTCGTCCAATTATATATATTATTTTCTTAATATTATAAAATATATTGATTGGACTATCTATTGTATTGAATTCTATACGTAGATTTTCTATGTAAGTAAGTAAGTTTGTTTAATAATCTCTATGTAATAAGCAAATGCAATTCGTGATATTGATATATTAGAAATTGTTGAGTTTAAATTCGATTAGAAAGAGGTTTGAAAACGTGTTTTTCTCTGTTGAACAGTAAATTGAAATGGTAATTCTACTTTAAATGTAATATGTACTTTAATAATATTTTTGTCAAAAATAACAGAAACTTTTGCGCAATTATTTATTAAATTCATTCTGCCAAATTTACACAAAGAATTGATTAAATTCAAGAACAACGTGGAAGCTCTCCCTAACAGTACTCCAGAAGAATTACTAAAACACCAAGAGGATGAACTCAAATTTACATGCGATAACTATAAAACACCGCAAAAGTTTTGGGGTTTCCCCAAGGTGCTATTCCTGGTCCTATACGCTCTTTCTTTGATTTGTGAATAATTTAATGACATGAATATTTTTTTGCTATATGAATCGGTTGGTCTGATTTACTCTACCGATGAATCCACTAATACCTGAAAAAATATTACAGAATACCAGAGATCTAGCATTGGAGCTTTACGACCTGAGTGAAGAGTTATTTCAGAATAATAAGTAGGTACTTTTATAAAAGTAAGTACAAAGTGACTGCTGTATTAGGTACAGGATTTTATATGTTTTCTAGAGTTGGGGAATTTTTATATTATGAAGAAACATATTTTGTTATAAATAGTTTAGAGTTAGGACTGTATTTCATTTATGTCAACTATGATTGAGCACTGGGAAGATATTCATAAAAATCATTTTCAATAATAAATGTTATACAGCTAGTTATTTAAAGAGTAATTATTCTTACAGTCTTTAACTGAAGCCATAACAAAAAACTAAATCTTTCCACCATGTCTAGTTTTAGAGTTATAATCATACTCCGTTAGTAGATATAGTGGAGGCAATCCTTAAACCGTTGCACGTCATTCATTTTTTAAAAACCGTACCACCCAAAAAATTATAAAATTTACAATACACAATTATATTTTTCAGATATTTATATGTCAAATTTGTTTACATTAAAATGGCGTGCAAATCATATGATTTTTCAAACAGACTTGACTACGCTGCAGTATATGACGTCATTAACGAGTAATGACGTGCAACGGTTTAAGGATTGCCTCCACTATAAACAATTATATTGTACAGTAACAGAAATTCTTTCAATTTCGTAAAATGAACTGAATTTTTCGTGACGATTCTTCAGTACAGAGATTCTCGTAGTGGATGTAGAGGATTCCATTCTTTTATCGAGATCCCAAAATTTGCGATTTTTTCTTTGGTCAAACCCAAATCGCGTATCAAATCATTCAGATCTGATTCTGATCACTTGAAAATGACACATTCAGAACATTATTAATCTTCCTCGTCCGTGGAATTTGTAGCAGAATTTGAATGCATTGGAGTGGGAAGCTCACAATCAGTTCTTTTCAACGGTTTGCTTTCATATGGAATATCTGGATACATTACTTTGTGTTTGTTTCTTCGATTCCAGAAGTTTCCATTTTACTATATTCCACGACGACTAATATATTAGAATTCTCTACTTTTCTCTGGAACGCGTGACGTCATATCCTTTGTATTTGCCGCTGCCCTTCACGATAAAGCAGTGAACATACTTCTTTAATTTTAAAATTTACGTTAATCTTAGTGAAAACAGATCAAAAATTTATTTTGAAAATGTTACATTTTACCCTGTGTTAGTATACAGTTACTATGTTTAAAAGTTTAAAACAATGCAACATACTAATATAAATTCATTTATTTACACACTAAAGAAGGATATTATATTGTTCATTGAAAATATATACTGGGGTTATCTAATAACTATAAAGCTTAATGTCATGACATATTAGTTAATGTTAATTTTTTTTTAAAATTCGGTCCATAAGAAAGAGATAATTAGAGGTGCGTGAAGTTGGCACCACAACTTGCGGCGCAAATGTTCTATTTAGTGCCAAAAGATTGCGCATAATATGCGCCGTCGATATCTGAAGAAAAAACACCGGCGCATTAATTTGTTACAAAATTACAAACAAAAACAGTTTTTTGGTGCCAACTTCACGCCAGCACCACAACTTGCGGCGCAAATGTTCTTTTTAGTGCCAAAATGTTGCGCCCAATATGCGTCGTCGATATCTGACGAAAAAACACCGTCGCATTAATTTGTTACAAAGTTATAAACAAAAACATTTTTGGTGCCAATTTCACGCGTGAAGTTAGCACCACAACATGCGGCGCAAATGTTCTTTTTAGTGCCAAAAGTTGGCGCTTAATATGCGCCGTCGATATCTGAAGAAAAAAACACCGGCGCATTAATTTGTTACAAAGTTATAAACAAAAATAGTTATTTAGTATCAACTTCTTACCAGACCAAAATTTCCGGCGCAAAAAATTTTCAAAATTCAGACCGGAAGTAGCACTTTTACTCGTATGGAATAGCGATTTTTTGCAAATATATCGTAAATTATGCATTCTATATATATTTATCAAGAATACAAAAGTATTTAGGGTTGGATTGGAATTTTTTTTGTATTAGAATATCCCGCAAAGTATGCATTCTATAGAGATTTATTAAGAGAATAGAAGTTTTGGTCTGGTAAGAAGTTGATATTAAATAACTTTTTTTGTTTATAACTTAATAACAAATTAATGCGCTGGTGTTTTTTCTTCAGATATCGACGGCGCAACATTTTGGCACTAAAAAGAAAGATTAAGTGTTTCGGTGCTTTTTCTTCAGATGTCGACGGCGCATATTGTGCGCTAAATTGAAAGTTTGCGCCGGAGATTTTGGTCTGGTAAGAAGTTGATACTAAATAACTATTTTTGTTTATAACTTTGTAGCAAATTAATACGCCGGTGTTTTTTCTTCAGATATCGACGGCGCATATTGGGCGCAACATTTTGGCACTAAAAAGAACATTTGCGCCGCAAGTTGTGGTGCCAACTTCACGCACCTACATAATTGTATTTGTTTATAACTTTATAACAATTAAGTATTTCTGTGTTTTTTCTTCAGATATCGTCGGCGCATGTTGTGCGCTAACGATTTGCACTAAATTGAAAGTTTGCGCCGGAAATTTTGGTCTGGTAAGAAGTTGATACTAAATAACTATTTTTGTTTATAACTTCGTAACAAATTAATGCGCCGGTGTTTTTTCTTCAGATATCGACGGCGCATATTGGGCGCAGCATTTTGGCACTAAACATTTGCGCCGCAAGTTGTGGTGCCAACTTCACGCACCTGATAGTTATGTTTTCTTTCTTTTCAACACCATAACAATATATAGGATGTGTAAGTAATGATGTGTGTCTGTGATACTCTTTAATTAACAATCATAATCGTTGACGAGTAGTTCCTACGTTATCTTAAATGATTACAAGTTTTTAAAAAATGTTAACTACTGTTTTAATAAACGCGATCATTCTGGTTTGTTCATTTTTTTTTTTGACACTCAGATTACAAAACACGCCCGTTAAATCAGCGCAAACACGAACGAATAATATTGACAGATTGTTTATCTGTTACAAGCGTTAATATTTACGCTTGTACATTTATGTATTGTGTGACTTTCGTGTTTTACAAGTATCTCTTGCCAATGTCAATTTTGTCGCATATTAATTTTAGGACGGCGCTGGTCCAGCTGCTAATCGATGGCCATGTTACCCGCAGCGATTTCTTAATTTATTCTTTTTTATTATTATTATTATTATTTTTAATCGCGTGTTTGCAGCATTGAATTTGTTAATATTAAGCTGTATAATATGTAAATAGGTGCCCCCCAATGTCGTAGTCTTTTAAAACGATTAATTAGGTCGCTTAAACGGTAAACATAAGTGTGTTTGTGAAATTAATATACGGGGTGTTTACTAAACATGCGATGAAAATTCCGGAAGTCATTGCTACGACAGTGGAAAGCACACATATTGTAATTCGAGAAGATATATAAATTTTATAAATCCTTGAATGAAAATATTATCATCTACTATTTATCTAAAATTTATCCACTAAAATAAAAGTTATTATATATAACTAGCTGACCGGCCCTTTCCTGTAGGTGGCGCGGTGAGTTTGATTTGGTCAAGGCCAGCTGTATCAATATCGCTGAGCGATATAAGGCCGTCACATAACGAGATTTTTCTGATTCTTATAACCTCAAAATATTAATCCTTAGGTGGCGCCATCTATCCAAAGCACAATAAACTACCTGGTAACCGCTGAGCATTTTTAAAATCACGTGATAAAAATATGCAATATGATTGAATTATATCAAATCTACTGTTATTAATATTTGACTGATTTGACATTTATTTTGTCTATTCCATATTCGTTTCCACTTAAATAATTCTAATACTACACATATTCAGTCGTTGTAATATTTGAGTATACTGTACAAGAAAGTTATTTTGTCATAACAAGATCACTTAGTTGGGATCTGTAGACCACATGTTAGGCTCAAAGGAGGTGCACATTATGCTACCGATGCCAGAGTGGCTGAATATTTTATAATGCAAGTATTGCGATGTGGAATAGTAAAGCTTCAAGCCCTTCCAATACAGTTGAAAGCGGCGATTACGTTAAACAAACACTTTACAACGTAATTGAACCCTAATGAGTGTTTCCCTATGAATTTTTATAAAACGATTATATACAGGGGTGAGTCATCTCCGCGGGAAGGGCAGATTGTGACATTTTAATATTATGTTGTATTATACAGAGTGTTCCATAACTTGGTGACTGACTATATAGTTATACTTTTTTTTTAAATTGAACTCCATACATTACATTCTTTGTCAAAAAGTTATAAGACCGTATCGGCCTAAAATTTAAGGTTTTCGCCGTAATACCATTTTCTGAAAAATTCATGTTTTTATAAAATTATAATTCTCGAAAACGACGTATTAGATAGGCACAATTTTTCGTATAGTTATTTATAATAAAAGGTCCTAATACAAGTGTTATCCCTTGGTGGATTATGAATTCTTTTTATGTGTACAAACTGCCGTTCGTATTTCTAAAACTTTATTCACTAATTTACATCTCAATAAACTGCTTGATGTACATGTTATGTATGTTATAATACAATTGATATAGGACTGTATCTATAGGTACGACTAAAGTGTAGTATATGTTGTCACTACTTGGCCACTACTACTAATGTGTCCCGCTCGCTCGCGTTCCACCGTCGTTGGTCGACATCACGCGCACGCGCACTACTGTCATCCTTTGACTCCTTAAATGAAATACCAACATACCGGCGGCCTTGAAAGACCTGGCTTTCAAAAATAAAAAAAAAAATAATAATAAAAATAAATGAGTTTAGTGGTAGTCTTTAGGAAAACAACACACTTTCTGCACCCCTCTGTCTACGGTTCCTTGAGCGGTTTTGATAGTAACGACTCGCGTTCTTCCGTCCTGGCCCGGGTGTATCTTGATGATCCTACCCATACTCCATTTCAATGGAGGCACGTTATCTTCCTTTAATAGCACGAGATCTCCGATTTGAACACCTCCTGGACTATCCAACATCCATTTATTCCTCTGCTGCATGGTGTGCAAATACTCCGAGGACCATCTTTTCCAAAAATCTCGCTGTGGTATAGCCACAAGTGACTCTCCAATCAAGAAATGCCCTGGTGTTAAAGCCTGTAAGTCGTTTGGGTCATTGGAAAGTGGGTATAAGGGTCTAGAATTAAGGATAGCTTCTATTTGTATTAGAACAGTATAAAAGGATTCATAGGTTAGTCTTGTATTACCAATGATCTTTTTTAAATAAGTCTTTGTTGATTTTATAGCAGCTTCCCAAATCCCCCCAAAATGCGGAGTACGCGCAGGAATAAAATTCCATACTATCTCCCTTGTTTCGAGATAATTCTTAACCTTGCTTGAGTTTTTTATTTCAGTCAATAAATGTGCTGCGCAAAGCTCTAATCGTGGAATTGAAATAGTTTTAATAGGAGCAACACGTGATTTCGCTGCAAGTAATCTTGAACAAATCTGATTGTTTGAATTTTGTGATCTAATGTATATGGTGGCACCATACGCACGTTCTGATGCATCGCAGAACCCATGTATCTGGATACTAACTGGATCAAATAATAATACATGTCGGGGTATTGCTATTTCATGAATATTCTCCCATTCGTCGAATAATTTCCTCGCAGTCGCATAAATGTCTGCTGGCACGGTTTCATCCCATTCACTTTTGAGTTCCCATAATTTTTGTAACAATAATTTTGCCCTAATTACTATTGGACCAATTAATCCTAAAGGATCGAAGATTTGTGACAAGGTAGATAGAATAACTCTTTTAGTAATTCGTATTCTTTTCATGTTAAAGTTCGTAGTAAAAGTAAATCTATCTAGCTCGGCCTGCCATATAACACCTAATGTTTTTGTTTCAATCAGGTTCACCTCAGTTGGCCTCTCGCTTTTAACAATACTTGCATGATTTGAATTAAATTTTCTTAACTCAAACTTGGCACTGCTTAAAATACTAGTAATATCTTGCTTCAATCCTAGTAAATCTTCTATTGAGTTCGCTCCCGTCAATAGATCGTCCATATAAAAATCCTTTCTTATCGCATAGGCTGCTTCCGGGTAAGCCTCCTCGTTTTCCATAGCTAATTGTTTCAAACATCTTGTGCTTAAAAATGATGCTGGAGCTGTGCCATAGGTAAGCGTATTAAGCTTATAGTGTTTTAATGGCAATTTTGGATCAGATCTCCATACAATACGTTGTAAATCCCGTTGCGATTCTACTATATTTATTTGACGATACATTTTTGTTATATCTCCAGTCAAAACATAACTATGTTTACGAAATCTTAACAAAATTGAAAAGAGATCATCTTGTACCCCCGGTCCGGTTTTCAAAATGTCATTCAACGATATATCGTTTGTTGTTTTGCAGCTTGCATCAAAGCCAACCCGTAACCTTGTTGTGGTACTAGCCTGTTTAAAAACACAATGGTGTGGCAAATAATTAACATTCTCGTTAATATTGTCATTGAAGTTTGTAATTTCTGTCATGTGTTCCAACTTTTCATATTCCATCATGAATCGCGTATATTCTAATCTTAAAGAATCATCCCTAGCAAATTTCTTTTCTATTGAATTCAATCTTTTTTCGGCGTTCTCCAATGATTCACCTAAATTAACATGCTCCTCCTTCAATGGTAACGATACTGTAAAACGACCATCCTCTTCACGTTTAAATGTGTTTTGAAAATGATTTTCACAAGACAACTCTTCGCTCGAATAATATTTAGAATCGGGTAATTCCTCGATTTTCCAGAATTTTTCTAATTTGTTTAAAACTTCGGTATTTATGCTTAAATTACACGAAATCTTATCGCTAAAATTATCGTTAGGTAAATCGCCTGCTATTAGCCAACCTAATTTTGTCCTTTGTAATATTGGTTTATTTTCTCCCAGTTTAATTTGTCCTATAGACAACAAATCAAAGAAAATTGTAGCACCCAATAATATGTCAATTTTCTGTGCCTTATAAAAGTTTGGATCTGCTAGCGTAATATCCTGTGGTATATTTAAATTCGAAATATCAAAACTTTGCTGAGGCAATTTATCTGTTATTTTGTTCATAATTAGAAATGACAATTTTTTGTGATATTTTTTGCTAGTCGAGAATAATTCTGCATGCGTTATATGAGAAATACTTAATAACGACTGATTTATTCCGCTTACAGGTATTGATATATCAAACTGCTTCAACTTTAATCTTTCTAGCAATTCTTTTGTCATAAAATTTGATTGCGATCCTGAATCAATCAACGCACGACACTGAACTAAATTATTGTGAATATCCTTGATCAGTACTACTGCCGTTGATAAAAGAACATATTCCGACTGTCTGGTCGATGTATGCGCTGTAATGACTGAATTGTTATCACTGAATTGTTGTGATTCTTCCCTTGAATTATTTGGTCTATCATTGTCGTCATGTGGCCTTAGCTTTTTATTATCAAAATGTAATAAAGTATTGTGGGGTTGATTGCATCTTTTACAATTACTGGCTTTACAATCTCTATTAAAATGATTATGTTTCAAACAATTAATGCATAATTTTAATCTTTTAATAGTATTAAATCTTTCTTTCACATTAAAATCCAAGAATTTTTGGCAGCGAAAAATGAGATGATTTCCCTTACATAATTGGCATTCTAATTTATTTATTGCGACATAAGATTGTACGCTCGATTTTGTTATGTTTTTTCCCTTATCTAGCGTTTCTAAAAATACGCACTGATTTACTAAAAAATCCCAAAGTTTTTTCAAATTTGGCATCGAATTGGTTGCCACGGAACTTTCCCATGCTCTTTTAGTTTTTGCGTCAAGTTTTGAGGTAATTAAATGTATTAACAACGTATCCCAGCTATCGGTTGGTTCGCCTAGAGTTGTTAGCGACCGTACATGCTTTTGGAAGTGATCGACAAGTTTTCTTAAATGTGTATGCGATTCTTGATGTAATACTGTATAATCAAATAATTCTTTTATATGCGTATGTATGATAATACGTTTATTCTCATAACGATTTTTAATTAAATCCCAGGCGACGGAGTAATTCGCATCCGATGCTTCGAGTGCGCTTATAACTTGTGCCGCTTCGCCCTTTAAACACGACCTTAGATAATAAAATTTCTGTGTCGCATTCAATTGTTGATTTTCGTGAATTAATGACTTGAAAGCGTCCGAAAACATTAACCATGTATCATAAGCACCGTTGAATTCCGGTAAAACAATTTTAGGCAATCTCACATTCAAATTCATTGGGTTATTGACTATATCATTACTTGCGGTATTGACATTTATGTCATCGAATACTGTTTTGACTTGCAACTCGGTAATAATTTTGTTAGCGCTTGAAACGGTACTGAAATATCTATTTTCAAACTCTTCTCTATCCTTAAATTGACTGTTATCGATGGCTTCGATTTCATTTTGTAACAAATTGTATTCATCTAAAACAGGTGTAACTCTTTCTAATCTTAATCTCAATTCAGATTCCTTTTCACACGTATATGTTTTCATAAATGTTTCAAATCGAGTTAAAATTGCCTTAACATTACCACGTTTGCGAATCAATTCTATTAATTGCTCGTTTTCTGTCATTACTGCTTGTTGGTAATACAATACAAAATAATAATAATAAGGAATATGTATTTGAAAGGAACGACTTACGGTTAATGGTGGACCGTCCTTCCTCAATGTGTTGATTTGCTGTTTCTACGACTATCCGGCTCGTTTTGGACCAAAATGTTATCCCTTGGTGGATTATGAATTCTTTTTATGTGTACAAACTGCCGTTCGTATTTCTAAAACTTTATTCACTAATTTACATCTCAATAAACTGCTTGATGTACATGTTATGTATGTTATAATACAATTGATATAGGACTGTATCTATAGGTACGACTAAAGTGTAGTATATGTTGTCACTACTTGGCCACTACTACTAATGTGTCCCGCTCGCTCGCGTTCCACCGTCGTTGGTCGACATCACGCGCACGCGCACTACTGTCATCCTTTGACTCCTTAAATGAAATACCAACAACAAGCATATTTTTTTTTGCAGTTACTTATTGTAATTGCAGAAAATTGGATTAAAGTTACATGAGACATTTTTGTCAAAAAGTGAAATTTTTCAAATGGAACAGCCTGTACGTATATCTGTTCATTTTTGAACATTTTTGAAATGCTTATTAAATTTCGCACCATGCAAAAACATGTAAGACGTTATTATTTCAAAAGTAACAATTACTGAGCTATTCTCGTTTTTTGATATAATTTTGCCAACTGTATGTTTTTTATTTGAATACGGTATAGTGAGCCATGATATTTGCCGCAAAATTGACAATTGAATGGATGACAATTTAATAAGATGCCTCTCAGTTGACAAGCATGATTTTATAATTATTTTTTCTAAAAATGAGCTTAGAGATATGATTTTTGTATGTATTAAGGGGGCTTACGCAGAAGTGCCGACTATCTGCCGTGAGGTAGGACGTAAGGGGGTGGCGCCATATGCGCTAATGTAAATTCCGCCGATGTAAGGTATTCGTTAAAATAAAACAAACAGCAGAAATGTTTGTTTTTCATATTATGTTGTTGCATTAAATTCAATACAAAGGATTAATTAAGGCTTCATTGGGAGTACTTTCTTATAATTCAAATTATTTACTCCTACATTTCACTTTCAAAGTTGGCAAAATTTACTACATCATAATACAGTTTCAGAAACTTTATTTTAAAAACTAATTCCAGTCGAGCATGCATTGAGCCTTTCTTTATTTTTGTTTTAAATTTCGTTTTGATATTTCTTAAATAAAAGCGGTACTATTGTTTTAACGAAACCTAGTAAAGTCCAGAATTTACATTAGCGCATATGGTGCCACCCCCTTATATCCTACCTCGCGACAGATAGTCGGCACCTCTGCTTAAGCCCCCTTAAAGTAGTGACAAAAAATGACTGTATCTTATTTACAGTAGACTAAATACCAACAATATAATTCAAAAAATATGTAAAATATGGAACACAAAAGAAATTTTAAAACCAAACACATTAATAAATTAGTAAGTGTAGAAAAACGAACTGTGAATTGAATAATTAGTGGAACAGAATTATAACAATAAATTTGGACATTAAAGGAGGTAAAAATTAAACATTTTCAAATGCACTTTAAAAGTTTCTGAACATGCTTCCGAAATAATAAATCGACATTATTAAGGTGTTGGGTACTTATACATATTTCTAAATATTTGTTGAATATGTTGCCTCATAACTTCTCTTGTGGGTACAGGTGGATTTGCGTTCTTACGGATCCCTATAATAAAAAGAAACTGATTTTGTGATGTCCAAAGACCCAGCAGGCTAGTCACTAGGGCCTCCACGGGTTAGCTACACTGGAAACATTTCATTTCAAATATTTCGTGTCTGGAGCATAGAATGTGGGGATTCGCCTTCTTGTTGCATCTACATCTCTTCGTAAATCTAGAAGAACATCTTTCAGTAATTCCACTAAGTTGCTTGATAGACATTACTAGTAAGCTTCTCCGTGAATAGTACCTTCAAAGAAATGCGGTACCTATCAAGAATGCCTCCCAATACATTTATGCTCCATCTACGCTGATGATCTATTTATTAATGAAGTAAGGCTTTTCATTTGAATAGTAATGAACATTTCTGTTGTTAAGGCTATACGCCCGACCTCGAAATCGTTTTTCCCATTTCCTAATCGTATTTTTCATGAAAACCTTACCGAATTTACACGCTAATTTAAGAAAAAAATGCCTTTCAATGGATAAATCGTAATTTCATCGAAATTGTCCAAAGGGCCCTAAATAAAAATAAAAATGTAAGAAATTTCAAAAAACAAGCCTTTATTAAAAATTATGTAACACTCAACTCACAGCAATACATAAATTTTATTTTTTCTTAATTTTTAAAAATAAGGTCACGAAACGGAAAACAAAATTTTGAAATTTGGGCGAAATTCACTGAAATCAAATAGAGTATGTGGTACGCTCGCACATTGTGTCGAGAGGTAGCTCCGCCTACCATTTCGGGCAGTTTCTACGCAGTTTGTAAAATACTTCTGAGATCGGTGTATGTTAAGAAAGTAATCGTTACTCGGACATTATTTTATCGAAACCGTTGATATTTTCTGTACAATATAGTGTACATATACAGTGTCAGCGTCACAATACTTCCTTATACTACGTATCAGAAAGTAAAAGCAATATCTCTTCCCGTCCCTAACGGTATACCTGCTAGAAGCGCATGCTAGGACTCACACGGCTTGCGCGCAGGGAGTATAATTATTATATTTGACTCGCAATAATTTGCTTCTGAAACGATCTAGAAATTTATTTCTTGCACAAAAAATAATTTTGGAATATTGGCTTTATTTTGTTTCACATATATATGGGTAAATTCTGAAAAATAAGATTAGTTACTCGATAGCTGAAAAATACCTTACACAAATCGGTGGTCTACTAAAACTTTTTTTTTATAAAATTTACACACCATAAAGAAAAATCGAAAACACTAGTATCATCCAAATACTTTAGGGTATAACCTTAAAAAAACAGATCCCTAGCTCTCTGCATTGCTGAGATATCACGAGATAAGTATTAAAAATTGAAGAAAATGAAAATTTCAAAATTTACACAAAAAACGATTTTTCGACCTTTTTGCGATTTCGATTTTATTTTCCAACTCAAAATTTGAATCCGGCAGGTGATTTTACATATTCAGCTTCACTTTTTTTGTGCGTTTGAGAAAATATAGATTGTCTAATTTAGGGGGGTTGCTTCCCGACTGCCAAACATGTGGGCCAACCGGCGATTATCTGAGACCATAACGCAGCCATAAATTACAGGCAGATTAGATTAGGTGGCAAGTTCTTTTCTCTATCTTTTTCCTCAGCATAAGACAGAGCACGCGGGCCCTTAAACATTTGTCTTTTATTACATTTGCACGAAAAGCAGTGGTACGCCTATTTCAAATCGAACTCAGCTTGAAGCGGGCGTTCAGCCTTAACTATTCCATTATTATGGAAAATAGCTTTATCCGTAAATAACACGCTATTAGAAAGTATTGCATTCATTTTAGTTATTGCCCATTGGCAGAACCACTCTTCTAGCTTTAAAACGATTGGTGCGTAACTCAATATTTAAATATATTCGTTACGGATGATTCTTTTTTTATTTTAAGGTTATTGCAACGATGGCTTGGCTAATATCCAGCAAACGACTTGTTTCCTGGGTACGAACATGTGAATTTATTTTCATTTACCACATATTTAGGTTTCCTGGATTTGAATTAGCAATACTATCAGTAGTAATGAAAGTGTCCATTACTCTTCTAAAGGCATCTGTTCTGGGACATCTTCTGTCATGATAACGCTGCTGGTAAACTCTTGGGGCTGATAAATAATTTTATTTACAACCATACGCGTAATGTTGGTATTTCTGTTCAAGTTATTATTGTTGTTTTCAAATTTGTTTATTGTTCCATATTTTACAATTCTTTGAATTATATTGCTGGTATAGAATGTACTGTAAATAAGATACATTTTTTTGTCACTACCTTAATACATACAAAAATCATATCGACCCTTTTATTATGAACAACGCTACCAAACATTGTGTCCATCTAATACGTCGTTTGCGAGAAATATAATTTTATAAAAACATTGAATTTTTGAGAGAAATAGTAATAAGTCGAAAACCTTAAATTTTAGACCTATACTATCTTATACCTTTTGACTAAGAGTTATACGGGGAATATAAAAATGTAATAATAGACATGGTGTTCCATTTAAGAAACAATAACTATGGTCAGTCACCGTTATGGAACACTCTGTATACTCCAAAATAATTTTTCCTAATAACTAGCTATCTAGGAAGAAAACTGCTCGAAAATACCTTGTCTCATAAAGCCACGATCTGCCTTCCCCGCGGTAATGATTCACTCTGTATATATCCATTCAAAATGCGGCCTATTTAAACTAGGCGTTCATCACCTATATACAAATATGCATTATTAATTGCTTTTGACTACAAGCAATACCAAAAGAGATCATTTCGTAAAAGTATGAACGCAATGTATCTGATTTATTTATTTCACTTGTTCTCGGTCATTCATTACATTAACATATCCATGCGATGTGGTCTTCGAGTGTGGTGGCCTGGGCGTGTTCTACCATCACACTTAATGCACAGTTCGCTCGATCTGACTCTACTTCGCCTGCTTGCGGATGCAAGTGTGTGCGTGTATACACACATACGGGTACGTTACACAACACACACACACTCGCACACAGCCGCATATATGGCGTGTACATGTGCTGGTATTGTATCCGCTTGAATACTTTACTGTTGGGTTCGTGTTTCAAGGCAAACCGGTGTCATCTGCTGGATTTTTACTTTTTCTGGGTGTGGTCGCGGTCGACTGTGGTGAGCGCGTTCCGCACCTCGCCTAAATCTATTAAAAAACATTTCGAACGGGAATAAACAGAAACGAGAGGCGAGAAGAAAAAAAAACACTCCGCGACGAATGACTTTGATTGAAACAAAGAAAAATTAATGAGAAATTTCCTGTAGTCGAGTAATGTGAAAAAAAAATTGTTTGCTTTAAAGTTAAATTTCGAATTTTTAGATGTCGTATGAAATTTCCTCAATCCTTAAAGCGTCTTTATAACACTTTTATGTCTTCATAAACAAGTACTGTCCTTCTCATAGGCAACTGGACAGAGAGTAAAAATTAATCTGTTCTGGTATGTAGCCTCTTTATTTATTACTCAATTTCTGTTAAATCGGTCTTAAAAGGACTATAAATTCTTTATCGTTTGCACTTTATTTTTTTGTTTATTTAATCAATTATGTCCAATTACCTTTAGGTGTAGGACTGATACAAATACATACAAATATTGTATAACACTTATATATTTAATACTCACGTTCTTTCTCCTATCCTGTTTTTCCAATCATTTCTTTCTATCTAGTCTCATTCCATTCGATCTCTTGCTTCTGAGTCTCTTGCCGTTCAGGTTCCTCCCATTTCAGTCGTGGTCATCCTAGCTTGTTCTTTCCTTGTACTCTGGTTTCATATACTGATCTTGCTAACCTATTTTCATTCATTGCATGTATGTGGCCCAGCCAACCCAATTACCTTTCTCCAATCAACAAATCTATGGGTGTGGTCTCTAATTCGGTCAATACTGACTCATTCCTTACTCGATCTCTTCTTGTGATTCTTTTTATTCTACTCATGAATTCTGAGTAGCTATTACTTTACTTTTGCTCGGTTTTGTTAAGGTCCAGGATTCTCTGCCATATATTATTCATGGCCTGACCACTTTCTGGTATACCTGTGTTTGTATTACCCGTAGCTTCTTTTTCTTGCCAAAAAATTTTGTTTTCAGGGTGTTATAGAATTTCTCTGCTTTTCCAACTCTCTGTTTTATTTCTTCATCAATTTTTCCCGTTACTTCTATGACTCTACTAAGTATTAAAAACTTGTGACCTGTTCTGGCTCATGTCCTTCGATTTTAATTTCATGCCGTTTTTTCTTTGGAGACATTAACATGGTTTCACTTTTTTCGATATTTATTTCCATGTCCTTTTTGATAAAAATCTAGGTTTTGTTGTTATTTGTCTTCCGATTCAGCAATCAACATCATATCATCAGCGAATAAGAGTTCTTGTAGTGTTACATCTTGCATCTTCCATTTGCCTATAGTATATCTTTACACCTTCCCTTGCATCTTCTTATGGAATCCTCTATTACTATAAGAGAAATACTAAAGGGCTTAGCACACATTCTCGTTTGAGACCTATTTTTATTTCGAATTCTGTAGATTCTAGACCAGTGTTTCCCAACCCTTTTTGTGCCATGCCCCACCTAAGCCTTTCTAAAATTCTTATGCCCCCCAATGTAACATATACATAATTTTTAATAATATAAAAGTAAAATTCGAAATAATTTTAATAAAGATTTTTCTATAATCATTTAATATTTAGTTTAGTGAGATCCTTGCGCTTGATGCTTGCTGCACAGAGATTTTATGTTAGGTTCCAATTTGGTTAGCTTCAGTCTCAAGTCTCCCCGTTGTGTTATATCCAGACGATTTCTTTTTTTTACCAGTAATTCATTTACAGCACTAAATCCATATTCGGCAAAATATGAAGATGGAAAAGGTAACAATAGTTTTCTTACATATTTGGTTTAATTTGGGTATTTGATTTCGGTTTCCTCACAAAACCATGCCATCGCAATAGAGTTTTAACTGACTCATCATTTTGCATTTCTGCGAGTTCTTCTTGATACTGCATATTTGATATATCAGACAAATCCACTAACATTGGCTGCATCATCCATGTTGGAAAATCAATTTGATTTAAATCAGAAAATCTTTCTTTTAAATCAGTCGATAGAATTTTCAGATGATTGACAATAATAAGTAAAGCGGTATCATTTATTTCACATTTTTGGAGCCAATAAAACTGTTTAAAGTTGTTGTTGTTAATATATTTCTGACATAACTCAATAAGGGTAATGAAACCAAATACCTTCGCTTTTGCATCAACAAGAGTTTTATTTGTTCCTTGAAGTTGCTTATTTAATATATTTAGTTTTTCAAATATATCGGCTAAATAACTCACAAATACTTTACCATCGACTGTTAACAGATCCTTCATTTCAGGTTTGTCGCTTAAAAAATCACTAAGAGTATCACGTTGGGAAACATTGTTCTAGACCAGGGGTCTCCAAACTACGGCCCGAGGGCCACATCCGGCCCGCGGACAGATTTTGTCCGGCCCGCGGAGAGCTAGCATACTTGAAAACTCCTTTTAGAGAACATATTTTTTATAGCAAATTAAATTTAGTTTACTGAAGTATTCTAATTTTATGTTGAATAATTATTAATATGACATCTACATTGATATGGTCATGGGCTAACTACTCATAACATTGTTGTAGGCTTATTGTTATTGTTTTTGTGATAAGTTGGATAAAGAAACACAGAATTGTAATGAGTAAAGACATGTATAATATGCAGAAAATTTTACTTCAGTATATAATAACTAACAAATTATTGAAATGAATCCAACTAACATTTTATACATTTTAAATAAAAACATAACTTATAACAAGCATAATGACATATGAAATACTAATGAGATTTGTGTAATTGAGATTTTCCACTGACAATAGTTTGTAGTTGTGGACTAATTTTACTTGTACCAATTATTAAAAGAGATTTAAGATGCTCATCAGTTAATTTAGATCTGTAAACATTTTTTGTGTACTTCATTTTGGAGAAGGTCTTCTCACACAAATAAGTAGCACCAAAAACAGAAAACATCCCACGAGCAAATTTATGCAAATTATCAAATTGTGTCAGTGGAAGACTCTTATAAAATTCCAACAAAGATGAGTTTTGATATTTGTTCTTAATTATATCACTGCACTGTAGATCAATTATTTCCATTTGAAGTTCCGGGGCTAGGGTTTCAATGTCAGTATCAAAAGGATTCTGAAAAATCTTAATTTGATTCGCAATGGCATCAAAGTCCGAGAAACGAGTATCAAAATTTATTTTCAAAGCACTCAAAGTTTCGATTGCAAAATCGATAGGAAACTCAGTCTCAGTAGTGTGGCTGAATATTTCACATGTTTTAAAATGTGAAAACCATTTACTTCGTAGTTGTGATTGAAACAGTATCAATTTCTTCCGGAATGATTTGATATTAGTGTATAAATCAGGAAGATGCTGGTTTTCTCCTTGCAATCTCAAATTCAGTTCGTTCACATGTTTTGTCAAATCAACATAGAATGCTAACTTCCACAGCCATGCGTTGTTTTGTAATACAGTAAGAGGGCGATGCTTTTCATTCAAAAAAATTTCGATCACTGCTCGAAGTTCAAAAAAGCGCTGAAGGACTTTCCCACAACTAAGCCAACGTACGGCAGTATGATAAGGTAAGTCATTTTCTCCAATCTCTTCAATAAATTGTCGGAATTGTCGGTGATTCAGCCCGAAAGATCTGATAAAATTAACAATTGATATGACTGATTTCAGAACTTCAGACATATCCAAACATTTTCCGCACAAAGACTGTTGATGAATGATACAATGTAAGACTAATGGTTTTAAACCACCGTCATTTTCTACAGCCTTTGACACTAGAGCGACCACTCCTTTATCTTTTCCACTCATGTTTTTGCCTCCATCAGTTGTAATACATTTCAAGTTTTTCCATCGAAGGTTCTTTTGATTAATGGCCATTTCAACTCCTTTAAAAATATCTGTACCAGTAGTTGTGCCATGAATACTATTCATATCAAGAAGTTCTTCATGCACTTCATAGCTTTTATCTACTCCTCCAATATAAATCAACACCTGAGCAGTATCTGACACATCCGTTGACTCATCCAAGGCCAAAGAAAACCACTCAACATGTCCATTTTTGTCGAACAGTTGAGAGGATATATTTTCAGCGATGTTTTCTACCCTTCGAGCCACAGTGTTTGCTGACATACTGACACTTTTTAATAAATTTACCTTTTCAGGGCACATTTCTTCGGCTACTGCAATTATGCATTCTTTGATCATTTCTCCATCGGTGAATGGTTTTCCACGTTTTGCAATTTCAAGAGCCACACGAAAGCTGGCACGCGTTGCAGCCTCTTGTTCAGTTTTGAGTTTTGTAAATGAAGATTGCTGCGATTTCAATCCGCGCTTCATAGCTTCGAATTTTTCTGTCCGCAAACTTCCTGTATATTTTGAGTAATTTTGAAAATGTTTTGTTTCATAATGACGTTTAATGTTATATTCTTTGAGAACGGCTATGCTTTCATTGCAAATCAAACATAGCGCCTTCTTACTTGACTCAATTACGAAATACTGAATGTTCCACTGATCTTTGAATTTTCTGCATTCACTATCAATTTTTCGCTTCTTTTCCATACTACTAAATCACACACAAAAGCAACAATTCAAATCAAAATACTGTTACAAAGATGTCTTAAACTTAAACACGCACAAACACGTTTTAAGGAGGTACGCACTATTTTATTTCACAACAGTATCATAGGAACTGACTTGTGGTTGCGCCACTAGCCTTCTTATATATTCCAATTACTGCCATCTAGAAGTGAGTGGAAGACACCAGAACTTTCTCGAACCAACGAGATTATTCTGTACGTGCTATTAGCGCCATCTGTTAGCGATAGAAGGTACTACCTATTTCCGCTTGTGTCCACCAGATGTCGTGTCACGTTACTCCTCATGGCTCGTACTCTACGACTAATCTAGAAGTTACAGATAATGACAGGAAAATTAATAATATGCAGTGTTGCCGTTTTGCAGCCTTTTTTAAACGTTGCGTACTTTTTCGGACTTTTTTTCATCAGTGGACTATTTCACTTTTTACCACCGGCAACAATGATAATATGGTTTTGGCCCTCGGAACTTACTGGAGTAATAGTATGGCCCTAAGGCTGGAAAGTTTGGAGACCCCTGTTCTAGACGGTGCACTCTTACTTTGTTTGTATTATTTCTGTATAGAGCCTTTATAATTGCTATCATATTCATTTCTACTCCTCTCTCCTCGGACTGTTCCATATGTTCTTTTTTATTATATTATCGAAAGCCTTTTTTAAATCTATAAAACATATATGTATTTCCTCGCCCTTGCTTCCTAACTTTTCTCATATTTGTCTAAGTATACATATCAACTCTTGCCTACACCTTCCCTTTTTAAATTCATGTTGTGATTCTTCTGTCTTAACCTATTTTCTATTATTCTAGTGAAATCTTTGCTAGGTATGCTTGTTAAAGTGATGTCTCTATAATTCTCATTTCAGTGGTATTACAATGTCTGTAATCCAATACTTGGGTATCTCTTTTTGTTTATATATCATTTAATATTACGTGGAGTTCTTCTTTTGCCTTTTCTCCCATGTCATTTCTGATGTGATATCATGTCCTGGGGTTTCCCTATGACCTCTGTAATTTCTTCTAATGATATTGATTGTAGCTCATTTGCAACTTCATTACTCTTTTGGGTCTATTTCTTCTATCTGGTTTAGATCTTCTAATTCTTCAAAGTATTGCTTCCATCTGTCTATTATTTCATTATCTGCAGTTAAGATATTACCATCTTTGTCCAGGTTATTTTTAATCTAGTAGCTTTCTTCTGTCTTAATTGTTTTAGTATGCCATAAAACAGTTTTCGGTTTTCTAAGTAGTTTTTTTTTTCATTCGTCAGAACTTTTCCCAGGTGTGTTTCTTAGGTCTTTTTAGTAAGTGTTTTACTTCAGTGCGAGCAGTTTTGTACTCTTGGAGGTCATTTCGTGTCTTCTCCATTTATTTTTCTTTTCTTTAACGTTTAATTGTATTTCTTTTGATCACCATATCTGCTTTTCTTCGAATTTTATATATTTATATATTTGAGATTCTTGATGTTCCACGTAATTCTTTAGCTGTTGCCAGGATTGCCCGTCCAAAATATTGCCATCTTTGATATTGCTATCTGCGCGATTATTCTGGTAGTGTCTGAAATGACGGTGAGCAATTTTTTCTAGTACTTCACGTCGAAAAAATCATTTGTTTACTCACTACTTTTTTGTTCGGTAACTAAAGTTTATTTAATTTGGTCTTGTGGAAAATGTTGTACGTATTACTATTTACAAAATAACCCAATGAATATTAGAAACAGTAAAATTCCTTTATATACCGTATGTGTCAATTTTCATTAGGTATAGGGATTCAATTTTACATGCGATTTATACATATACAAGTAATATGTGGCAACGTGCCACCCCACAGCGTCCGTCACCAATCCCGGGAACAATCGACATCAAAACGACTTTCTCCGATCTTCCCACTTCTCCCGACCAGATTTTACATTCAATGTTAGCTGCGAATACGTTGCGATCTAATCTGCAATGCCGTCTTATTACTGGAACGGGAAACATCAAATGGCCGCCGCGATCTCCTGATCTAGTAATTTATTATTATTTTCAGAATCCTTTTTTATTTACCTTATTTTCAATTTTATTAGAATTACGCTTTTGTTTGTGTCATGCAGCGTGAACGCAGCTTAATAATTCTCTGCATTTACTAAAAGGAAAAAGAAAAACAAATCCTTGTAACTCGTAAATATTTCTGAACGCATTACAAACATCCAACCCGCTGGTCGAAGAGTTACTGCTAACCACGCTAACTTGTATTTACTTACGAGCATGCATCGGTCGCGCTGACATTGGAAAGGAAAGAAGGGGTATACTATGTTGCCACATACTGTATGGATTAATCGCCTATGGCTAATGAAAATTGACACGTGCTGTATGTGCACAGTGAATCTCAGTGGAACCATTCAAATATATTATGTTTATTTTCTGTCTTTTATGTAGTCAATACTCCTTGGCCTTTACAATAAGCCCAACTGCTGATTGGAGCGGTAATAATCGAAATTTTAGTGGAAACTTTTTTGCAACTAAGTGTACATATCTAACTAGAAAAAAATAATAATTCTGCGTATTAATTGAATGTTCAATCAAGCTACCCTATCGAGCTAAGCAGTAGCATAATCTGTTTTAAAGCAATAGTTACAGATTTGAAAAATCTTTGTCTGTAATTCCTTTAAGTTTGGCGGAAATTGATCCACGTAGCATTACCCCTTAACAACTGCATCTACTACTTATGGTTCAAATGTATCTGACGTCTGGGTCTGACGATCTGATACAATATAATTAGGCACGCACGCGACATTTGCATCTTGGTGAATCGTTGATGCATTATACCCACCAATCTGAACTAAATAAACTTCTAAGGGATATAACTTCAACGTGTTGAGCAGTTAATATGTAGCAAATAGTATCTGATTTGAACTAAGAATGTTGACGATAGAGATGGGTATTTGAAGAATAAAGTAATCATTAATATGTTGTTAGGTAACAAGTGAGCGCATCTATTTTCATGTTCTTCCATACATGGCATGATAATAATAATAATTAAAACTCAATTATAAAGAAAATATACCTACATATATATATATATATGAAAACATATACAGAATCGTATTCACCAACAATGAATTTCGTTGGTCAACGAGCTGGAACCAACGCGAACAGACAATAAAGGAAAACTCACCAGAACAAGAGAAAAAAATCGAAATATACCGATTAGCAAATGCTTATTCATCGTTCAAACATACTCTTACACTCTTACACACACTCACACATATACAAACACTTGCATGCACACTGTAACTACACGTAATACAATTATTATGAGCGTATTGCTAATAATTCGTTACGTCATTCACATATTATATTGTTGTTAACCATTGTTATTAAATGTATGGGTATTATATGGTTGAATTTAAAGTGGAAGTTATGCAAATGCCCTTCGATAGGCCATATTATGAATGCGCCAGTTAATAACAGGCTCTTTGTATTGTCCGCCGTAAATCAAAGTATTAAACACATGTTCGTGTTTGTTGGATTTTCTAATATAAATGTCTCAAACAAAGAAAGAAGTAAATCGCATAGAGTAGTTAATCGTAGTATGGTTGGTAGCTGTGGGTAATATGAGATAGGGCGGGGTCAGTAAACTTTTCATCTTTATTATATGCCTTCATATTCTATTAATGCTACTCAAGTTTATAATTTGCACATTGGACCGGGATTTTTTTTTGTACGGTGATTACTCATATTTTTCTTTCACCCCCGTTTTTTAATGACCCTATTTAAAACTAACCCTGTATATACATATATATTTCTGTGAGCTTAACTGTGTGAATTAAAAGCATAATGAGAATGCAGATATGTATTTTGCAATTCTTAAGTTTGGCAATTTTTATTCATGTAATTTCTTTTTATTCATTGTATTTGTCTAATAATTCTTAATATGCTCATCGTGAACACTGTGCATCTGAGAGAAACACACACAAGTATTATTTTTTTCTTATGCAACAAATTAATATAGCGGTGAAGAAGTAATATGCAAAATAATTAAGAATATATTAATAACACCCTGATTCTAAAAGAGTCTCAAACACTTTTTGTTTTAACTGACTTAACAGTCTAAAATTATAGTATTTTGCATTGTTTTTAATATAAAACTGTATCCTAACGTTTTTTTCTGTTTTCACTAAGATTAACGTTAAATTTAAAATTAAAAAAGTATTGTAACAAGTTCGAGCATATTTGCGGCTATACCGTGAAGGGTAGTGGCAACTACAACGGATACGACGTCATGCATTCCAAAGAGAAACTTTTGGAATCGATACGTGCATATATAAAGGTTGCAGCCGGCGTAGTGATTCATTTATTGTTTAGTTGTTGACGCGGTCTAGCAAGTGACAAACGAAATGTCACTGAATTGTCCCTAGTTAAGAAAGTTTGAAGCAGTGTACCACAAATTGTTAAAAATCAAGGCAAAACATGGGTACCGCATATATGCTGTATTTCGTGTTATATCAAATTAACTCAGTGAAACAAAATAGTTCTTCTGAAGTCTTGTCAGAAAGGCCATTGATTTAGCGTGAACCAGCAGATCACGTCACGGACTGCTACTTCTGTCTTGTAAAAATTGAAAGGTTTCCAAAAAGAAATAAACACAAAGTAATGTATCCAGACATTCCATCTGTAAGCAAACCATTGAAATGAACTGATGATTGTGAGCTTCCAACTCCAATGTATTCAAATTCTTCGGCAAATTTCACGGACGAGAAAGATGTAAACGATGTTTTGAATGTGTCATTTTCAAGTGATCTGACGTATGTTCCTTCTGACGAATCACATCTAATTACTCAATCAGATCAGAATGATTTGATACGGGATTTGGGGTTAACCAAAGAAGAAAAACATATTTTGGGATCTACATTCCACTACAAGAATCTCTGTACCGAAGAATGGCCACGAAAAAATCAGTTGATTTTCGCTGATGTAAATCAACTTTTGTATGAAATGAGTATTTAATATAACTGGAGAATGCCGATTGTTTATCGACTCGTCGAAAACACGTCTCAGAGCCGTTTTACCAAAATAGAGAACCCCCCCCCCCCCGGCAATGGTGTCCTGCTTTACCAATGTTAAAATCTAGTCACCTTACCTTAACATATACAAAAATTATAACAATCTTGTACCAAAGGATATTGAACAATAAAGGAGAATCCTCTTTTTTTAATAATGTCTTTTTGGTTTCAATTTGAGACACATCCTACTGATATTAAGTGAATTTATTTCATGGAATATATCTACTAACTGATTTTATTTAGTAATAGTAAATACATCTGCATTAAGCAAAACAAGGGACATCACATTATAAACAAGACTGATTTAATAGAAGAATGCATGGTCTTACATTTTTAATTTTTTAGTGGTAGATAATATTCCAAAATACCAATCGACGAAAAATTTATCATAACAACAGATTTTTTCAATAATACATTGGGACAGATATGGCATTGAAAATTTCTAGAATTTTGTATCAAAAGAGACAATTGCAATTATTACAAAAACTTAAAGAAATCTGAAAGAATCTTACCAATATTTTTATAGTCTTGGTAGCTCCAATTTTCAAAAATCTTTGTTAGCTTGATGGAATGACTGTGTCTTAATTTAAGGAACTGCATATTGTAGATTACTTATTAAAACTAATGCAATTGGTACTTTACATAAACTATCCATAAGAAATATACATACATATATATGTAGGTATATACGTAGTTAATTCAAGTAGCATCTAAGCATTTAGATATTTAACTTAATGCAGTTTTTTTTTTGCTCTTTAGCTAGCGTACTGTCTCAGCTTATTACATGTTCCATCCTGAAGATTTAGACAACTATTTAACGTCCGTAATAATTTAAAAATACTGGGAACACTGGTTCATACATAACGACATAAACTCATTGTGTTATGTGTGGCTCCATAGTAGGTATCAAACAATAACATTCGTTGTCGGAAATAAGGATACGTAAAAAAAGATATAAATGCACATTTTAATTTTTAGGTCCACAAGAAATCCTCATAAAAAATTCGAATGTATTAATTTTATATTAGATATGAACTTAATAATAATGATTAATACAAAATGAATTAGGTATGCAGTTTCTACTTAATACCTTCATAATTGGGATGAGTTACGTAGTAAATCTGTATGTAAAGTAAAGCAAAAAATTGGGATATAATACATAAACACATGTGTGTTTAAAAACAGCTAGGTACTACAGTAACCAAATATATTACATACTTTATATTGCAACTGAATTACTATATCCTATAGTAACTTCGTTGTGTTGATATTTAATAATATAGATGAAGGAAATGTTTAAAATGATGTTTATATCGAAATTTCTTGTTTTTGTTGTGATTGCGTCCATATCTAGATAGATTGTACGACAATTTACGACATACATGTAACAAATACAAATTAAATACAGATCTGCATATATTATTATACGATATGTGTATGTAAATAAACCACTAGATCACAAAATAAAATTGTCCATATTATAAAACAGAACACTGTCGATAGTCAAGCCGACATATTGCAAAAGATTGCTGGAGGGGGTGAAGTTTACTCTAAATTTACACTATTTCCAAAACATTGACATTAGCGCATGCGTTGTTTTTAAGCCTATTTGCAATGTTCTATAGTATATTCATAGTTCTCTAACGGCTAGAGTAGATCTGATTTTAAAATGTACACTGCATTTTTTACCATTAACACTAACTCTTACACCAGAACAATATATATACGACAATAAAGAAATTTGGAATTGAAAAAAGAACTAAATAAAAAGCAGTTTCGTAATTTTATTGTCAAAACGTTCATTTGCCGTATCAAAAATCACACATTAATTCAGTCGATGTAAGTACTTATTACACTATTCAATATCTGTATTTGTGCGATTTAAAAAACCAACATAACAAAATAAATTTCTCCTTGGACATTCCAATTACAATCGAAGCACATGCCGACAGTATTTACCCATTCCTATATACAGAATCTTGTCCGCCAGATTATTACAACATATTTTTCCCAGATAATGGCACAACTCTTCACAGCGAGTATTTTTTCCTTCGATTTTTTTTTGCTGTTCACTTGTGTATTACTTTTTTTTTGCTTTCATAGTTAATGTGTTCGGCGACTTCTGTCGTTTTCCGATATTGGCGACGTTGATGCCCAGTTTCTTGAATGGATCATGCGACCGCATTTTTTTCCTAATGTCTTCTCATTCGATCATTATCGTTTTTAGAACCTGGCCATAGAAGTGTGCTTGAATGAACGAACATAAATATTTACAAACATCTCTAATACGGGTTCGCTTTGACTATCCGGTTTGGTCTTCATTATTTTGAAATGGTGCGTCTATCGAATACTGAGTATGAGTCGATCCCTTATTGGAAGAGATTTCGAATGATGCTGAACATTTTTCGTAATATTCTCTGACCCTTATGGACCAGCTAATAGTGTTTCCTCGATTTATTTACTCGAGAAGATATTAGTAAGATTTCTGCATACTAAAATAATTCGTATCTGTCGTTTTACTTAAAAAATAATGAGGTGTGGCCACCACACGACTTTCTTATATGTATGAGCGTTTCAAATTATAGAATTTATTGTATACAAAAATTATTCAAAATCCTATTCTAAGTACTTCTATTCTCTTAATAAATCTCTATAGAATGCATACTTTGCAAGATATTCGAAAAAAATGCTACTCACTCAGAGTAAAAGTGTTATAAATAGAATATAGAATGCATAATTTACCACACATTTGGAAAAAATCGCTATTCGACAAGAGTAAAAGTGTTACTTCTAGTCCGAATTTAGGATTTTTTTTATGCAAAAGGTATTCCAAATTAGTTCTAAATACTGCTATACTCGTAACGTAGCCGTCTAAAAAGTATGATTTGCGAAATTTTCGCAAAAAACTGATTTTCGAAGGTGCGTGAAGTTGGCACCACAGATTGCGGCGCAAATGTTCGTTTTAGTGGCAAAAGCTTGCGCCATATGCGCCGTCGATATCTAAAGAAAAAACACCGACGCCTTAATTTGTTACAAAGTTATAAACAAAAACATTTTTTAGTGCCAACTTCACGCGTGAAGTTAGCACCACAACTTGCGGCGCAAATGTTCTTTTTAGTGCCAAAAGTTTGCGCTTAATATGCGCCGTCGATATCTGAAGAAAAACCACCGGCGCATTAATTTGTTACAAAGTTATAAACAAGAATAGTTATTTAGTATCAGTTTCTTACCAGACCAAAATTTCCGGCGTAAGCTTTCAATCTAGTGCAAATCGTTGGCGCACAACATGCGCCGTCGATATCTGAAGAAAAAACATCGAAACACTTAATTGTTATAAAGTTATAAACAAACACAATTATGTAGGTGCGTGAAGTTAGCACCACAACTTGCGGCGCAAATGTTCTTTTTAGTGCCAAAATGTTGCGCCTAATATGCGCCGTCGATATCTGAAGAAAAAACACCGGCGCATTAATTTGTTGCAAAGTTATAAACAAAAATAGTTATTTAGTATCAACTTCTTACCACTAAAAGAACATTTGCGCCGCAAGTTGTGGTGCCAACTTCACGCACCTGATTTTCGATAAGAGTAAAAGACCTACTTCCGGTAGGAATTTCGAAAAACTTTTTAATAAAATTGTTCTTGATAAATTTGTTTACACTTAGTAATTGACGAGATATTGGCCAATTTGAATTTTTCACTGTAGTAAACTACTACTTCCGGTCCACCGATTTTACTGAAAATCTAATCAGATCTCAAGAGGTAGATTATACTCGGAAATACAAATTTTAGAATTGATAGCTGTAGCGGTTTGGCCGCTATCGTGGTCACACGCGCGCGCGCACACAGAGAGAGAGGGGGGATCTGGTATCAGGGAATTTCAAACCGTCGACATCTGCAAAAATCTCGATGTCGAAAATGTTTATCATCACAATACTCCATTATACTACGTAAGAAAGTAAAACTAATATCTAATAACATAGAATTGTTCATAATTATTTTACAATAATAATGACAATATTTATTTTGCCCTGAATTTTACAGTTTTAAAAATAACTAATCTTGAAGTATATTTGTAAGGTGTCAAGTGAGTGCTTCTTCTTGGTAAAATCGTTTATTGTCCATCTTTTGATACGGCTGATGTGAATTTCAACTTCTGTCGTTGTTTTTGATACTATATTAAACTTAATCATTTTTTTATTATTAGTACCTAAAATATTTTTAATTATATACTTGAAATGAACTCGATATTTATTGTATTTTAGAAGAGTCTTAAATAACAAATGTCTATGATACAATCACGTTGGATGATATATCACAGCTATCTTTTTTGTCACAACTTCGCTGCCATAACATACCGTAGTCGTCAAATTTTAATTTCGGTTTATACTTCTATCCCATGCAGAAGATGACCTTATAATATGCAGCGATGCCTGCTTGCTAACAGTGATGGGAGAGCAACGCAGTGTCGAGGGACCCTCACGCCTTACATTTCATAGGAAACGTTTGTCGAGTGTACTGTCTTGGCAGCCTCACTTATGTTTATCTTTAGTTTATTTCGTCACGCTCTTTTCCTCTTTCTACTTTTGTATCAGAAATTAAACTATGTCGACTACGGTATAATCCAAATTTTCTGATTTCCTTTATAATAATGTTGCGTTTTCGGGTTCGAAATAAACAACTCGTGCAAATGTTTTAAAACTATCTGTATATTTACACACTTAAAACTAATCACAATATAAAAATATAAAATAAATGTAACGCACTTAAAACTACTACGAATAAATTAACACACGTATTTATTTCTATTACTACTATTTATGTCTGCAATATTTATTTACTTCTTGAACTATAATAACACTGCACCATTCACCGTATTTATGTTTATTTGCACTGTACGAATACTACTGAATGTATGAATTCCTTGTCCCACCGGCGGCATTTATATATATGTGCAGACAAAAGGTCTAGCAAATTCTGGCTCTCTTCTACCATATTCCAGACATTCTGTCGCAGTACATATATGTAGATGATTTACGACCTGTTTGCCGGTACGTTTTTTGTCGCCGCAGGAGGTCTGCTTTTTTTTGTGGGCTTGTTTCGTTACAATAATATTACAATTTAAATAACCTTTAAAAATCATTAATATCATTTTAGTTCTATTAATTTTGTCCAAAATTATCTTACTCTTTTGACCTCCTAGGTAAGGGTTTCTTGTGGAATTTCTGTATTAATTGCATTTTGCATTTTTATTAGTGGTCACTTTTCTTACACTGCAATGGAGATTTTTTTGCCATGATTCTTTAAATTCACTTACAGTATACTGTTTAAAAGTATCGTCGGCTAAGATTAGGTAATATTTGCTCTAATGCAATAGTATTGTTAATGATTGGATATGTCTTTTGGACGCTTAATTTTCTTTTATACCGAATGAAAATTCCAAGTGATGTAGATAATATTTTGAATTGTAGTATGGGTAATTTTAAAGTTTCATAATTGTCTAATGCTTCATAGAAATTCAGTTTTATTTACGACTGTACCATTAGTAAATTATGTCGTTGACATGATATGGTAGGTATTGATCATTTCTGCAAGCATGCGATTAACATTTTTAGTAGTGTCTTTAAGTGTATCAATATCTATTCTAGAAAGAGCATCTGTAAATTTTCTACATGTTCCAAAACTACCTTTTCTAAATTCCTGAGATACAAATCACAGCAGCATATTACAATTAGATTATCTATGTAAAGAAAGGCTTGTATGTTGACTCTGGACGCCGCCCAGTTTTGGTGAATAGCCTTCTTAATATTTCTTGTATATATCTAATGAGATCTTCAGAAGAAAGGATGCAGTCATTATAATCACCATCATATATAAGATAATTTTTACGTTATTGGTTAGCACTATATTCTTCTTGTACCATAAAGTTCCAATTGACGACCGCGATTTCGGTAAGATCTTATAGATTAAACCAGATTTAGTTTGTTCCTGTTGGCGCATAGACCGAAACGAGATGATATTCCTAGAATGAGGAACGTATATCAACAAATCTTGTTACCAACGATATCACATTATGCTCATTTTGCAAAGAAAAACATTCAATTCATAAATGTGGAAAATTTGAGAAGAGTAAAGTAGATTCTAATAATGTAATCATGTTTTTCGTCATTCATCATTGTATAAGCGACTACCATATACCGGAGCACACCGGGTCTTTTTCAAAAAAAAAATTGTTTTGTACGCAATTTGTTGTTTATTTTTTTTACACAAGAAGGTACTTCGAAGAACGTAAGTTTCCTTATTATCAACTCTTAAAACTCATTTACTTATAATTTTTTCAATAAAATCGAGTCAGATATTCATCATTTTTTTTTAATTCATTAAGATTTGACGGCTATCTATTTAACGTCACTTTAAATTCCGAACGCGTCAAGAGGTCCACAATGTCGCGTATTAACGACGCGATAACCTCAAACGATCTCGAATCGACGACCGTCCGACGCCCATATCAAATCGCCGCGCAGTTATTTAAACGATTTTAGCGTGCCGTCTCAATCGTAAATCGTACGCAACAAGTAGCCGTTCCGAGCTAGCGACAAGCCGGCAGTGCAGATATCCTTAACAGAGCGCAACGGCACCGGGGGCATTGTGAGCTAGCCGGGCGCAGCCTTTCCACCATTTGACAAGTATCTTCGATTTACCAGCGCTATGCGTCCGTACTCTATCTTGCGTATATAGTATGTATCTAATATACTCGATTACCAGATTAATTGCGTGTCGCTTCTTTTTTTGCTTTTTATTACCTTTCGTTTGTGCTTTCTTCTTTCGCCTTTACCGCCCGTCACTTTGTTTATTTCTTCTCGTTTGGTTGCTGTCGGCGTTATTCTCAAAGACCGACATGCGCTGCGTGTGCTGTGTACGCTTCTGCGATACGGTCAGCAATGCGTAGGTAGAGGAACAATTTGCAGTTCTTCGAAATACGAAACAACCTCAATTCTAGATTGATAAGCAACTGTTGGTAGATGAGAGAGATTTCTTTCACCTGGTTAGTAAATAATTGTCATAATAAAACATATTCATAAACAGGTTATTTCACTGCTTTCTTGATAATAGTAAAGAAACACCTCTAAACAAAAAATTAATATAATGGCGCCAAATTCTACAATGTTAATATACGACGGTGGTCTGAAATACTTCCGACCCCAACGTGAAGATGGCAGCACTCGTCAATAAAAGCTAGGTAATGTGGTTGTGCATCTTTTGACAGGTACTCACCAAAATTTCAGCCATTTTGGACGCGCAGTTGTTGTTTGACAATCGTTTGTGTGATTGTTTTTAATGAAAATGGACAAAATCGAGATCGTGCCGTCATTGAAGATTTTTTTTTAAAGACAATACGCCAACGCAAATTAAAGATGAGTTGGACGCTCTATACGGCTTTGTACCATCATTTACCGCAGTGAAATTTTGGAAAGCAGAATTTAAACGTGGCCGTACAAGCTTGGGAGTCGATGAGCGTTCGGGACGTCCAAAAACTGTAACCACTGACGATAACATCGCTAAAGTTCACTGTTCAGTGTATAACCCCGCTTCTATAATCAGTGTAATGCAGTTTTCCATATAGCAACCGTCAACGTGGCAACAAAACAATTTGAGAGTTGTCAAAGTCTAAAAAATGTAAAACGCATATTTTTGGTCTGATTTATATTTTAATTGTTACAAAACTTGAATAAACATCTTCAAGTGTTGCATGTGTTTCATTTAACACACCACGGATCCTTCGAATCAATAACACAACAAATAAAACTAGTGCCTGGAATAATCATTTACAGTCGAAACTTCAAATTCATTATACTCCACACGATACGTAACATTTTGGTCCTTCGAGCCGGATTACCTATTTTTACTTTAAAAGATCTATACGTCTAGCACGATTAAATTCAGGATCAGCTAGTTTTAAATTCTGTGGTATGTGTAAATTGGCTTTGTTGATATACGTGGAGGGAATGCAGCATGATAAGTCTGTAGAAAACTGGTTGTGTAATGATTTTATTTTTGCACGGACATATTTGTTGATTGTTGTCCAATACCACTGACAGGTATGTTTACAGATGCTTGTTTCACACTTAACTTTCTAGCTAATGCGTGTGTCATGAAATTCGATTGAGACGCTGAATCTAGTAATGCTCTACATTAGTGAAATATACCCTTATTGTCGCTTATTTTAATAAGTGCTGTTGATAAAACGACATGCGGATGGTTGTATACATATGATGTGTGAGAGTATATTGCCTGTGATTGCTCTTCACATTCATCACTATTTTTAGACGTGATATTTGATTCACTAGGTTTAACTCTTTCCAAGTGAAGTAACGTGTTGTGCTTAGAACTACATTTTTTGCAATTACTAGAGGTGCATTTATTCACTCGATGCCCTGCTCTAAGACAATTTAAACAAAGTCTGGCGGATTTTGCTTGTTTTATTCTGTCCTCTATTGACATTTTTACAAATTCTGAGCATTGGTATATGCCGTGACTTGCTATACATATGGGGCATTTTATCTGCTGCTGAGGTACGTGAGATATTGACGATTTTTGTAACTTACATACCTTCCCTTGAACTGCTGGACGTGATGCATATTTAGATATAACCTCTAAAGTGTTGCATTTGTGCGATAAGAATTCTAACATACCACGGATCCTTCGAATCAATAACACAACAAATAAAACTAGTGCCTGGAGTAATCATTTACAGTCGAAACTTCAAATTCACTATACTCCACACGATACATAACATTCACTATATAGTGCTAAACGACCGCCGAATTAAAGTGAGAGAGACAGCAGAGGTTATGAATATGTCCAAAGAACGTGTATGTCACATATTGAATCAAGATTTAGGCATGAGAAAGCAGTCCTCGCGTTGACTGTCGCGCTTGCTCGCGTTAGACCAAAAAAGGCAGAAATTGCTGAAAAACGACCGCATACTGAAAATTGGCCACATTTGCATAAAAAAAATTGTTTCACCAAGATAAAGCGCCGTCTCACACCTAAGCGGTTGCCATGTCGAAAATCCACAAATTACGGTTTGAACTGCTTAACCACCCTTCTTACTCACCAGATCTAGCCCCAGGCGACGTCTGTTTGTTCCCTTATCCAAAAATTGCGCTCGGAGGAGAGATTTTCGTCAAATAAGCAGGACATTTCCTTCGTATTATTTGTACGTGTTGAAGAGATGGGAGCATCCCTGGTAGAAATGTGCACAGTTACAAGGAGCCTATGTAGAAAAATAAAAATATATTTTAGGAAAAAATGTCTTGTGTCTTTGTTAGGTCCGAAACTTATCAGATCACTTTCGTATGCAACGTTTAATAAAAAAATGATTTGACACAAAAGGACGTCTCCTTAAACAGAAACCTACAGTAAACGACCCACATTGCAGAGTTCCAATGCTCTTGATAAGGATATCTTTTTGAAAACGTTCACTCTGTTTATCGCTTACAGCTTTTAAATTGTTTCGAAAAAGTCTAGGAATGCAAAGAATGAATTTTTAATGAGATTCTGCAAACCATAGTTGTCCAATAATTCAGTTACTACAATAACATAATCGTCATCTCTTCTATTATCCAAAAGTCCGTGAACTATGGTTTTGAATTATAACCAAGCAGATAACTCTAGATTTGTGTGTTTAGCATCAAATGTTGGATCTATCAACATTTTTCTGACTTGTGGCCCAATATAAATTCCATCTTCCAACTTTGCTTCTCTTAGTTTGAAAAACAACTAATCCTGATCGAGGTTAGTTCACTTATGACACGAGGTGTCAAAATTAAGGTTTAGTGAAGAGAAATCTTAAAGTGGTGGGTGGGATTCGCACCCGAGAGTGCGATTGGAAATAAAGTCCGCCGCGTACTTATGCAGCTACTCCGACATCCATACTGATCATTTAAATAATGAATAAGGACCTCCGCGCTCTCATTAATTATTTTATAGGTACCTTAGACTCTCACAACATACTATTTCCAATCACAACAAGCAACCACGTTATAGTAGGTATCTAGTGCGAGTGCAATGTTTCAACGTTAAAACCTGGGTGTCGATGAAAGTCACACCAAAACACGTTTAAAATTGATCACACTTATTTTTATTTTGGTGACTTTACTTTTTTTGTTATTTTTAGTGCTGTAGTTCAATGCGTACATACAAATATTAATATGTATATATTTTTAATTGCTTCAGGTGTCTTCTAAATACTACCGTTTAAAAGTTATTACAAATTTAAAAAATGTGTGATCAATTTCACCGCATTTGACGGTAACTGTAAGAAAACATTACAGATATTCCGGGAAATAATTAATACAAAAAAATACAGTACTAATAAGTTGAACAAGACAAGAAGATTAATTAAAATATGGATAAACATATTGCGAAAGGTATAAAGTTGAGAATTCCGCAAGGTTCCTTTTTGGGTCCATCGATTTTGCTAATATTTATTAATGATTTGCCCACAAAGTAACTATGTACGCTGATGACATAAATATATTCGATTAAATTTTAAAAAACATTTGGTGTTAAAATGTAAAACTTTAAATAAAATTATTTTATTCATGCTAATAACATTTCTTGTACAGTGTTTAAAATTGGAAACAATATTAACATAACAAACGTTCAAGTCGATGTCGGAAGATGAGCTTGACATAGCAACTTTGATCTAGCGCTTTGAAATGTCGAGATGTTCATTCCGGAAGACACCGGTATTTCCTTATAAGAATTGCTGGAGAAAGTATTAAAGATAAATGCATTCACGATGTTTTACTATAAGATGTCTTTAATAAAAATATGATTACGGATTCGTCATTTGGGTCTGTCCTTTATATCCTGCACTGAGAAAAATGTTTTATACCAGGCATATTGAATAGTTGCTAAATATAAAAAAAATTATTAGCAATATTATCAAATAAGTGGCATAAATACTTTCTTTTATTATACTTTATTATGAAATGTATAGCATTTCACTAACCCTGTCTAGAACGCGCCCGAAATGTTCACAAATTTTACCCGGTTATTTGAAACATTTCCGAACGCAATAGAGAGGTCCAAGATGCTGTCAGATTGAAATCAATAATGCCGCCTGTATCCACTTTTATGTAAGAAAAGAAGAAATACTATAGTGAATTCCCCACCTCTAGATTCTCGTAAAATAATCAAGCTTTGTTTTTACTTCAATCTGACGATGATGATAATACTATACTCTCTATATGCAACTCGTCGCAAAGGAGAAAAGGAAAGGCATTAAAAATATAAAGCAGTTGTCGTAATAGTTTTGTGTATTGACACTAAAGGTGTGTTTACATTATGTGACTTTTGTTAGGAATTTTCTTAAAGAAGAATCTTGTGATTTGCTTATGAATGCTTCTGAAATATTAAAACCGTATGTTACGTGGGTTTTTGTGTTTATATAGTGTGACAATAGGCAGACATTATTTCAACAATGCAGGATTTGTACCGTGGCAATGGGAATCAATAAAGAAATTTAATTTTTGAATTTTGTGTTATAACAATATTATTACAATAATCAAAATTATGTGAAAGGTTTATTATATAGGTATAATACTGTTTATTTCAATTACAATGCCTCTTCTTCGTGCAATCCACTTCTTTTTGGCGGCATATATAGCTGAACCAATGTCATGTTTCAAATCATTTCATATTTCTTCGTCGTCTATAACTCTCAGCTCATTAGCAATAAATTTGGCATAAGCATTCCAAGTATCTTCATCATTATTAGTCAAATTCTCCTGCGTTGCAGTTAGAGTCTCGAGTGTGTTTTCAATAGCTGTATCTACTTCCGCAGGTGCTTGTCTCTTTTTATTATTATTCTTTTTCATGTTCCATGTTGTAGATGGTTCTGGTTCTGAGGGTTGCGTTTCTTGATCACTCGTAATATCCCCTGGTGTAGAAAAGTCTTGGTTCTGCCCCATTATTTCCGTATCTTCAAAATTTTGGCTTTGACTTTTTGTTTCGTTGCTGTCTAGGGTACTTTTGCTTTTTCTGCCTTTAATGTGGTCAGCCAAAAAAGACAGGTCTTCGTACCACCATGCTGTAGAGTGTGTTTCGTCCTCATCGGGATCATCACCACTGTCTCCACTTTTGCGTCTTTTTCTTTTTAATTTTCCCTGTTCATGCGTAAACAGCGAACGCACATTTATTAATTTTTTTCTACTTCCTCTACTGTTATAGCGGTTGTTGCTCCAAAAGCGATTTTTGGTGTCGCATACAAACAACGATTTTGCTCATACAATTGTATGAGTTTTTGTGTCAATTCTCGGGACCAATCAAACTAGAATAAAATAACCAAGTAATAATTTATATACTGCCTATAATTACTACTAGCTTCCTACCTTTCGTTGCCCTTGGACAGGAGTGTTATCACCTTCACCATTGTTCTCCATTATAATTTACAAAATCTCACACCTATTTATTTTCTTCTATAACGTTCTCATTATTATCAACTAATAATAATAACTACACATATCAGTCTGTAAGTTCACTTCAATTTATTATTAACATAACCTAATTCCTGATCGTAAAAACACTGAGCAATAAACATAGCCTTCTGATTGCTTGAAATCGTTTGATCGTTTTGGTGCGAAATTTAAAATTTCAGTTTAGCTTAAGGTATTCTCAACAAAATAGGTACTGATCTATTCCTTAAGATTTCTTAAAACTGCTTGTGATCGTGTTTAAAATTTTACTTAAGAGTGGTTTCTTAAGGTATATCCCAGTATGTAAACACACAAATACAGCGTTAGGATTTTGTTTACACAAATCACAAGTAAATCCTAACAAAAATCACATAATGTAAACACACCTTAACGCTTTGTAAGGTTATGTCCGGAGAGGGAGCAAAACAACCTACACTACCCTATTCATTTACTAGATTGCGCGTCGTTGAACCCGGTTACTTTTTCGATTTTACAAACACGGTTAATTTTACCCCATTGAATTAACGAACGCATTTGTACTAACCCTATTGTAACCCCAATGCCCGGGTTAATTTCCGAAAACGCCTCTAGCTGCTATTACTTGATAGTAACTGATTACTAAACCTATGTAATCATTACAAAACATAAATGTAATGTTTTTTTTTGTCATTACGCAATACTTGTATGCTACTATACGTACAACAAAGTAATTATTAAGTCAAGCGTTATTTGGTCTTAGAAAGAACTAACCAAAAACCGTTTCCATTCATCATAATCACTTGCGTTACGCATCTCACCTTTCTTTCTCGTGCAATATACCTTAATCGTTCTTCATGTCTTGCGCTGTTAAATTTACACGTCCAAATTACCACGCACACACGCGAAAGTGTGTTATTAGTGAGTTCAATTGGTACTGTTACACCATCACAGAATGTCTAATCACAGGTCGTTGGAGGAAAAAAAGTAAAAGTACAGCTACGTACACTTACAGAGGGAAAGAAAAGTGTTGAATAATAATAAAATTGCACCTGCACTCATCACGTATTGAGTTTTTGATTATGATAATTACGGTTGACCATAGTTAGCACCATTGGATTCGTATCTTTATAAGAAAAAAAGAAAATAAAGATTGCATGACACATCAAATAAATATTTAATTGATTTGTATGACTTTTAGATGTGCGTGTCAGGGTTTTAGTGTATAGTTATGTAATAATGTAATTTTTCTATTGAATCATCTTCGTGTTTCGGTTATATTTCGAAGCCAAATTAGTATGTGTTTAATTCTTATTTATACAAGATTATATAGATAATGTAGTCTACATTTGCATTTTCCGTGAATTACCACATGAAATTTTTTACCTATATTAAGATCCGCGCTAGTTTAATATTTTTTTTGCAGGAAATAAAACTTCTTCAACTTAATCGTGAATTAAAACCTGTTCTCTTTTGACAAACAAGTCTCTAACAAACTTTTTGTAATTTTCTAAACTATCTACAAAAGCGAAGACGATTCATCGATGTGAAATTTAGTGACGTTTTAGTCAACGTAAAAGATCTCCTGAGTTAATAATCGAGGAGTAGATGAACCGGAGTTCATCGTCATCGGTTACAATTCCTTTTCGTAGTTTAGCGGTTCTCAACGAACTAATCACTATAAAAATAAAACTATTGACATATATACATTTATACGCAAAACATGTATGCATGCATATATGCATGCATTACAAATACATCTAGTGTCATTACCAACTATCAACGCACAGACACCGTCCTTCGGCCTTTAAGGCCTCGTCAGTGTACGTGCGATTACCGGATGTTACATGTATACATTTATACGCAATAATAATAGTATTTACCTCCTGATATTAGTTCTAGCATGTAAGTATTTAACACATTGCAATTTCATTTGGTTTGGTGTCGCTGCCTAAAGGCTCTATTATACGGGATACACTTTCAACATGCAGATTTCTCTTTGGCATGCGAATGTAACCAGAAACCATCGCTTTCGGTGTGGCTTTTGGGTGGCACATGTCGCTGTGATATCCTTACGGGCATTTGCCACGCAAACCGACATAAGTTGCAATCCTAGTTTAAAAGTCATTACCGGGAGTCGCACGTACACTGACGAGGTCTCAAACACGTGTTTGTGCGTTGATTGTTGATAATGACACTAGATGTATGTGTCTATCCCAACACATGCATACACGTTTTTCGCAAAAATAAAACGTTTCGATAATATTAATATTATCTTGTTAATTAGTAAACATGAACTAATTTAAACATTAAAATATCAACAAACACTTAATATAACCATAAAAAAAATGGTTGATTATAAAAAGCCCTCTTAACGCTAATTAAATATTGGACATATTGTACATAAAAAACATTTCATTTGGTGCAGACAAGGCAACAAGCTTTATACGACGGACAGTTCAATAACGTTGAAAAAACAAACGCTCCGTACCTAATTGGAGATCAGTAATTGCGCAAATTCGTTAACTAAAGTGCGGTGCGATTCAAGTGTTCGTCTATTTGACCATTTAGGTGCTCTCGAGGCGTTGCTTTGATGGAAAAAGGTAAAACGATTTGATTGCGAATCGGTCTAATGTTAATTGCCCAAGAAACTTAATGAAACTCGGTTTTCTATTAAGATAGACTTGTTTGCAGGTGGTCGCATTTAATTTGCATTTACGTATTTTTGTATACAGGGGTTTTCACCTAACCCGTTCGTTAGAACTTTTCTATGTTAACGCCTTAGGACAGTTTTGAAAATTTGTAGCACGTAATGTTGATACTTGGTATGTTAATATAAAAAATTTACACTGATTAACCACTTTTGGTTATACAGGAAGTCATAGCCAACTTTGATTTTTTAAATGGAATGTTAGATTTTTTATTGCTTTTTTAGATTCCTTGTAGAGTGCTGTAACACATTTAATTAGGTTTTATTTTGTGAATAATTAACCGTTTTTGCATTATTTTGATTTTTGTCAATTTTTTTGTTTTTTCAATGCACTTTTTAAAACCACATATTTAAGGCGTATTTGAAGAGAATTACGTCATATTTCTACTGCAAACAGGGAAAGGTATAAGATTATGAGTAATGTCTAAATATTTAATAAATCTCATACAGGGTGTTCGAAATTTATCGATTATTTATGTAATCTTAAATTTTAGAAAAATCGTTTTTTTTTAAATGGAATAGCCTGTAGATGAGCATGCCCTAGTAAGTAGATGAATATCTTGCATCATACTGGTATAGGTTTCCCTATGCCTATCTCTCACAGTTTTAGAGATATTAAGTTGGAAAAAAAACGAGAAAAATATCAAATTTAATTTGAAAAAATTGAACCACATTAATAGTAACTTATTTAATATGAAAGAAAAGAAAATGTTGACCGGACTGCTGATTATTCCTAAATAATAGTGATGGTATTGATTATGTGTGCAATTTGCATACTGCATTATATAGGACTTGTCATGTATTATTGATGATGAATACTACTATAACTATTACCATTATCAGTATTGTTTCTGATATATCTCGAATAAATTAATGACGTAGAGGCACTTCACTTATCGAATCGTTGCTGCTGCAAAATTTATATACTTTGCAACATTCGCAAAGTATTCCACGTGTTCCAAAATACATATTCATTGATTCCTATTCACGTATAATGTCATAGAATATATGAACATTTCCACATAAATACACTTAACGGAATGCGTAAAAATCGGCAGATAATAAACGAATGCTTGTTCCGCCTCTTCAGGAGAGTCTTTGCAGATTTATTTCCCATGGTGCTTCGGTGCTCGTTCACTATTCGAAATATTCAGAAAAAATGACTCGTAGGAACGAAGAAAGTCACGGGAAAAGACGACTGCCGCGGAAATTACCATAGGCATCTTATCCGCGGTACAAGATTTATGATGTGCTAAATATTTAAAACGATTCAGAGGATAGAGACGCGCGCGAACGATGGCTTTGTGTCATTAATTTGAATTTTCAATGATGCTGATGCAACAACCTCATTGGAAATTAATATTTTTGCCATCGGCAATCCATGTACGTAATTATATATGTGTATACCGCAATGAACATTGTCTTGGTGTATACCTATACAGTATTTATACATTGTGTATTAGCTAAATGAACTAAATTCGATAATAAATAAATGGGGGCGTGTTTGAAAAAACGCTCGGACACGTCGATTGGAATTTTTGGTTGTGCAGTTTTTTCAACAGAAACTTTTTATACATGGTTTGTTATGAAACAGTAGCCAATACCAAATTTTTTATTTTAAATACAACACCCTATATATTATTCAATTTTTGGATTCTTCAGAAAATTCTAGACATATTTCATGTACATTTTCCTATACCTATCTTCAACTGTTTCGGAAATATTAAGTGTTTTCAGTTAGAGAAATTCGGTACAACACACTCAAAAACTAATAAGTAATTAGTAAAAAACAAAAAAAAACATTACTTTTTACCGATATAAAATACACAAAAACTGTAAATATTTTTTTGTACCAGTAGTAAAAAATCATAGCATTTTTACACATAACAAAGCGCCACGAAATGACATTTCACGACCTGGAACTAATAAGAGGTAAATAATGAGGCCATTATTGACCTAGGGAAATAATGAAAACAAATAAAACGAATGCCGCAACCATGCACTCATGCTTGTAGTAGTAGTAGTATGTCAAGTTGTGAACCGTCAAAATAAATAACTCTATTTTAGGCACAATTTTAGGTTAAGAATACCAGAATATAATATACGTTTATTTAGCAATTGCTATTAATTTTATATTTTCTAACAATACTTTGTTGTTTAAATGAAAAAAAAAGCATTTGTCTATTAATACATAAAATATGTATGATAGTATAATATGGAATCAATATATCACCTAACTATTACAGATGCAAATAATTATTTAATTCATATTGAAAATTCCTGTATATATTGCAGGTGTGGTTGCGTAAGTAGATGTAGGTAGATCTTGTAACATACATTCTATTTTTTTTTTATTTACTAGGGAATCTTCGATATAACCTTTAGCTACAAAGTGGTTCCATTATTACAAACTTTTGAGACGTACCATTTTTGCTATTGTGGGTGTGAATAACAATTAAATTATCTCTCATGATGGCATCAGAAATTAATAAATTACACAACTCATCCTTCGGCATGCACCAGCAACACCAATTACAAGACCAGTCTACAGAGATATAAATTATCAATAATTTCAAAGTATTAATATATAAACATACTATCTTAGTTGCAATGTAACATGTGTCGGGTACCTCAGTAAAGAATTTTATAATTTCCTCGAGTAAATACTAATGATTTTTTGGGCTTATAATTTTAAGTTTTTCTTTTTAAAAAGGCAACTAATTTAAAATATTTTGATATGTTAATATTCTCTTTTAGGCCAAGTGTAGCTTTCAACATTGAATATTGCGCCCATAAAGTTGAGGCTTTTTTATTTTTTGAATATTCATGAAAATAAGCCAGAAGTACGTTTTCAGAAGTTACTACTGTATATTTGGAATTATACCATTTTTTAAATTCTGTAAATGTTTTCATGTATAAGTGATTAGATTTATGCGGAAGCAAGTTCTCAGCTGCATGTTCTGCAATCTCGCGCATTTCAGGTGGTGTACATCTAAACTCTTCAGACATTATAAATGGAATGAAAAATAATCTAAAAATACTTGACTTTTAGTTTCAGCATTTATGTCAAAACTTATTTGTCAACATGAAAATATAGCCTACTTATTTGTTTACATGAAGTTTTATTACAAGGGCATTCTTACATATATGAGTAAATTTATTCATAATTATTAAGGTTTTAAGGTCCAATTAGACTACTGGTACAAAAAATAGTATACATACTACGGTTGAGAAGACTATTATTGCCCTTGTGGCTTAAATTCCTCGGCGCTTTGCGCCTCGGAATTTAATCTCGCCACTCGGGCAATAATAGTCATCTTCTCAACCTTGGTATGTAATATACTATTTTGTACCAGTAGTAAAAAATCATAGCATTTTTACACATAATAAAGCGCCACGAAATGTCATTTCTCGACCTGGAACTAATAACAGGTAAATAATGGGCATATTATTCACCTAGGTAAATAATGAAAACAAATAAAACGAATGCCGCAACCATGCAATCGCAGTAGTATGTATGTCAAGTTGTCAACCGTCAAAATTCATAGTAGTTTATTTTTATTTAGATCGGTATACCACAAATCATACCTAAAATCTAAAACTTATAAATGCTCGACCTCTAAGGTAAAATAATTAACTGTATTTTATGTCAACAATAGCAAAATATGTATGATAGTATATCCTAACACGTAACTATTATAGATGTAAAATAAATAACTCTATTTTAGGTTATGTAACAAAAATATGTATAATATGGAAACAATATAACACGTAACTATTACAGATGTAAAGAATTATTTAATTTATTTATAAAAATTGATAGTGCAATTATGGCATGTAAAATTTATAGGTGGTTCAATTCTATTTGAAAAACCAGAATTGTGCTCATCACTTCGGCATGCGCCAGCAACACCAATTACAAGAGCAATCTACAGGGTTATAAATTATCAATAATTTCTAAGTATTAATATCTAAACATACTACCTTAGTTGCAATGTACCATGTGTTGGGAGCCTCAGTAAGGAATTTTATAATTTCCTCGAGTAAAAACTAATGATTTTTTGGGCTTATAATTTTCATTTTTCTTTTTAAAAAGACAACTAATTTAAAACATTTTGGTATGTTAATATCCTCTTTTAGCCCAAGTGTGTAGCTTTCAACATTGAATAATGCGCCTATAAAGTTGAGGCTTTTTTATTTTTTGAATATTCTTGAAAATAAGCCAAAAGTACCGTTTACAGAAGTTATTACTGTATTTTTGGAATTACACCATTTTTTAAATTCTGTATATGTTTTATGTATAAGTGTTTAGATTCACGCGGAAGCAAATTCTCAACTGCCTGTTCTGCAGTCTCGTACATTTCAGGTGGTGTACATCTAAACTTTTCAGATATTATAAATGGAATGAAAAATAATCTAATAAATACTTGACTTTTAGTTTCAGCATTTATGTCAAAGCTTATTTGTCAACATCAAAATATAGCCTACTTATTTGTTTATATGAAGTTTTATTACATGGGCATTCTTACATATAGGTATGATTAAATTTATTCATAATTATTAAGATTTCAAGGTCCAATTATACTACTGGTATAAAAAATAGTATACGTACTACGGTTGAGAAGACAATAGCCCTTGTGGCTTAAATTCCTCGGATTTTAATCTCGCCACTCGGGCAATAATAGTCATCTTCTCAACCTTGGTATGTAATATACTATTGTTTACTTTTGTTTAAAACGCCTGACCTTAGCAAATTGTTGTTTGCCTGCATGACAGTTTAGTTGTCAATGTTATACTCGTTTCAATTTCGTTAACTGCATATCAGAAAAATGGTTCATTTAACAGAAATGCACAAAATAAAAATTCCACATATATGATTGCTTATGGAGATAACACACGCGGACACAAATGGAAGTTGCTCGCTTATTTCATGAAAAATTCCCAAATTTACCGCCTAAATACCAAGGGGCGACAATCAGTAAAATAGAAAAGCAGTTTTGCGAGCTTGGACTTGTAGGGTAGATAAAAAAAACAGCTGCCAATGCAATAAGTGATGATAACAAATTGGGATATTATACTTGAATTTATGGAAAACTCACATACTTCTAGTCGACAAGCAGCTATAATGTTCGATGTCAGCCATTCATCGATTATTCGAACATTAAAAGTAAATAAGATGCGTCCCTATAAAATGATACCAATCCATCAGGAGATCATGGGAGACGATTTTGACAGGGGAACGTATTTTTGTGAAAAAAATGATGGGAATGTTAGATAACAATGTGATCCCATTAGAACACGTTTTGTTTCTGATGAGTACACCTTTACACTTCACGGTCATGCTAATCGTCAGAATTGCAGCTATTGGTCGAGGGAAAATCCTCACTGGATGAGAGAAGATCGTACGCAATACCCTGTAAAGGTTATGTTTGGGCAGGAATTGTTGGAGATCATATCATGGGTCCCCTTTTCATTGATGGCAATTTGAATGGCGATCAATTATTTAGCACTACTCCAAAATAATATCGTGCCAACTTTGACAAACTTATATCCTGATCCAGCAAATATGATATGGTTTCAGTAAGATGGAGCAGCGCCCCATTACCAAATCAATGCCCGGCAGTACCTCAACCGAATATTTCCAAATCAATGCATAGAGAGACGAGGATCGATTGAATGCCCAGCGCGATCCCCAGATCTGACGTTATTAGACTTCTTATGGGGCTATGTCAAAAGCATTGTATACAAAACTGAAGCCCTCGACTTAGCTGACTTAACAAGGCGAATAACGCTTGCGGGTAGATCGGTCACGCCAGAGATGTTGAGTAACGTTAGAAGAAATTTCTATTTAAGATTAGGATATTGCCAAGACGTTCGCGGCGAGCATATTGAACATCTCTTCCATTGACATTAATGGGTTGGGTTGGGTTTGCAATAAATCGGAAAACACTTCATATTTGCGAAACAGTTGAAGATAGGTATAGGAAATTGTACATGAAATATGTCTAGAATTTCCTGAAGATCCAAAAATTGAATAATATACAGGGTGTTGCAATTAAAATAAGAAAGTTTGTTCCATTTGGCTGATACACAGTGTATACATAGTTTGTTTAGTTTTGTATAAAATGAAAGATTTTGTTGTAATAAGTCAATTGTAACGTTATAAAATTCCAAGTGATAACATTTGAAAAAAAACTAAACGTGGAGCGCTAGTTGTATCGCCTTGGAATAATTATACGAGGGCGAAAATATGAACCGAACTTTTGTTTTAGAACATTTATTGGTACGCTATATAAAATTTTGAATACACCTTATTTTTCTATATAATCTCGTCTTTTATTCACACATTTTTCCCACCGAATCGAAAGTTTTTTAATTCCGTCATCAAAGAATGAATCTTATCGCGTCTGTAACCAATTACTCACGAACCTTTCTACACCTTTATCATCGTCAAAGTGATAACCTCCCAGTTCTTCTTTGAGTAGCCCAAACATGTAGTAGTCATACGGCGACAGATCGGGATTGTAGGGCGGATGTTCCAGTGCCTTCCAATGAATTTTGTCCCATTTTTCTTGGGTTAAAGCAGCTGTGTGTGGTCGAGCGTTGTCATGGAGCAGAATCCCACTTGGCATAGGCATGTCTCGCCTTTTTCGTCCATGGGCCAGTTTCACTTAATCATCAAGCAGTTGGCAGTAGTACGCAGCATTAACTGTACGCCGTTCAAGGAGAAAATCAAGGACCAATATGCCTCTGCAATGCCAAAAAATCGTTGCTGGAACTTTCCCAGCAGAAAGACACGTCTTGGCTTTCTGCAGTGCTACTTCTTCAGGTGTTTGCCACTCCGTGCTTGCCTGCTTAGACTCGATGGTGTAGTAATGCACCCACGTCTCATCACAGGTGACAATGTGCCTTAAGAAATCATCCTCCTCTGTTCGATATCGTGCCAAAAGTCTTTCACACACGGCAGGACGATTTGCTTTCTGATCTTCCATCAAGAGGTGATGAACCCATCTTGCCGAAACTTTTTCGGTAACTCAAATCACCAGAAATTGTAAGGCGGCGGTCTTCTTCAGCCATCTCACGGACCGCGAGAATATTCGTCTCACTGGTGCTGTTTCAAAATCACTTCAACTCAATGTTTCCCGTAAAATTTATAATTTGTCCGTTCCAATTTCTGTCACAAATTTATTATGCTCGATTTACGTGAGATCGACGGGACTTGACTTAGTACTGGTGAGGTAGTAGCTGAAACGTGCTGCACAAAAACATTCAAAAAACTATTGGACAGCACCTCGTACATACAACAATGCATTTGCATAAAGTAGGCGTGATAAATCGACATCCTATAATAAGATTATGAGATGTAAATTGGATTTTTTTAAAATTAATAAGTGGATCTTATTAAATAATCTTAATTGATGATCATTTAAATATACAAGATGCTATCGGGACTCTGTGACGACGCGCGACGTATAATTTGTGGCTATATTATATGGAAATTTTAGTTGATGTCAAAGGTGGTAATTATTCGATGATTTCTCGTTGCTTCTTCGTCTTCTGTCGGCCTAGATCTCGCAATAGCATGCAGCGAGATAATCTAGGTTTGTGTAGATTCATTAAATACTATTGGCCTGAAAAAAATCACATACGAGAAAAAAGTTTATGATAATAAGGTTCGTGAATAGCTAATTTTTAGGTCACCCGGCAATTAAAACGATACGAAAGGTACGCAGAAATCTTTTAATCTATATCTTAAATTATCATCATATCTATTATAACATAAATTTACGTCTGTAGACATGTTAGTTTTGACATTTCGAATGTCCATTCGGTTTTTTCTATAAGTTGTCTGCATGATGTATTTTAAATTTATGTGTGTAATAAAATTACAATTGTCATTTGGAGTACAATAAATGTATATAACAATAAATTAATTGACAATAAAATGAATACAAAGAGGGGCAGAAGTAAAAGCTATTTGTACATTCAAGTTGAGGACGAAAAATTCGCGAATTTTTGTTCACATATAGTAGCCAGAAGTTATGTTCGTAATGAAGTGTTCTGGCGCTTAGTAGATGTGAACCTCTTAAGTATGGTGGTTAAGTTGTGTACAGGGTTATTGACTATATTTGGACCAATAGATAACTTTGTTATTTGAAGGATTAGAAAAACGTTTAAATTAGTAAAGTTGTAGGATTTCACTCAAGGCGCTAGAATTTGATATCAGAAAAAACAAACGAACGTCGTAAAGCCGTCAAAAACGGCTAACTTCGTTTTTTTTTAATGGAATACCCTATATAATGTTACATAATCTGATTCTAAATAAAATTTCGAGTATATTCCATTTATATAACATATACCTACATTCAACTGTTTTCGCGCTATTGCTGATTGAAAATCGTACTACTAATATGTTTTCTACACCCTTCGTATATGAATTTACGTAAGTCATTACGGGGTTTCTATGGAAACATAGTAGTAGTACGATTTTCAATCAGCAATAGCGCGAAAACAGTTGAATGTAGGTATATGTTATATAAATGGAATATACTCGAAATTTTATTTAGAATCAGATTATGTAACATTATATAGGGTATTCCATTTAAAAAAAACTAAGTTAGCCGTTTTTGACGGCTTTACGACGTTCGTTTGTTTTTTCTGATATCAAATTCTGGCGCCTTGAGTGAAATCCTACAACTTTCCTAATTTAAACGTTTTTCTAATCCTTCAAATAACAAAGTTATCTATTGGTCCAAATATAGTCAATAACCCTGTACATATGATCTAAATTTTGTCTTGTTATAAAGGTATTTATGTAAAAGTGTTCCATGATAGAGACAAAATGCTAGTAACTCCTGCACCATGCCAACCATCCCGCATCACGCAACTTGTGAGGGATGTGATCACACATTTAAGTATATTATAAATATAACGTAGAAAAGCAATTTATATATTTAGAGTTGGTACAGTATTGTCAACTATACAGGGTGTAGATAAAGTCTGGAACAAAATTAATATTTCTGTTATCTTCGGTTTGATGGAAAAACCCTGAAACAGGTCGATTTTGTTTTTATCCCGTGCACTTTATAACATCGTGAATTTAATTCTGTCGTCATCTGGTTGCGCGCGGGCGTGACGTCAATAGTTTTTTCAAATGGTAACCCACCACATTTATTACCCCTTGTCGTTAGGTATTCCATTGTGCATGCAACGGTATAAAAAGTTTGGTACCTTACATAACAATTTTTGGGAGAAAAATGCTTTCGAATTTCAAAAAATTAAAATTTTATTTCTAATGAAAAACTAATCAAAAATTATTTTAAAAAATCAGATAAATTATAATCCGAGGTTTATCTTGGATTGTCGTCAAACAAGACACCAAAAAAATGTCAACGGAAGTGTTCAAATTGTCCGCCATTGGCCATTTGACACTGGCCGAGACGGACGTACACGCTTTCTACGACACGTCATATTGACAGTTCATTACTTGGTGTTTGAACTTATCCATTCACAATACTTGCTCCATTGGTAGTGTTGAACGTGCATTGCGAAAATGGCGAATTTGAGCGAAAAAGAGCGGATTCAAAATCTAATTATTGTTGGTTGTGGTGATAAAATACGTAGCCATGAAGAAGCCTGTCAGTTTTTCAATGCAGAAAATCCAAACCGCGCACCGATTTCACGGTCAACGGTGAGCAAAATTGTCGCAAAATTTGCTGAAACTGATAGTGTAAAAGACAGGGCTCGTCAAGGTCGACCAAGAATTGAGGAAGATAGAAGGGTCAATATTCTCTTGGAACTTCAGGACAACCCCCACACTTCAACAAGGAACATTGCCAGGGATCATGCAGTCGATTTTACCACAGTAGCCAAATTGCTGAAGAAGGAAAAACTTCATCCGTACAAAATCAATCGGGTTCAGGAACTGAATGAAGATGACTTCGACCGCCGACTCGAGTTCTGTGAACAAATCATGCTACAGTGCGATGAGAATCCCGGATTTGTCGACAATGTGGTTTTTAGTGACGAAGCAACTTTTACCTTGAACGGTGAAGTGAATCGCCACAATTGTAGGTACTGGCCGGGCGAAAATCCTCGATGGGTTCGAGAGGAGCACACCCAACACCGGCAAAAAGTTAATGTATGGGCGGGAATAGTGGGAGATCGCATTGTGGGGCCTTTCTTTCTGGACAGAAATGTAAACGCCGAAACATACTTACATTTCCTAAGATTTACGCTAGTGCCAACATTGGTAGAATTATTTCCGGATGAAAACACCCCCGACAAGCCTCACCCCAGAATTTGGTTTCAACAAGATGGAGCACCTCCACATTTTGGCTGGCGTGTTCGGAGTTACCTCGACGAAATTTTCCCCGGGAGATGGATCGAACGAAGGGGAACAATTGAATGGCCTGCCCGTTCGCCAGATCTCACACCACTTGATTTTTTTCTATGGGGTCATGTGAAATCAAAGGTGTACACCAATAAGCCAAATAACTTGGATGATCTGAAACATCGTATCCGCGAGGAAATGCGAAATATTGGTGCAGAGACAATACGACGTGTCGTAGAAAGCGTGTACGTCCGTCTCGGCCAGTGTCAAATGGCCAATGGCGGACAATTTGAACACTTCCGTTGACATTTTTTTGGTGTCTTGATTGACGACAATCCAAGATAAACCTCGGATTATAATTTATCTGATTTTTTAAAATAATTTTTGATTAGTTTTTCATTAGAAATAAAATTTTAATTTTTTGAAATTCGAAAGCATTTTTCTCCCAAAAATTGTTATGTAAGGTACCAAACTTTTTATACCGTTGCATGCACAATGGATACCTAACGACAAGGGGTAATAAATGTGGCGGGTTACCATTTGAAAAAACTAATGACGTCACGCCCGCGCGCAACCAGATGACGACAGAATTAAATTCACGATGTTATAAAGTGCACGGGATAAAAACAAAATCGACCTATTTCAGGGTTTTTCCATCAAACCGAAGATAACAGAAATATTAATTTTGTTCCAGACTTTATCTACACCCTGTATATATAGCGAATGAATTTTATTGCGAAGTACACATCTACAACAATGAACAATTAGTTCGTAAATGCCCTTTCATTTTTTAATACTTGTCTGCATCATCTAAAATAATACGAGGAAACCTTTTAACAGGGTTCGTTCTCACAATATCCATCGATGATGAGGATGATGGTTGTGTCTGTTCTTCTGGTGTAGCTGCTTCTTTTTTCTTACCAAAGATCTGTTTAATTCGGCGAATTGTTATTTCGGATTTGCGTGTCATTGCCGACACACGACTTATTACTTGGTCATCAGAAAATGCATATTTATGCTTTTGCCGCCTTTTCGGTTTCACTAAAATGTAAGAATATTATGCAGTATTGTGAACACTTCGCTCTGGTCGGCTTTTCCCTTATGTATATTTATAATATGCCTAAAAATATATTAAAAACATAGAAGAAATAGCAGTATTATTAAAACAAGTTCTACTAAACTTAAACTCGGAATCTTTTCGTCCGAAACACCAAATGTCGCAAACTCAACTTGTCAATTTTACCTGACTGTACTAGCACAGCATAGGGACAGAGAGGTGAGGAGGAGCAAGGTGTGTTTGGTAGTAGTTCACATTTTTTCCGCTTCATAGTTACGATGTAATGTATACAACAAAAGACCTTTAAGGGTCCTATATAGTGGATATGTCAACAATGGAAAAATAGTAGATTTTAGATGCAAAATATTTTTGATGATTTTAAATTTGGAGAAAACCTCTCAACGTCAAATTATGAAGAATTTAGTAATCTGCCCCGCTGAAGAATCAAATTTAGAAAAAAATTATCGGATTAAAGAAAATTAATTAATATGTCAAAATATTAAAAACAAGTTTTCTCAAAAATCCATCCGAGGAGATTTGTTTGTTTGGCTTGAGGTTATAAATTGAATAAAAAGCTACCCCACTCTGCACTTATATTTCGTTCAACCATTCTTTACTTTGTGTTAAATGAATATAAAATAAATTAAAATTAGGCAACCCACATTACAATGAATTGTTATTCTAGTAAAAATCTTTCCCGCGGTTACAAATGTGTAAATATTTGGTCATAAATGCATTTTTATTCGCTTAGATATTGAGTTATTAATTCAAATATTTATTATATATTCCCTATGTGTAATAAGTACTCGTACATCCTTGGCTTATTAAATTATGTGCTATGCAACCAATATTACATTTCCGATCCACTATACAGGGCAATCCAAATTAAGTGTTCACCATTGGTAACTTTGTTATTATTAAAGATACACGACTGTTTAAATTAGCAAACTTGTAGTACTTTTAACACTCTTTAAGATGGAAGAATAAAAAAAAACAAATGAGCAACGCGTTTTCGAGTTTTGCCAAAAAATATTTTTTTTTTCAAATGGAAACCCCTGTATATTATATCAGTTTCTGCTAGAACTTTAATTTTTAAACAAAAAATCTTATAAGAATTTTTTTACTGGGATTAAAAATACTTGAGTTATAATGAATAAACGAAAACAGCTAAATTAGTTTTATAAACTCGAAAACTCGTTGCTCATCTTAAAGAGCGTTAAAAGTACTACAAGTTTGCTAATTTAAACAATCTTGTATCTTTAATAATAACAAAGTTACCAATGGTGAACACTTAATTTGGATTGCCCTGTATAGGACCCCTGACTAAGTGACATACGTGGCTTATAGACGGCAAAATGATCAGTAGTAATAAAACAAAAACATACAAGATTACACTATAATTTTGTAGAATTCGATAAAATAATAATTTTTTGTAGTGGAACTAAGTGAATAAATAATTCCTTGAACATTTCGATTAATAAATAAGTAATAAGTAATGTCAAGAGAATTCTGTAGATTATGAAATTATTTAAAAGAAAAATAAAAAAAATATTTTAATTTATCGTAATAAAACGCTCTTGCATCGAGGAGGCGCGGTTGACCACCCCTGATGTATGTTATTAGCAGATTTTTTTTTATTATAATCCAAACGAAATTAGAGCTAACTTGTGTTCCTACATATTTTATAATAAGTAATATACGTTAAGTTATGGCAAAATGAAAAGTAAATTAATTAACCGTTTCGACATTTTCGAGAGTTAACTGATATCAACAATTGCGAAAATAATGTAGAGGCGTAAGCTGTACGGGTACTATCATACGCTGCTATGCATGTAAAGAAACGAACATTTCCATTAGGTAAGTTTTATCTCAATCAGATCTTCCAATTTATGCCACCTGAACATGTTCCAATTAAACCTATAGCCACTATAATTTCTATCGCGGCTACTATTACCATTACGACCTGTTAAATAAGTTACACAATTACACGAACGTATAATACTCACCATTCAATCTTCGCTGAAAAACATCGTTGGTTCTTGTGGCTTCAATGCAGTATACTTACTGCAGTAACGGCAGCAACGGCAGCCAGTGTTCGTATAGATTTACCATGACCACGTTGACCTAATCCAAAGTTCAAAAAATATATCGCTACACCAATCGCGGATACGTTTTTTTTTTTGGTTGTATATGTTACCTTACATAAAAACATATTTGTGTAATCGCATTAAGAAGAAATCAAATCGGTGGATGGATAAATATTAGGCGATTACTCTTCTAGGTGAATTATTATTAAATTGCCCCTGGCATTCGCAGTTGAATAGGGAAAAAACAGAATTGTATAGGAATACGTTTGTACATACACGTGTACAGTGACTCAGAGACAATTCTGTACCGAGGTTTGTTGAAGAATCAATTCAGTTGAATCCATATTTGAGGGAATTATTTTAAATTGTATTTATTGTTTGCTCAAAGCGTCAGAATTTAAGAAAAGTTAAAGTTGATATCTAAAAATTATACAGGGTGTTTAAAAACAAAATTTTAGTTTTGACTTTGATTATTAAAGACAAATAACATTCTGTATTTACGTATTATCACATTTAGATTCTAATTTTAATTGTTTTAAAAACTGCTTTAGAATTTCCTGTACTTATCTTTTATTGTTTTTTAGTAATTTAGAATTTTCAATTCCAGGCAATTAATTTTTTGAAAGGCTGATGTTTATTAAACTTTACGATTTGATTGATTTTGTTTCACGATCATTAAAAGGCGTCATAACTAAGTAAATAACAAATACATACTTTATTAAACAAATAATGGCTAATTTAGTACTTTTTTTTATAAACATTTAATAGTTTAAATTTTGAGCTATGTCATGTATGTATGCTTTGGGTTTTTTGCCTAAAACTTTGTCCGCCGCGTCTTCAATACGTCTTCTTATGTTGTTCCATTATGATTTCATCCTCCCTTATTTTAGCTAATTGTTTTTTGTCATCATCTCGATCTTCCATCTCTTCTTCGTTGTGTGTTTTTATTTTCTCCTACCATTCTTAATTTTATATTCGCTATCACAAGAATGTGATCCATACCCACGTCTGCTCCTTGGAATTATCTTACATCATGGATCATTTTTGTCTCTTTTTATCTATTAAAATGTCTATCTGGTTCCAAGTGCTTTTGCCAGGGACTAGCCAAATTACTTTATGTCTTGTGTTTGTGTCTTGTGTTGATATTTCGTGCTGACTATGAACATATCCATGTCTCTTGCTGGGTTTCTTTGTCTTATTCCATTGTTATTCGTTTTGTCATGCACCGTTTCATTTCTAAACGACCTTCGTTGTTCTTCTTTTCTCATCTCTGCGTTTCAATCTCCCTGAAGAATGAGTGTGTCATGTTTTGGTCTCTTCTCGCAAATCTTTTCTATTTCATAGAGTTCGTCCTTTTCTTGTTCCGATGCTACCTCAGGCGCATATGCATTTATGAGTGCGATATTCGCTATATCGTTCTTCAAACTTATGTACGAAATCATTCCGTTTATTCTCTTAAACTCTAATAAGTTCCTTCTCGCTTGTTTACCTTTCATAAATCCTGTTCAACTCTATCCTTGTTCGTCATCACCTCCATACAGCAGTGGTATTCTTTTTTATCAATTCTTTCGCCCTTTCATCTGATTTCCTGCAAAGCCATCATTCCTCCATTCTCCCATAACTAGCATCGTTCTTATATTCCAAGTTCCTATTCTTATGTTTGCCTTTTTTTCTTTCCTTTTATGATTATCCTCGTTTCTCTTTATCTGTCCGTTTTTCTTCGCTTTCTAGTTTTTTGGTCCAGTTTTCGTGATTTTTCTCAGTTGTTGATTAATTTCCTGACTCTTTAAGTTTTTTTTCTTCTCTGTGGTTTTCCTTTCCTCTATTTTTCACCTCCTCTAGTCCGTATACTTCGTCATTTACAATCAACTTATTATGTCTCAGCGAGGCTCTATGTCCTTGTTGTTTTGTTGTCTTCATTAACCCAGTCTGCTCCCTTTAGGTTTTTGTCTGTTCATATATTTCCATTTTCTTATTCCACCTTCCTGTTTGGCTTGAAGGATCCCAGTTTCATGATTTTATTGATGTCTACCTCCGAATTAATTTATACTCCAATTTTTCTAACTAATCCCACCACCTTCTTCTTTACCTCCTCATGTTTTTCCTCCTCTAAATCTGATATTCTATGTATTATGGCATTATTTCCCCATATCTCCCTTTCAGCGTTGTCCATTTTTTCTTCATGTTCCCTGATTGTCATTTTCAATTGTTGGTTTTCCTGTTTCAGCTCGCTAATTCCTTTAGCATTCTTATCTAATTTCGTTTCGATAGCTGTTAGTTTTGTGCTTAATTCCAAAAGCATTCTTTTTATATCTTCCATAGTTTCCTCTTTAAATCCCATGTTTATTGAACTGATTTAATTCCTTCTGCTTTCATATACTACGCATTTAGAGTCAGGATAGGGAAAAGAAATACTGACTACTCACAGATAAAGTGTGGATCTCGGTTGGGTTTTAACAATAGAGATTTGGAAGGGATTAATTTGTTTACTTTATTTTGCAAAATTATTATTATAAAGGATTATTGAAGGAAAAGTTAAAGTTGTTTATAGAGAGAAACACGGAAAAACATCCACTTTAAAAACCTGTCCGAACAAATTAATTTAGTTGTTCTTTTGTTTATCTGTTGTTGTTCCGAGTTATTTTATTCTAGCAGACTTTGCCACCGTACAAGAGTCACAACAGTAGCAAATTCAAATAATTAGGGAAATTTGCCGTCTGCCGTTAGTAAGTTAAAAATAATTTTTTATTTTGAATATTTTTTGTAGATTTAGTTACTTGAATTCATCAATTTTTTATTTTTTTCTTAACCCTCTATTGCACATAATTTTTGTTTTGCCTTGTTTTTTTATACCATGTCGTTTTGCATGCTTAACACGTAAAAAATAGTGAAAAATTTTGTTGTCTATAATCTTCCAAAAATAAATATACTTTGCATTTTGAACAATACAGCCTACTTTTTCCTGTGCAATTTTCCAATCTGCAACGATTACGTTTGTTCGAATGCATCACCCAATGACCAATCCCATCTAATCTTGTTTCTAATGCAGACTGTTGTCCCCTAGGTTTCTTTTGCATAGTCTCTGGAAGTGGATCCTTGCTAGGCCTTCCGCGTTTCGCCCTATTTTGTATGGAATTGTGGTCTCCCAAAGTAGTCAATACTTTTGCTAATTCAGTTCTGAACTGCAAAAGGGAGATGTTCACCCTGTTCTGAGGTTGGTATTGACTGTGGTGTTCGGCAATTCTTCTATACAGCAACCATGCGTTGCATGTAATAACATCTAGCATGTGAAAGAACAATCGATGGTACTATTTCTTAGATCGGATGTGAATTCGGTACAATCCAAGTATCAAATCGAGAAGATTAACTCCTCCCATATGCTTATTGTATACCTGCACAATATTTGGGCAGTTAATCTCTTTCCTAGTGTTATCAGTTTTGAAAAACCGCTGAACCTTATGTAGTGGCTGGCTGCCAGCGAATGTGGAAAGCAATGTCACCACTTTATTGTCACACCTCAAGTGCTGGTTTTCGTGGGTTCCTACTTGTTCCAGATAGGAACCTCTTCCTTTTCGTTTCCATTCTTTTTCTGTGAGAAAACTGCACCCCATTAGTCGATTTATCCTCACCGTGCCCACACAATCAATGTCGTTCTGTGCCAAATAACAGAACACAGGAATGCCTGTGAAATAATTGTCACAATATAGTTTGTGGTGCACATTTTTTGGCACGTTGCGACTCATGCGGTAAACCACATTACTTGCAGAACCGAAATCATCTTCTCCATCTGCTGCAACTACCTTCCCACTGAACAATTCAAAGTCATAAGAAAAGCCACTAATTCTAGAAAGTATCCATATTTTGTAGCCCCACTTGTGAGGCTTTTTTGGATTATATGTTTTTATAGAAATCCTGCCTTTAAACGCCACTATTTGCTCATCACAAGCCAAATGTTCCTGCATTGGACTTTTGAGACAGACAGACCGTACATGATCAATGACAGGTTGAATTTTTTCTGTCTTGTTCTGCATTTGTGTGTTGTCATTAAAATGAAGATTTCTTTTTAGTATCTGAAAACGATTAATAGTCATAGCATCTACATCCTGAGCAATTCGGGTATCTGCTGACCAGTAGTTTCTAGTGGTAGAAAATTTGATGATCGACATCCACAGTAAGACTCCTATTAATTTTTGTATTTCGTTGATTGATGTGACTAACGGACGATTGGGGTTTTTTTGCACAGAATACAGCACGCTCATATCTACTATTACCTGTAGAAATTCTTCAGTGACAAAATGTTTGCAAACAGCTTATGGGGTGGTAAGGTTCAAAACGTCATCTGGCAAAGTATCGTTACCACTAATTTTTATGCTTTCGTCGTTTTTTGTTGTAGTCTGTTCTTTTTTCCAATGGACTTTCTAACGTTTCGATTGAGGCTGAGATTTAGAAGTAGATGGAGCAACAAAATTGCTCAACGGGAGCTCGTCTTCTGAACTGAAATGTTCTAGATCCTGTTGGTGATTTTCAACAAAGTCGTCCTGAAATTCGGAAATTTCATCTTCATCTAATAAAAGAGAATCCTCACTGTCGCTAGGAATATCTCTGATTTCATAAACATCGCTTTTGTTTCCATAAAATGATTTAGAAGGAATAGGTGAAAAGTTTTCTTCCATCGTAAGTTTGTAGTGCCCATGCACGGTGTTCCCGAACGGTACCAGTTACCTGAGTTTACGTGTATAGGTAAATATATACAAAATACCAAAAACTAAATCATTCATACCTTCAGCAGGCTTTAATACACCTCACAGTATTTTTTTGACAAAAAAGCACTCTTTGAAACCACAGTAAACAATTCGCAAAATCATGAAATATCCTAAGCACAAAATTGCTCGGGCGCTCGCATAGTCTATTTATATTTCATAACTGCAATGTGCTGCCACCTTGTGTGTTACATTCTAACTTAAAGAGGAATGTTCCCGAATGGTGACAATGCGTAAATAAAGGTGGTATTTTTGAAGTTAAGAAAGTTAGAACTTAAAACGCATGGTGTTCCCGAATGGACACAAGGTGCAACTTTTCTATTGATTAGTCATAATAAATAAACTAAATATAATTAGAAGTAAGTCTTACGGTGTTGTTAATCTGCTGCAAAATTGTTTACAAATGTGTAATACGTTAATAAGTAACGTGGCTCTACTGGTTTTCATTTACAATTAACACAGTCGAACATCATCAATCTATTCAAATATTTTAACTCACTGCTTCAGGTTTCATAGTAAGGTACAGGATTTCGAAATATTTCTGTTTTATTCGCTTTGAGAATTAGTTTAGCTGTTAATCACTGTACACACGTGTAATGTATTTATGTATATATAAGTATAAAGATAGCAAGTAGTAGTATTTTAATAGTAAATAAGCGTAGGCAGTTGAAAGCGAAATCACATCTCTTTCGCCTAGCAAAAAGTTCTCACGGTTACCAAAAGGATAGCTGGGCGTTCCCGACAGAACGAGGTGATGTGACGGGCCCCGATTAAGACTGCGGCGAAAGTACATCTTCGTCAAACTGGCGCTTGCGATAGATACACTTTATTTATGTCATTTATAAATAAATGTTGCAATTACACGGGAATTTATGATTTCGAATTAATACTGTTATAGTTGTCAGAGAAATATGTTTATTGGTTTTTATAGATGATATATTGTTATATACGTTTTAACTTCGCAAATTTTAACTAATCAAGAAATTATTTAATAAATAATGCCAGATCTGAAGTAAATTACGAAAATTACGCAAGTATGTAGAATTTGTGAACTAACCCGTCTTTTTTGAAAAATTTCGAAATTCTGATAGTCTTTTGTGCAAGGCGTTTACTGCACGCGCGCAGCAAATCCTGCCTGATGCGACCTTATCATTAGTCATTTTTTGCTTTTCCTCTTTTGTCAATTGCGTTTCACTATTTGTCAAATTATTTTCCCTTTATATCAATTGCTTTTCTTGTTTATATATAGGTATGTATGCCTCTTGCATTTTATAAAAAAAAATACAGCAATTTCCACATTGGAGTGAGAAATTTATTTTGTATTTAACTACAAACACAGTGTAACATATATGTAATATAAACATAATTTAATTCAAAATTTAATTTCTTTATAAACAGTTGGGTAGATATGTATACTTGCTTATCTCTACACAAAATTACTATACGTATGACAAATGCGAAGATTATTTAAGTTCACCCTGTATAATGGGCCGTTTGAAATAATTTCCCAAAAATAAAAAATTAAAGTTACTGAACTTAATTAAAAACACCCTGTAGGGTGGACTTATTTTATATAAAATTACTAAGTTAACGAAACTTTACAAAGGTATTCGATCTGATAGAATCGACAGACTTAATTCATACAATTACCAATTAATAACTCCAACTAACTTATTTTAATAAATTAATGACACTTAGCTGGTCTACATCAGCTGGTAACAGCGATAAAACGGTAGTGTCCACCCGTGGCCGGAAGGGATGGTTTAAGTTTCCAATAAACAGACATCCAAGATCCAAATTCAACGTTATCAAAATTTTAACGTCCACAGTTTTAACGTCCAAAATTTCCCTAATTAGAAAGAATAATTAGCTCAAAATATCAAGAAAACCGAACGGCACGAGAGATATGTATAGGTTATGATATAGCGATATTAACAATGTCAAATTAATTAAAAGATAAATACCTGACTAATTGTTCTTAAATTCTCCAATGTGCAATCGACAATATCAAGCCTTCGATAAATGACGAATCCACGTGTTATTAAACAGGCATATCCGGCAATGGCCGATATCCGAAAAATTGTGCTTCAAAACAATCCAAAACATGCAACACAATTTCCAGAACAGCAATCCATTCATTAAAATTCCATCGCTATGACGATGATGGTAGATTCACCATATACTCCAAATGTTAGAATGAAATGGCAAGGTTACACACAACGTGGTACCAAACTTGTTATTAGCACGATGACTTGAAACAGAAGGCCGGAATCCAATTCACACAAAATGACAGTTGAACTAATTCGGGAGAAAAGCCGATAATGAAGAACATCAATTAAATTTGCTACTAAATTATTACGAAAGAAAACCTTAGTAATATAAATTAAGAGGGATCTCTACTCCCAGCCGCTGAGGCCACTGTAGACAGTTTGATTTCCCCATAAAATTAACAGTAAATATTAATCAATTTTTAATTTTTTTATATCAAATGAAAGAGAATTCGAATATCTATGTACGCCCAGTAATATTTTTTCTACAAATATTTTAGAAATTGTCATAATTAGCAGCAGAAGTAGGTCAATATTAGACATTTTGTCGAATTTATTTTGAAATAAATAAAAAGAAATTCAAAATTTTACTACTAAGCGTACGTAAATTTGAGTTTTCTCTACAAATTGGTGTAATTATTTATAGCATTGGTTAAAATTTGGTCTTAGTTTTAAGGGGAAATCGTAACCACTGCAGTGATAATGTTCATGATTTTTGTACAATGTCAAATGGACTGGCCCGTCCAGTAGAGATCCCTCTTAATGTTGAAATTATTCCATTTAAAGAATATAAATTCACAACAGAGATCTGCACAACAGCTTGACGAGCAGCTAACCGTATTAAGAGAATCATACACAGATGTCACTGATATACCGAACAACCCAATAATATTATTACGAACTTTTAAAACAAGTAAATTTTGTACCAATTCAATTAAGAATAATTAAAAATAGAAATAATTAAGCCCATAATTTTTGAACCGTTACACTCGTCTTGCATTTAACAATTTATATTGTTTATATCGAGTTTTAATAGGACTCAAAACACTTAAACTCGCGTTTAAACAAGAAACTCTCTTTTATTAAATTTTTGTTACATACATACGGCGTTCGTCCATGCTAAACCAGTAATCGTCCATATTGCACGCATGACTACTACACGTCTCAGGCCAGTCGTAAGGTTTTGCTCTTATGCAGGTAATGGTTATATCCTGGTTCACACAAACAACCCTTTCATATTTTCCAATAAAACATATAATTATCATTTACGACTTTATCATATTTGCATTCATTATACAATAATTACAATTCATTTCACTCTGAAGTACTTTCTAGAATTAACCGCGTGAAATGAATAGATAGACACATAGGATTATGAACAATTTGCGCATTTTAAAATCATTAATAACTTCTGTACCAATCATTAGCACTATTTATATTTACAATGAACGTCCAAGTATTACGTGTAGTAGAACATATTCTTTTGCTTGCGCAGATTGACAGTTAATTTTTAATTCACACCTATCCCGGAACAGGGATACAACACGATGGGTAGATAGGTACGTACGTACACTCACTTCACTTTAATTGCTTGAACATGTTACTGCATAAATAACATTTTGCAATCGCAAACATCACTTTAAAGCACATAAATAAATTACTGACCAGTCAGTAAAACTGTTCAATATTTGGACGATTAAATGAATAATACATGAGTTTTTGGAGGATCCCGAGAGTTCTCTAAAAAAAAAAAATAGATATATATATCGGATATCTATAATGTACTTAATAGATTTTTAATAGCGGTATGCACTACATTATTAGTGGGTATCAGATATGCATTCTTTTCTGATACACATACGACGCCAGAGGCTAGATTTATTTTGATATAAAAACTGTGGCGCACCTTTTTTGCTCCATTCTTCATGCTTTGTAGGATATAAGAGACGATAAATTGCGTACCCTAACAGAACCGTATCAGCTTAATATTATACATTGAGAAATATTAATATAGACATAGAAATATATTGATTTTTATGAATTTTTGGATATACTAGATGAAGTACTATCATCAGTAATAAAAATGAAACCAGAATATAAACTCATTTTAACTGGTGATTTTAATGTACCATTTATTAATAGGGAAAAATTCGTGTAGAAAGACTCCATGATGTGTGTGTTGAATGTGATCAATTCCTATATAACAATACATGATGCCACACGTACTGGGGGTGCAAGAATGACGATTGATAATATTATGACGAATATAACAAAACTACAAACAAAAACAAGTAAAGTAACAGTACTGTCAGATCTCTTTAGCTTACATTTAGACCGCGTTTCAGAAGTACTACAGCACCGAAACCAATTAAAATTAAAATAATATATGAAGAAAATATTGCTGTTTTTAAGCAATGACTCATGGAACATGACTGGAATATATTGAGTGGTGCTTGAGATGTTAATGTCTTGTATGAGACTTTTATTAATGAATTAAAACGAAATATAATGACAATAAAACAAAAAAAAAATTAAAGAAAGGTGGATTACTGATGAAATTAAGATGAAAACAATTTTTCAAAGACAAATATACTAGAACATGCTAAGCAAAAGAATAAATTTGGAAGATTATAACAACTATCGCATTAATTCAAACACAGAAATAAAAATTGCGAAAGACAAAGCTAACAGTGATTTCATCAATGAATCACACAATAAGGCTAAAGCTAAAGGCTAATTGGCAGCTAGTAAGAAAAAATCACGGGTTCTGTTAGTGCTTAGGAAATCTCTGTTGATGGCATTGAAATAACAGGAACAAGAATTGAAGAAAATTGTCTACAATCAACAGACAACTGATAGAAATGTTTAATATTATAAACAAGATACAAAATTTAGATCTGGACAATATTCCTTATAATAACCACTCATTGGTGTTGCATCCTACTGACATAGGAGAAATATGTAGCATTATTGCACAATTAAGGGATAGCTCTTGCGTGGATTGTGATGAAATACCTGTAAAAATATTAAGAGTATGTGCACCTGAACTTGCGGTTATACAAGAACCAATAGTCAATAAATTTATAAAATCCAGAATATTCCCAAATGAATTGAAAAAATCTATTATTAGATTAATATACAAGAAAGGTGAAATTGCAAAACTACACACACATTTCTCAAAAATATTTGGATAAATTATTTTCAAACGTATAATGGATTTCCTTTTGGAACATGATATATTCAATGAATAGCAGAATGGCTACATCACAGGCAGTTCTACGATCAGAGCCACTTATCAAGCCTACATAAGATAATTGACAGTCTGAGTCATGATGCCTGTACAATTGGTATCTTCAAGGACCTTAATAAGGCTTTTGACTTGAGTATTGTTTGTTTGAAAAATTGGAAAGAGGTGGAATAAAGGGACATTGTTTGCATTTGATACAGTCCTATCTAGATAATGCAAAAAAAGGGGTAGTCGATAGTGATGCGGGTATTTACTTCTTCTGATTGGGGGACGCTGAAAAGGGGAGTGCCTCAGGTTTCTATCCTGGATCCTTTATTGTTTTTAATATATATGAATGATCTCCCTCGCATAACTAAACATAAAATTTTTTTGACAGAAACAGGCTGAAGCTGAATATTGAATAAACCAATGTGTTGAACTTTGGCTATTTAAAGAAGGAGCCAATAAAAATTATTTATGGAGATCAACAGCTAAATATGGAACATATGACAGTTAAGTTCTTGGGATTGTGGATGGATCAATTGAATTGGAAGAAGCTTATTGACCACTTGGCGGCAAAGATATCATCATTTAGTTATGCATTACGTATCATAGCAGGATCTGTGAATCAATCGGCAGGTCTATTTGCATATTATGATTATGTGCAATCAAGACTTATTTATGGCATCATGTTGTGGGGAACATCGGTTCATGTATTCAGGGTGTTCATATTCCAGAAATTGCGTCTGCGTAGTGTCTTTGGTATGAAAAAGACTTATTCCTGCAAAGAAATTTTTAAGGGACAAAAAATATGGCTTATATGTTCTTGGGAGTGTGAAGTTTGTGTAGGAGAACTGTGAGTTTTTCAAAGAGCAAGAAGAATGGTACATTTGGTGCCTCTACAAACAACAAAAAATATTTGGGGAAAGAGTTGTATCACCCGAAGAATAAAACTGTATACTCATTTACCTTCACACATAAAATATTTAGGTACCTTAAAAAAGGCAAAGAGCTGTATTGTTTGAGATACTCATCAAAAAAGCTTTCTATAGCAAATATGAGTATTTTAATGATAGATTTTGACGCATATGATTGTGAATCTGTTTTATTGCATTATTTGCGTGGATGCTTCTATTATTATTATTATCCCTTGCAGTAGTTGTGGGCCAAGATATAATGTCGTCATAAATGTTCTTAAATCCATTGTTGACAAATTATGAATATTCTTTATGCCATGTATTTCAGAAGCTTTATAGGAACCTCGGAAAGTTGGTCCATTTTAAGTCAAACCATTAATAAAATCAGAAGTTGGACGATCCTGGATGGTTGGAATGTATTTGAGATGATTGAAATTATTGATGTTGAAAGTTACTTTTTTTATGATTCTTGCTTCTTGTTTCTTGTAGACCACCAAGACTTGGAAATCTAGAATATCAGAAGTGTGAACTTCCTTAACCATTAATTTGCTATTATTTTAATAATTTCGTTATATGTGATAAAAATTATGTTTTTTTTTAAAGTTTATCATAGACAAGTTTTAGTTGCCTAGAAAAAAGGAAAGAAATGTTCAATATAAAAGAAAATTATTATATGTATGGCGGAGTATCATTAGTATTAAATGAAATGAGCACACTTCATCTACTGTCTTTTTTGCTATGCCTTCATGGTAGATGTATATTTGAGGTGTATTCTACTGTTAACTGATAGAACACATTCCCAAGTAGTTAGGTTAGAAGCTGTAAGTTTTGAATAAAATCAAAGCATGACGCTAGAACGTGGGGATTATTTACTTTATATTCAGATTGTAGAGCAGAGAAAATAGTTTTACTTCTTGTATTAATTATTATTTAAGCTGCTATTGATCTTTTTGCGTTGTCATTCACCTGTGGACTTTTAAAACGTCATATTTAACTAAGAAAAATCTGGTTCAAAACTGTAGAAAATGGCGTTCTGCAAGAATCTATATTAGGACCCTTCTTATTCGTTATTTTACTATAACATCTACATGTATTTTGTTAACATTATTACTGTCGGTGTTGTATGTGTATTGTGTCATGGTATCTAATAAAGACGTATTATTATTATTATTATTTCTGCCGACGACATATCATTCTAATTCGGTTATTAGCACCACTAGTGATAAAATCAGTATCGTCAACACAGAATGTACCCAACAAAAGTTTCCGTAACGTTTAGCGGCATATCGTTTATGAGAAGCCGAAAAAAGACTGGCGCCAGTGTTGAGCCTTGTGGCAACCTTATATTAGTTTGAATCCAAAACGTTCTTTACATCTAAAAAAAATAGTTCGTAGAAAGATATTGGTCTTAAGAAAATCGTTTTATCACTTTTCTAAATGCTAAAATTAGTAACACAATTTAGGTAATTATTTTGAAAAACCTTATGCAATTGTTTTATGTAAATTTTATTTAAATAGTTTATATATATACAGTCCATACATGCATATAGGTAGGTACAATTAATCTTTCCCGAACTTGAATAAACCTCTTGGCGTCAAGATGTTAATATTTCTTACATCCTGGTATTTCTATTTATCTAGCATGCATGGGTCGTGTCTAACTTTACAAGAAGATTGAATTTTTTCCTGTGGCACAATTTTAAAGAGAGAGATAAAAAAAACAGCACACGTTTATCGTTCATAAATAAGTTAAACATAATTATTTTTAATTTGCCACGGTGGACTGAAAAAATACTCTACTCTGAATCCAGAGTAGTGTTTTTTTTTCACATTTTAGCTACTGGGCAAACTTAATGGACGTTAAGAAAATGTACGCGCTCGAAAAAAGATTAAAAACACAAACATTGTTATAGATTTATAATTAGGTAATAGAGATTTTTTTCCTCTCCTGTAGTCTTGAATTATGCGTTCGTAATGCGTCTAATTTAAAATTGAAATAGACCATAAAATTATAGACGGTAAGATGATTTATCGGTACTGCATGTGAGGTCATTTCCTAATAGATTTCATATGGGAATAAATCAACAATTTATTCCGACTATAATTTGTCATATTATTATCCAATTATTGATAATTATGGTTGATTGAAATAATTCCTTGGGCATTGGGTTTTTGTAGATTAGCGGCGATAACACCAGAAGAAATTGGCGAATTCATTGTGGGGGAAGTACATGTTTATAAGACATATTTTTTTTCTTATTGTTTAAAACAAAAATCAAGAATTTAATAATAGTAACATGGCCTTATTTTAGCAAGGTTAACTTATAAAATAAAGGAGAAATTCAGTTAGGTAGGAAGAAAAGAAAAATCATCGAACCCCTGCTCTACCACCTAGTCCTTAATATCTATAACATAGTAGATTACCAAATTAATGAATTAGTAGTTAATAAATAAATAAATAGTTAGCAGTTGTTGTTGTTTACGTATTATATGGTTGTTATGTACATATTTCAAAAATTTTCTGAATTTGCATTGTACATAATGAGGGAAGAGATTTCATCGGAAGTTAAACGATTAGCTGAGCAAGTCGAATTGAAATTAATTCCACCAAAAATCAAAAATTGCATATTATAAAGAATATGAGAAATTATTGGCTTGGATGGCAAAGAATAATTACCACACGATGGACGAAACATTGATGCTTGCGTACATGAACGAAGTGGTAGGTAACGTTATTAAAAAGGCCGTTAATTAATCTAATTTCTTGTGTTTCATAATAGTCGGCTATCTATAAATCGTCAATACTCTGATGCGTGCATCAAAATTACAAACAGTCTAAGAATTAAAAAAGGGGTGAACATAGCTTAATTTTATAAGCTACATGCGTTTATGAAGGGAACAAACAAAGAAATTTTCTATATTTCGAGAAGAGGACATACGAACATTTTTTGTACAAGCCCCTGATCGTACTTTTCTGTTTTTGAAGGCAAGAGGTGTTTTATTTTGACAGTTGTGACAAATATTGAGAGCAATATTTCGTTTTTCAGGTTATCGTTATTTGTGGCATATTTGACTCATGCATTTTTTATTTTTATTTTTTTGCAGGTGTTTATTCATACATGATCGTTATTGATGCATCCGAAACATAAAGGCTATAAATATAGGAACTAAAGAACACATTCCAACTTTTCATTATTATATACTAAATATTTTATTTACGATTCAAAATCTCATAAGATAAATATCGTAATTATATCCTTTTTTTTATTAACTGTACGCATTTGCAACCTTTTTACTTTTATTGCTAGTGTCATATTTATGAATTTATCTTATTCATATTATCTTTTACGTTTTTATTTGTCAGAAGATGTTATCTCATTTTCTTTAGTATATCTGATTTCATTTTGCTCGTATAGTTTAATAGCGTTCAAATGATTCACCCTCTTTATTATTCCATCCTTCATATCATGACTCTTTCTCTATTGTTCGTTTTTAATACTTTTTTATTCTTAAATAGGTCGTATTTCTTAATATGTTTAAGGTCATTTTAACAGTTTGTGTATAGTTAGATTCTATATCTTTATATTCAAACCGTACTTCTTGTTCATCGTTTCTGCAAAATAAAGCTTATTCATTTCCCATGTGTGATTTACGTATGTCGGACATTAAGAGAAGATGCTTCGTTTTCATTATAAATATTGGACCATCAAAAACAGAAAAAGATCGAAAATTTGCTGTTGTTGATTCTGATATATTTTATGCGAAGTCGTTTGATCAATAATATATTTCACTACGTCCTGATAATATACCCACAGATAGAGTGTTTTTGAAATATGATAATGGAAAATGCATTGAACACGCGTTCGGGATTTAGACTTTTGGTAGATGTCCTGCTCTTGTATTGTGGCGTGTTTCTTAAATCTTCCAGATGCTGTCAAATATACGAGTCACGCTTTTAAACAGGCGATCATAGCGAATAGCGGGATGAGTTTGAATGAGCTCAAACGTTCAGGCTGGGTGGAAATCATCGACTGCAGCTATAAGTGGTTATATCAAGGAGTCCATCGTAAACAACTTACGTGTTTCCAAACGTATTGCTGGTGCTGTTAATGGAACGGGTGTTGTATCATCAGAAGATATCAACGTCCCTGTTATCGCAGAAAACCGGAAGATCGAATTAATGTTCTGGTATTCGAATTTTCAACAGTAATAAATAATTGTACCATTAATATGTAACGTAAAGTAAAACAACAAATTTGTTTAAATCTTCACTATATTTACAAACATGTACAGGCGCTGTGACGCGTTTCGCTAACACTGTAGCTTTGTCAAACAGCAATGGTATACTGATTACTTTACAAGTGAAATACATGTATGTACATAAATTTGGTAATTACAATTATATATGACTCACAGAAACGATTAACTATCAATTACCACAAGGGGGGGAAAGACATATTAGGCAATTCATCACAATAGGCACACGGAAAAACCTTAAACGAATAAGTGTGTAATGTACAGTACCTGGCCAAAATATTAGGGCCACCTGAAAATTTTATAATTTTACTATATTACTTAAACAAATGGACAATTTATATTAAAAAATTTATTGAAAACTACGAAAAGATAAAATATACATGTAATTTCATCAGTATTTTGTATTTCCACCCTTTGCTTTTAGCACATCCTGAATATTTTCGATTAGTTGTTGTTTCGTCTTATTGTCTTTCATGTAAACTAGACGTTTTAACGTATTCCAGACATTTTCGATCGCGTTTAGATCTGGAGAGTTTCCTGGCCACGGTAGTATCGGTATGCCTACCACTTCCAGAAAACCCTTAACCGATTTTGCTGTGTGGCACGGAGCATTGTCCTGCATAAATGTATATGGGCCTTCATTTGGGTCCAAATCATTCAAATATGGCATTAAAACATTTTCTAAAACGTGTTTATATTGTTTTTGGTCCATAGTTCCGTTCACAAAATATAATGGTCCTGGTCCCTCTGACGTTATACATGACCATATCATGACAGCCGGCGGATGTTTCACAGGTTTTACCAAACAATCTTCATGAAAACGTTCTGAAGGACGTCTCCTGACGAATAGAGCCCTTTCAGTGAGCGCTTCTATCCGTGATTCGTCACTAAACACAATCTAAAAAGTTGAACAGAGAATTGAAATTCTGTACATTCCGTTTTATAATGACTTTTTGCGTTTTAAGTTTTATAAATTCGCTTACCTTCCTCCAGTCATTAATCGTGTAATTTTTGAATTGTTTGGCCCACTCATAGCGCGCTTTTTTCATTTTAAGCGTTAATCTGGGCGTTGTGACGGGACGTCGGCATTTGAAGTTCGCTCCGTACAGCCTTCGACGGATTGTCCGCTCCGATATTTTCATTCCTTCTTCAGCAAGGATTTTTTTTATTCCTTTACTCGATAGTCTGCGGTTTGCTGTGGCAATTTTTGTAACAATTCAGTGTCATTTTGTAACAATACAAGTAATATTTGTAACTTTGAAACCGTGTATCTTAACTTTACATGTAAATTTTGTAATATTATAGCCATTTTTAATATTACATGGACTGGTAATTTTACCGTGATAATCGCGGGTAACAAAGTTGCCCGCGATTATCATTGTAAATTTACAAGATTTCTTTTTACAGTGATTATTCAGTAGTTCGAAAAGAGCACTACTGAATGCACCTGACTCCTTGCCCCTAACATCATCCGGAAAGAAATTATATAATTGATAAAAATTATATGTGAAGCTTCTTTCGTAAAGGGTGAGTTTATGTTGTGGTGGACTTATCAGATATCTACAGCCAATATTGATGTTATGTACATCTACAAATATTAAGACATTAATTTAACTCGAATAGTAACACTCTTACTCATTGTATTAAACCAAAGTCACTGGCACTTTTGCGTATCAAAAAAATTTTAATTCAAGTCATTTGTATTTAGATATATTTCAAATTTCGGTTGTAAAATGCTTTAGTTGTTCAAGGGGGATCTCTATTTTGTTTTATTTGCGTCTGTCATAGACAAAAGCAAAGTGAACTACAGCTGCAGTGATTCTCCATTCATTACCATTCATTATTATATAGAAGCTCCAATACCATGATTAAGAAAATAAGACAAAGCATCCAAAAACAATTATAATTAACATTTAACGTCCATTAAAGTAAAAATTATAAACGTTAACAATAAAGTATTTTTGCGAATGGCAGCGATCGCATTGCCAAAGAGGCACCTTTATGGAGAATCTCAATAATATGTGAGCGTACGCGAAGAAGCGATTCGAACTCGAAGAGTTTGTTAGTCCACTTCTGATTATAAAAACCACTAAATGTTGCGTGAATTGTAATTATTTTTAAAAGCCCTAAATTGCAGATATTAAAGCACTCATAAAAAAGAATCTTTCTCGCTAAAGCACCACCAGTTACGAAATCGATAACATCAATGCTCCGATTATCCTTTCGATAATCGCTTATGAAATTCGATATTTATCTTTCCCCGAATTCACAATAACATAAGTTCACCAATTAAATGAATATAATAGTTTAGTGCTTTTACCTTCACATTAATTGGTGGTACCCGTAATTTTATTTTGATCAGTCGACATACAAGAGAATTTCCCCATCTCTTTAGAACCTTCTAAATTCCTTGTGTTTGATCCGGTAATACTGTAATATTACCAGTTTAACGCGTCCATGTGTCGTTTTATTTTAAAGATTTTTATCATAATAAGTTTACTTTGTGGATTTTTCAACCTGATATACCTTCACTAAATTTCTTAAGTCTTGATTGAGAAACGGGAGATTGTAATAAGGATAAATTAATAATTACTTATACTGTGTGTTATTAAATATGAATTTCAGCAGTTATTTGCCGTTTTTTTACGATGTGATTTACTTTATTGAAGAATAATAAAACTTAATAACCATTACTTAATAAATGGCACATACAAACTTTAATCATTTCTAGTAAATACGAATATTTTTCTTTATTTAAAATATGATAGTGATTGTTATATTAAGGTAGAAAAATCTATTGAATCGCTTAGGTTTCAAATAGCCTAGAGTGTCACCGAATATAGCGATTGTTATTCTATTCGTAGGTTATGTCGCCCGCCGTATTCGGCGTTACTTTCTTTTATGAATTCCTGAAACTGTCTGTGGTTAAGGAATATTAATAGGAATATTATTAATTGAATATTAACGGATTTAGCACATAAATTGTGCTTATGAATAATGCAATGATACTGCATGAAGGAAATATCGGCATTATATTTCTTTATCAATGCAACTAGTCCTTTATTTTTGCCAACCATAGCGGATGCACCGTCAGTTAAAATCCCAAGCAAATTTGATAATTTGTGGTTATAAATTGAGGGAGCTGTTTCTTGGAGGTATATTTTACAGCATCGAGGTGTTCTAATATCACATTCGGCCGGCTACTGGGAAAAGACTGTAAATTACTGTCTATGTAGTGGTTCAAAGAATAAATATATTATTATTATTAAAAGTAGTCTAAATCCAAAGCAACTGAACAATAAAACTTGAAACCATTGGAAATAAAGGACTTCTATAAACATCTAATCCGTTGTGCCAGAATTTTTCTTTTAATTTCTATACATGGAATTAAAATTAATTATTTTTTTCGTGGAAAGAAATTGTCCAATTAATAAGTTTTATTATTTTCTTCTTCGTAACTACGAAGTGGACGCCATAAATTCTCGGCCTAATATACAAAAAAGAATCTGTCGTCCTTAAAACTACGTCCCCTAAGTTCTTTTTTAAATTAGAAAACAAACAAAAAAACACAAGCAGCCACATCCGGACTATACGGTGGATGTTCCAATTCTTGAAAGCCGCATTCGCGGATGGCAGCTTGTGAAATGGCGGCAGTATGGACGGGAGCATTGTCGTACAATAATACGAATACCGTCCCTTAATTTATACAATAAAGACGCATAATATGTGCCGTTTACACTCGTATTGTGCTCTTTAAAGTCAATTAGCAAAATGACGTACAAAATATTTTGCATAAGATGTTTTCGTATGTGAACAAACCCTACTATTACAATGTGAGCATGCTCGAATCTGCGGACAGATTTTCAATGCAGACCGGCCATTTCAAAAGACGGCGATTGTGGCAAATGAATTCCTATCCGAGTAAATTATCAAATATTTTTTTCCATCTATTCTAGAACCTTATAAGTGGATCCCCCTAGCCTCAAAGAAACCCCTACGTACATTTGACTTTGCACAAGAGCATTAGCGTAAGTACCAACCTTCTATATTTGATTTCAATGATAATATTCTAACAAACATTATACCAAATTATTTTTCGAACAATCCTAAAACTGAGCCTTATTTTCTTTTATAATTATTGTGTTCTTTGACTTTGAACAACGGCCTTAATTACTAACTGCTGAAGAACTGACATACATTAGTATAAGTACATACATCTCAACAATACGTGAATATTTTAACAGTTACTAACCTCTAAATATGCGTCGTACTTTTCTAGGAATTTTAGTCTATGGCCGGCCTTGGGGAAAATTCCCTTAATAATTTATTTTCTTTGTATAGCAGTCGGAACAATAAGCTTGCTATATAAAAGAAGAAACAAAAATTAAACAGCAGCACCTTGATATCGTATATAAAAGGCAGTAGGTACAAGCACATAATACGTACATACAGAAGTTTAACATACCTACCTATGAAATTGTCCACATATTCCCAAAACGCCAATCAGTAAGAGTACTAGACACATCCATTGCATATTTTGTTTTGGGAGCCCCTTTTTGCATCTTGCACAAATACACACACTTATAAACCACCAATCTATCTAACAGTATTGTCGATTATAACGGAAATTTATCTCTTCTTGTTCTTTATTCTTATTTAGTCGAAAATTACCTTACGAAAGTTGAGAGACAAATACTTTATTGAAAGGCGGATAAAAGTTTTTCTAAACTTTGTCACACTTTACTGGAAATAAAACACTTTATTTATTCCGCATAGAACAAGTGCGCTTGGATAAAAAAAAAATTTCATAGAAGTATATATTATCTTTTCTAATATATTATTTTCTTGCCTCTTAAAAATAAATTTATTTTTAAGTTAAGTAAGAGACTACTTTTATATCAACTATAAATTTTGTTTACTATAAGCAAAATTAGTTCAGGTGCGTGAAGTTGGAACCACAACTTGCGGCGCAAATGTTCTTTTTAGTGCCAAAAGTTTGCGCCTAATATGCGCCGTCGATATCTGAAGAAAAAACACCGGCGCATTAATTTGTTACAAAGTTATAAACAAAAACATTTTTTGGTGCCAACTTCAAGCGTGAAGTTAGCACCACAACTTGCGGCGCAAATGTTCTTTTTAGTGCCAAAAGTTTGCGCTTAATATGCGCCGTCGATATCTGAAGAAAAAACACTGGCGCATTAATTTGTTACAAAGTTATAAACAAAAACATTTTTTGCGGCGCAAATGTTCTTTTTAGTGCCAAACTTTCAATTTAGTGCAAATCGTTGGCGCACAACATGCGCCGTTGATATCTGAAGAAAAAACAAAAAAATACAACTATGTAGGTGCGTGAAGTTGGCACCACAACTTGCGGCGCAAATGTTTGGCTTATTTGTCTAAAAAGATAAAACTAAATTTAGAATAATTTTATTTGAAACGCTCATACGTATAAGAAAGTCGTGTGGTGACCACACCTCGTTTTTTTCAAAAAATATCGACGGCGTTGTTTATAACTTTGTGTTTGGCACTAAAAAGAACATTTGCGCCGCAAGTTGTGGTCCTAACTTCATGCGTGAAGTTGGCACTAAAAGATGTTTTTGTTTATAACTTTGTAACAAATTAATGCGTCGATGTTTTTTCTTCAGATATCGACGGCGCATATTGGGCGCAACATTTTGGCACTAAAAAGAACATTTGCGCCGCAAATTGTGGTGCTGGCGTGAAGTTGGCACCAAAAAACTGTTTTTGTTTATAACTTTGTAACAAATTAATGCGCCGGTGTTTTTTCTTCAGATATCGACGGCGCATATTAGGCGCAAACTTTTGGCACTAAAAAGAACATTTGCGCTGCAAGTTGTGGTGCCAACTTCACGCACCTAATTAGTTCAATAAATAATTTTGCTCGAAATTTTTCTCAGTGTACGACAAATTACATTTTTTTTTTGTACTTCAACACTGCATCGTAATTGGTGTTGAAAACGAAAAATAGTGCACAATTGCAATTTTTAATCTTTAAAGTAATTTAATTGTAAAGTAAATGCTGTATATCAACCTAATAGTTTAAAATATTAATAATAAAAATGCCAATGCAAGGTCCAATCATTGCGGATCCGTTTTAATTATTTTTATTACCAGTTTGATCCGGGAGGCGTAGGGTACACCTTTAAATTCGTTCAGGAAAAAAGTCGAACTCGTAAGTGAGGTCTAAAATGACGAGAACACCCACTCGTCTCGTTTTAACGGGCGGCGCGAATAAAAGTGGAGCGAATTGCTTTGATTTTACGAGTCGAATATCGATAATAATAAAAGTGCATTGCTAGTAACGGGCAGGCATTTACATAATTCGCTAATGCACACGACTACCTTGTAAAAGTTTATGGGGTTGTTCGAGTTCGCAATATCTCTGGTCTTTTATGCGTTTTAAAATGTCGAATCGCTGATCCGTGATTCGTGAAATTCTTTTTTTCTATATCGTAGTGTCAATCAACATCATTCAGTGTACGGTTTTTCATGCGTTATTTGAGTTGTCGAACACCCACGCACGTATATTCAGTGCGCGCATTAAAACTCCAGACAGCGTAGTGCAGGATGCAAAATTACATTCACGTCTGTGTAGAAAAGATAATTATAAACCTTCATGTGAATTCTCCAATTCATTTATTATTTTCAGATCCGATTTTTTATTTTTAAATAAGCTACACTTTCTTATTTTTTATAACACGTTACAACCGTGCTTCAATAAGCAGAATCGTATTATTTATGTTATTTTTTGTATTTGAAAAATTTAAATGCTTTATTATTGAGTACTAATTGAGAGCAACCACGGACCTAATTGATAAGAAACAGTAAAATCGACGCGTAATTGAGTAATTAATCATATCGATGCCTTAAATGAGTTTTGAGTTAGTATTGTGCCGTCTGTTATGCATCGAGAAAGTCTCTGTGTGCAAAGATGAAGATTATGTTGATAGTCATATGACATGTGTGTATTTTTTTGAAACTTCTTTCTAAAATTTAAATTTGTAATAATCCATTAATCGAGTCGTTGAAGATACTTGAGCCACGACTGGTACTATAGCTTCAAAATGCTTCAATATCATCACTGGACACTGATTCAAAATAATACTAACATACCAAAAAAAAAAAGGAATTTAATAGAGTTCATAAGATGGATTTTTAATAGCGTCTATTTCATATATAAATGGCAATACGAGGGCGACCTGAAATGTTTCCGGAATCGCCAAGAGATGGCGCACGAAGGATGAAGTGGATAAAGTCACTAGATATATAAAGTACCGCAAACCTCCGCCATTTTTGGGCAAAAATTATTATTATTATTATAAATTTGGCGCCAAAATTGAATTGCTGTGTTAAATAAAAAATCAATTTAGTACTGTATTCTTAAAAGAGCGCAACTGTATGAACATGCGTTAATAATTAAACCGCAGATAGTAAGGCAATTAATTAAAACAAGCAAGCACCCTTTTCATTATTTATTATTGTTGGTTTACTAAAGCACGCATTGCAACGCTGCGACTACTTTTTAAAATTGACCTGGTAGCCCCTTTGTCGAAATCGGACAAAACAAAATATAATCTACTTCGTATAAATATAGAAATAATATTATCTAATATATTATGACAATTTGGTATGTCAGGAGTATCAAATTTCGTCTTAATAATTGCTTTGAACTCATTTAATGATAAATCATTTTGTATCAATGAATTCGTACATTCACGGAAGTACAGTTCAATTTTTTTAATATATTGATACAAATCATTTGTTGCGAATTGGAGAACGTCAACTTTAAACTCCTTTAATTTCGCCTTTTGTGGTTGACAACCAGATCAGGGTGTGCATTTGGAGTTAGTTTTTTCATGTCATCTGCTCTTGATTGTTCAAATTGGGAATCAGAAAAATGCACCTTACATAAGTAACTAAGTGTTATAACATGTGATCTGCTTTTACATATGTACTCACCTCACAAATCTTCGCATTTACCGGCACATTGTCTTGATTAATGTCACATAACCACACTTTTCTTCTGTCTGCATTCCTTTCACCACTGGGAAATGCAAATAAACGGAAACCTTTGGCGACACTATTTTTGCAATTGATAATACAACAACCAGGCATAATTACACTTTATGTTGCCAACGGTGGGTTTAGATGCAACGATGTCGCACGCTTAACCACACTGAACACTACGTCTACGTTTTCGAACGATTTGACAAGTGATTTGACGTTTGGCGGCCATGTTTGGGCAAAAGTAGCGCTTTCTCTCTCTCACTCTTTGGCCTTATGGATTGCGGTACTTTATATATCTAGTGACTTTAGAAGTGGATTCATTAGTCGGCAAGGGCAACCCTTTTTATAGCAACTGTCAAAATTTCAGACGTCAATAGTTGTTACTTAAGAGTGTGTTTTGTGTATCAAGTCAGGCGGTTGCTAATACTATTTGTCACAACCGGTATATTTATAAAAGGTTTGACATGAACTATCATTAAAATTTAAAATGGTATTCAAGTTGTTTGTTTAAAGTATTTTTGTGTTGATTACATGCAGTTATTTTGAAGAAATTTAAAATAATAATAATCATGAATGTTTGAACATGAAAGATCCATGTAGTAGTTGGGAGAAAGAACGTGTACATTAAATCATAATAGCATTATTTTTCATGTATAAATATAATCTAAAGAAGTGAATATCATTAAGTATGTCACGAGTATTGTCAGGAAAAAAAGTCGAGGGAAGATGATGCTTACTAAAAACCCATGCAGAAGCTAAAAATAATTATATACTGATAATGGGTTTATTTCTTCATAAAAATGAGAGAAATGTTATTGCAAACAGTATAAACAGTGTGATCAACACATATTTCAGACAACACACGAGCATTGTATCTGAAGGGCTGTAGTGTAATTCTAAGAAGGCGAAACAGTTTCAGAGACATCAATTCAGTCTGGATTCGTATATCAGATACTCTACAACGTGACGAAAAGGTAAAAAATATACATGCATATTGCTTCAAAAATAAATATATAAAGAACTCTAAATAATCAGATACTCACCTAAAATATGTACGTACAGGGGTTAATAAGCACTTCTTATGAGCCACAGTAAAATAAATTAAAAATTTAAACAAATTGATTGAATTTGGACCCATCGCCATGTTGTTTTATAATGAATGTAAAATTTTATAGTATTGAAGATACAAACAACTATAACTTCATTCACTGAACCAATAGAGTAGCAAAAACCGTGTGATCAACGCATAATTTTTAATACTCCCTTTCTATTGGTTCTTATAGCTACATACAAATCCTACAACACACGATATAAATCATCTATTTTCTGTGATTTTGTCACATGATTGTGACTAACATTGTCTGTTATTATGAAATATATGTATACTTTTTGTATTGTTCTTTGTGTTTGCACTGCTTGTATTTGTTTAAGTTGTTATTGTTATTATTCTCAGCCCTTTAAAGATTTTATTAGTTATTAAAGATTTATTGAAGGTAAGATCTGTAGATCGTAAACAAAGCAAATGGTTTATAGGTTAATGATGTTTCAGATTCCAGAAGTGTTGAATTTAAGTTACTGTTTTTACCTGTTTATACAGTACTGTGCAAAAAGCAGCCAGAACTGACGAAGAAACGAGTAAAGAGACATTTTGCAGTGCTAGAAAAAGAGACTGTACTGAATATATTTAGCAAACGTCAACAAGAGTGCCCAGCTAACTCTATGACACGAATTGTTGACTTACAGCCGAAGCTGCAGGTATCTGCTCTGCAAGTGTTTTTAATATTTTGCGAGAACACAATGCACAAGATGTGAAACCACCAAGGATGAATACAAGAGCGCGATCTGTCCTGGATAATGTTGATGATGATATGCGCAATATTATTAGACGTATAGTACACTCATTTTTCTATAAAAATGCGGTGCCAATAGTGGATAAAATTTTATTCAAAGTAAATTAAGATGAGAACTTGTCAAACCTCAAACGTAAAACATTATGGAAGTTGTTGAAAGAAATGAACTTCTCTTTCAAAACAAGAGCTCGTAATAGACCAAGCAAGCATTATTACAAGGGCTCTCAACAGGTCTTAAAAATCCAACTGGAAAGGGAAGACGATTGATTGTTCTTCATATTGGCTCAGAAGATGGATTTGTTGAAAACGGCTTATTGTTGTTCGAGTCAAACAGGACCAATGATTACCACGAAGAAATGAATGCAAATATCTTTGAGGAGTGGTTTGAAAAAGTATTGCCAACTTTGTAAGAAAAATGTGTTGTAGTGTTGGATAATGCTTCTTATCACAGTAAAAAAAATGAAAAAGTGCCAACTACAGCCACACGGAAAGGTGATATTCAGTCTTGGTTGCAAAAGAAAAATATATCCTTTCAAAAGGATATAGTTTAAATTACATTTAGTTAAGGTGCACAAAGATTATTTCAATAAATATGTGATTGATGAACTTGCAAAAACTTACAAATAGAATAATACTAAAACTACCACCATGTCATTGCGAAATGAACCCAATTGAATTAATATAGGCCCAAGTTAAAGGAGAAATTGAAAGAAGTCAAAGAGCTGAGATCGTTGAACAATGTTACAAAAGAGAGTTGGTTGAATGCCAATAGAAAGAGAGAAGAATATGTGAGAGTTAGACGTGATTGTTCAGTCATTCAGGAATTTTAGTTGTCAACACAGAAAAATTTAAAATATTTGTTTACATTCATAGTTTCTTTTGCTCTTTCTTTTATATATTTTTTAAAAATAAAGTATATTGTGTATGCATTTTATTTATATATGTTTACTATGTATGTACTATATTTATATATGTATAAAATTCCTTATATATTCACAATAAAGTAACTACCTATGCCCTATTTTAACTTGTAATTTATATTATATACACATGTGAATAAAGTCTTTAATACACTTGCTTAATTTTTAATTTCTCTTAAATTGTTTACAAAATGCGCATTTGTGTATTTTTTGTTAAGTCAATTAATATTTATCTACTTATTAAGTGATGGATTTCAAGCAATTTACGAATGTTTTGTTGATATAGGTTATGTTTGAGATTTACGTATTTTAGTTATCTGAAAAGACAAAACATGCATTTTTTGTAAATTTAAATCGGTTCAGTATTTTATATAAACTAGTAAATTGTGGTTTTCGAAAATTTAATCATGCTGATTTCAATTTAAATTGAGCTGATTACTCTATACGTTCAGTGAATAAAGGATAGTAGATATGTTTGTCTTAATTATGATGCAACTGATAAAAATTAAAATGACCCAATGCATTTATGTTATAATATATTATAAATTTCTCGATGAAAAGTGAAATCAACTGTAAAATACTATTTTTTACATAATGTTTAAAATGGCTACTTACAAAATAATTTACAGAAAAATTATGTGTTTTCCATTTGCTATTTTCATACTCATGACTATATAACGTAATCTTTTACATGTATAGGTCTGCAATAATGTGTATGCCTATCTCTACTTACTGCAGTTACTAAATCCGTCTGCTAATTTATTCCAAATACTAATTCAAAACGTCTAATTTAAAATTCAAAGGCAAAAACTGCCGACAAACTACCCACATACGCTAGATTTATTAACCGCACTCCGTTTAATTTATTGCCGAGGGATGGTCGATTTAACTCTCCTCTATACTACATACACAAACATACACACACGATGGACTTACAACATGTAGAAGTGTATATGTATATCCATCCCATGGTACATGGGAAAAATTGCGAATTTCGCCAAGTCTGTATACTTTATGCAATCACCGTTTAAGGACAATTGTGTCAATTCATAGTTGATAGCATGCTTAAAGTAAGTATATTGCAACGCGGCGTGTTTGTAACACCACGCGTTGCCCGTAATTATATGGAACTGTGGATGTTTAAAGTTTATGGCTGTCGGTGATTCGAGTTATTATTGGTTAGATTATCTTGACTCCTATGTGTGGCGAAATTGGGAATTCTTCAAATATACTATTTTAAATTGGAATCATGGATGATTACCGTTTGAATTGTTGAAGGCGAACAAAGTAATTATTTTTAAAATGCAAATGCACATCTAGCTTATTAGACATTTCTGACCTTCTTATCTACAATAAATTATTATATTTAGCAGTAGAATATTTACTAGATTATATGTATAGACAGGATAGATAAATATGGTTTTAGTCACAAGCCTATAGAAAACAAATTGATGTGACATGCCCTAATAAAAAAATATACAATTCCCAATTTTTATAGCAGTCAACTTACTCATCAAATCCGAGTCGACAGACATTTATATAAGAAAATAGACACATACAATAATAACTATATTAATGTTAGTAACTTACATCGTTGCATGTTGCTTTGTGCAATTTCAACATTGGAAGTTATTGGTTTCTTAATTTATTTGGCTGTCATACTCAAAATTATCGATGTAAATGCATAAAACGGTTAGGCAGGTGGAATGTGAAGCCTCAAACTTTTGTAAACACATTTTAGAAATTAGAATAAATGTCACACCGACTGGAGCTGTTATCACTAGATTTTACAAAAGGACAATAAGCTAATACTATATGGAAAGAAATGGGAGTAAAAAGATTAACAGCATCAAATTTTAGCAAGGTAATGAACATTTACGGCCAATACTGTGAAAAGGCTTTATTATACCAGGAATGTATAGGAACGAATGCGACACGGTACGGTAATGAAAAAGAAGAGCAAGCTGTAAAAGCTTTTGAATATTTGGCAGATCTAAAAGTCGAGTCTTGTGGTCTTTTTACTCATCCTGTATATAGATTTTTAGCGGCATCTTCGGAAGGAATAATTTCTAATCAAAACGCGGTTGTTGAAGAACTCTTGGCAGTAATGGTAATTAAGTTAGAGTAATTTTATTTTCTCGCTTTATTACCTGAAATTATTGACAATTATTTAGACAAAATGCTACTTGGCCATTCTTGTTTATTTTCTACACTGTCTATACTTCAGTTAACATTTTTTTTTTTGTGAAAAACATAAATAAAGCCTACTGGGAAAGGTGCGTGAAGTTGGCACCACAACTTGCGGTGCAAATGTTCTTTTTAGTGCCAAAAGTTTGCGCCTAATATGCGCCGTCGATATCTGAAGAAAAAACACCGGCGCATTAATTTATTACAAAGTTATAAACAAAAACAGCTTTTTGGTGCCAACTTCACGCCAGCACCACAACTTGCGGCGCAAATGTTCTTTTTAGTGCCAAAAGTTTGCGCCTAATATGCGCCGTCGATATCTGAAGAAAAAACACCGGCGCATTAATTTATTACAAAGTTATAAACAAAAACAGCTTTTTGGTGCCAACTTCACGCCAGCACCACAACTTGCGGCGCAAATGTTCTTTTTAGTGCCAAAATGTTGCGACCAATATGCGCCGTCGATATCTGAAGAAAAAACACCGTCGCATTAATTTCTTACAAAGTTATAAACAAAAACAGTTTTTTGGTGCCAGCTTCACGCCAGCACCACAACTTGCGGCGCAAATGTTCTTTTTAGTGCCAAAATGTTGCGCCCAATATGCGCCGTCGATATCTGAAGAAAAAACACCGGTGCATTAATTTCTTACAAAGTTATAAACAAAAACAGTTTTTTGGTGCCAGCTTCACGCCAGCACCACAACTTGCGGCGCAAATGTTCTTTTTAGTGCCAAAATGTTGCGCCCAATATGCGCCGTCGATATCTGAAGAAAAAACACCGTCGCATTAATTTCTTACAAAGTTATAAACAAAAACGAAAACTAAGTATCATCCCTACAAAATCTGTTTGGTTCATGACCTGTCTGAAGACGACTTCGACAGGCGTGTACAGTTTTGCGAACAACTGATGCCTATGTGTCACATTACATGGGACTGTTAATAGACAAAACTGCAGGTACTGGGCACGCCAAAATCCACGCTGGATGAGAGAGGTACGAACTCAGTATCCTCAGAAATTAAATGTATGGGCTGGTTTAATTGGTAACAGAATTATAGGGCCCTTTTCCGTTATTAAAATTGTTTACTGCTATTATTTGATGCTTCAACAAGTTTCTACTTATAAATTATCCAGGTGATGATTTTTTATTGATTAATATTATTTCCATCTTCTCTAAAGCAGTACAGTAAATGACTTTATTCTTTCTTCAAATTTTGTATTTACGAATATAATCTCCCTCTTGAGAACTGATTAGATTTTGAGCAAAATCAGCAGACCGGAAGTAGTAGTTTACTTCAGTGGAAAAATCGAATTTTGCAAATATTTCGTGAATTACTAAGTTTAAACAAATTTATAAAGAATTCATATGTACTTAAAATTGAAATTGTGAACAATTTTATTAAAAAGGTTTTTCGAAATTCCTACCGGAAGTAGGTCTTTTACTCTTATCGAAAATCAGTTTCTTGCAAATATTTTGCAAGTCATGCTTTTTAGACAGATACGCTACGAATATAAAAGTTTTTAGAACTTAATTTCCAATATCTTTTGTATAAAAAAAATTTCAAAATTCGGACCGGAAGTATCACTTTTACTCTTACCGATTTGGGGTTTTGTCTTCAGATATCGAGGGCGCATGTTGTGCGCCAACGATTTGCACTAAATTGAAAGTTTGCGCCGGAAATTTTGGAATGGTAAGAAGTTCATACTAAATAACTATTTTTGTTTATAACTTTGTAACAAATTAATGCGCCGGTGTTTTTTCTTCAGATATCGACGGCGCATATTAGGCGCAACATTTTGCCACTAAAAGGAACATTTGCGTCGCAAGTTGTGGTGCTAACTTCACGCGTGAAGGTGGCACCAAAAAATGTTTTTGTTTATAACTTTGTAACAAATTAAGGCGTCGGTGTTTTTTCTTCAGATATCGACGGCGCGTATTGGGCGCAACATTTTGGCACTAAAAAGAACATTTGCGCCGCAAGTTGTGGTGCTGGCGTGAAGTTGGCACGAAAAAACTGTTTTTGTTTATAATTTTGTAACAAATTAATGCGCCGGTGTTTTTTCTTCAGATATTGACGGCGCAAGTTTTTGGCACTAAAACGAACATTTGCGCCGCAAGTTGTGGTGCCAACTTCACGCACCTTACTGGGAATACCACGAGAAAAAAAAAACGCGCTTTGCACTCTACCTCTAAGGTGGTGCGGACGTGACGTTTTGTCTGCCATATACGGTTATTTAAAAAAGAATGTAAGGTATAAATAAAAAAAAATGATAATATCAATAACAATCGATTGTAAGTTGTGGTATTAACATTGGCTTCTTATAAATGATTAGTTCGGAGTCTGCAAGGTTCGTATCTTACCCATGGTGAAATTTTTATAATTTGATTTCGCTAACTAACAATACCAGTGTCGGCTGTAAAGAATATAATTTTCAATAATTTAAAACATGTGCTTCTTAGAGAATATAGATTTTTACATTTTGTAAAAACTGTGTTTGGCACTGTTTTTTTATCAGATTTTAATTTTCTCTAAAACATTACTCATATTATTACAAAGCCCCAATATATAAAGTAAATAAAAATCATAGTGAGAAATAATAAGAAGTACTTAAATAATTGATAATCATAAATAATAATAATAAAATTATATATTTATTGCAGAATAAAACTTAATATTAATTAATTTCGGCAAATATCATTAAAATAATTACAAATTACTTAAAACGGTAGTCTTTATAAAACTAAATAGATACAAGCCAGGAGAATATTCAGAAAGAGCAAAAACAAATTTCGAATAAAGTAGACGCACATGCAATAAATGCAGGAGACAAATATTCCAAATTTATTTGCTTTCCAATTGACCAGGCATCCCTTCATATTACTGGCCGGTACCTGCATCGTGTAAAAGTCACAAGCATTTTAAACTCGGTAAATATATTCAATATATTTCAAGCAACTCGACATACGCCTTCGGCAATTTTTCTTTAGGAAAGCCCACCCTTAAGGGATAAGTTTCCAAAGCTCTCTGATGCGAAAGTTTGCGAAGGAATATTTGTCAGTCCAGAAGTTAGGAAGCTGTTCAATGATGAAAATTTTGAACGTACTATGAATGATTTAGAGCGGGTAGCATGAACTTAACTCTGTTTATGCAACACTTTGATATATTAGCTATTTTACTTTGTGTGTAGTTAAGTATTTTTGTATTCTTGATACGAATTAAACATTCAAGTATTTGTTTGTTATGTCAACATTTTTGTACTTATACCTATTTCGTTTTATAATTTCCGTAAATCAAATTTTGTAAATACAATATTATTGTTATAACTCCAAAACAAAGACTTGGTCTTTGGTTATGCCTACAATTAAAAACGTACACTCATTTTTACAAGTTATTTAAAAAAAATAAATTTTCGGCTTGTGTTATTGTTACGGAGCAATGGGTATATTATCTTCAGCTAATAAAACTTATTTACTTTATGTGGGCATCATTTAAATTTTTCCTCACTATACCAACTCCGCAGAATGTTCGCGTATACGTATGTTGTGTGTATGCTAGCTGTCTCTGTGTGTTGTATTTACAGAGATACGTTGTTCACATATAAGAAATGCTCTTCGCTCTCAGCCTAGGATAATTTTGACAAATTGAGGCAGGCGTCTAATTAATTTCTGTTGCGTGGTCCCATCCGCCTCCGTTTGTGTACGTACGTTCGACAGACTTGATCAAGCGCTTTCGATCGATTATCGGTTTCCTCTGATGTTTGTCATGTCGAGGAGACTGGTTGACCGTACGTATCGGTTCTGACACGACGCAGTGTACAAGACACGATGGAGAGGTGATTATCCGTGATTTAATAGGTGGTTTGAAACTTTTAAGTTTTTCGTTTAAACGCTACTTAATCCGCTGTGGAGCTTTTCAGTGCGTTAGAAGCAGCTCAACGTATATAATCTCTATTCTTCAACAGTTAGAATTAATCTTGTATAACCTTCACACGTTAATTTATTTCTTGTTTATTTTCGAAGTCGAAAAATTAAGGGAAATGATTATTACAGCTTTAAACTTAAGGCTTCGATTATTCTTTCTTTTGGAATATTAATATAGATTAATTTGATTATGTTTAAGTTTCTAGTTAGACATCAAATTTTCTTTAGCACATATTACATCAACTTTTTAACATCATAGAATCAAAAATTATAGAAAAGATACATTATTCAATTAAAGTTAACATTGACCAACAATAAACATAAAAATGCTCGGTCTTGCTTTGGCAGTACAATGGCAGGTCATTTCTTCCAATCAACATTTTTAGTTTTCGAGTAATTTTGTTTTTGGAGTTGTCACACGTGTTACATGGCAAAAGACAACGTTGTCGAACTGTTTGTAGGTTATAAATATTATTACTGTTGCTGTGGCTCTCTCAGTTTCATATTGTTTGTGTTGTAATTTTTGCAGAATTTATGGTTTTCGAGTATTTCTGAAGGATATAATTAAAATGCCATGAAAATGCGTAAATTTGTTGAATAATTTTTGTTACATTTGTGGTGAAAGATTACTGTTTTTTTTTTTAGATTGTTCTGGTTTTTGAGATATTCAATAAACTAGTTGTTTTTGCAACTTTTGATTGACAATTAATGCCCATTTGATTCAATTAAAAGTTGAATTGAGTCGTTTGTATTGTCTTGGATCTGTTTCAAGCATTAGAGTACCAACAGTAGTCGCTTGTCATGCCATCATCTGAAAATCCTTGGTATTGTTTTTTGATTTTCGCCATATCTTGGTAAGCTATTCTCCTTGCTCATCGCTTGAGTTGCTCATGTTTTCATGGAAACTCGAGGTAGGAATGCAGAAAACAAATCTTGAGAGAAATACAAGCTCCAATCTTGAGGTAATTTTGCAAAAAATTGCCGATTATTTGCTTAAAATTCGGGGATTTGCTGTTACCGAGCAAGCCATGAACAATAATTTGAAATGATGCTCATGCTGCCGCTTCATCGGGCGTTAAACATTCTGTAAAGTTTCTGCCGGTCATTAATTTTTGAATATCATATCCGACAAATATTTCTTACTTGATTTTTGACATAAGTTGATTAAGTACTGAAACGTATGTCCCTCACTGTTGAATGCTTTGACGACGCTCTTGATTTGGCAAATTTGATTTTAAGGGGTGGTGGCTGGAAAACGTCCTGTGGATCACAAATAGTACACAGGAGACGTTTTATTTTTCTGGCTCATAATTAGAAAAACTTGGCCACTTAATTAATTTATTTTAATAAACACGGCTATCCCACAGGCACAAAAAAAACTGCAATTAATGTTCCACGTTTAATTAGAATTAAGTTTCACATCCTTACAAACTTTCCATGTATGCTCATTGTAGTTTTTTATCTTGACTATGATCTCACGCATTTTGTCGCAGCATTGAAAGAAAATAAATATATCGAAACACTGAGGAGCGATTACAAAGAGTGGTTGCTGGTTACGCTAGTAGACCATAATGAGATATTTCACAAAACTTTTTTTTTTAATTTTGATTTGTGCTTTCCCTTGAATAAAACTAGAATAAATAATAATAGTCTATTACCTTGGTATGATGAAGATTTGAGAAAGCACGCACATGATGTTTTGGGTTTGTATGATCTGTATAGAATTACGAAATCTTCTGAATTACTAGCACTCTGTTAGTCGAAGGATTAACAAAAACGTGTGAGTCATCCAAAAAACAATATTATGACAATTTAATAAACAAATCGGATAATAAAACTATAATCTCCAAATGATGATAAGTCTATGATTCCGCGGGTAGAATCATTGATAATCCTAAACTGGTTGCTGATTTATTTAAGAAATACTTTTCTTCTTTTGAAAAACCTATCGTAACTCGAGCCTCACTTAATGAGTTCGTTGGTACAGTTATAACAGTTTCTATTAGTGCACGACGAGTTAGCTGCGACCATAGATTCCTTATTTCCCGAACGCAGTTTTATATTTTTTGTTTTCGTTTTTTGCAGGATGAATGGCGGACCGATGCCAACAGGTGGGTCGGCGCCCCGAGGCCTGGAATACCTCCTTCCCCAACTGCCCCAGAGGTAAGTTATTATGTTTGTTAGGTAAATTATTTTTAATTGTCGCACTATCTAAACCGAGATAAAATATGATGTGAAATATGTTATTTCGAACCTGTCGAGGAAGTAGCTAATCGTTCAATTGTTTGTTGAAAAATTTTACCGTCGGAAAATTTTCTAGTCGGGGAATTTTCCTAGACACCTAATGACATATTTCTTTAAAATTTTGTACATTATAATTGACGTAAACACGTCAACATTTAAATAGATATTTGTTTACATTTTCAAGTGAGTGATGTATAACTCGACCGCAAGGGGTGGTAATGTAGACATGCATTTTAAGAAGTGGAATGATAGTCGGTACAGAGCATGACCGAATTTTTTGTTAAAATAATGTTAATATAAGGACGGGATACCATAATTAAGCGGAGATTTTGAATAGCAGGTGAAAACCGCTCTAAATATTAAACATAGGTGTCTGTATCAATAAATAAAAATTCAAACTTGTAAAATTTTCGTCAAGATTAAACATAAAAGATCTTCAACTGTCTTCATACATTTATTTGAATTCAATTTAATAATTCTCTAAATAAGTAAATGTATTTTACACACAATTATTAACAAGATAAATAACATTGAGGAACCAGAATGTTTTTATTTTCAAAACGCAATGGTTAAACACTATGCGTTACAGTAAAACATTTTGAAATTTGTAATAGTTTTGTTTTAAGTAGGATAAAAGATTTATTTTATTTTTGTGTATAAATACACACACGTTATATTGGCATATATATATAGGAAAGTCAGAAGTATAATTTTTATCTATTCGTTTTTCTTTGTAGATTAATTTTTTTTTTTGTGAAATCCGATACTAAAATTTTTTTGGGAATGGATGAATTTGATCAACTTTATGAAGAGTTGAGGTAGTTTAATTGTTTTTTTTTATTATTTTTGTATAAAGTGTTGAACAATTTTGATGTGGTGGTTTAAGCTGGAGATAAAACGGGGTTGGTAATTTTTATTTTTATTCATGAATATATTCATAATTTATATTTTTTTTGTGTGCATGTGCATCGAGGTTTGACGTGTTAGAGAAGTTTAGTCAGGAATGTGTACAATGAGTTAAGTAATTAATTAACTCGTAGTATGGAGCCTTGATTGATCCTAAAGACACGAATTTTTTTGGGGGGATACTGTTTGGGCGCGAGAAAAGGCGCTGGGCAGTATTAATATCAGAACAGACTGTTTTTTTAGTATGTATATTACACTATATTATAAGATATTTCTGTATTTTATTTACTTTATCTGACCTGGAGAGAACCTAAGAATATCAACTTTGGAGAAAAAATATTTTCTGCCCCTGAGGGAAAGAATAATTAGAATAACCGTAAACTGAGCTAGTGAAGTGCAACATTGCCTAACCCACGTTTGTGCAGAAATTATAAAATCCTAGACTAGCATAAAGCCTAGTACTGGGATATATGCTTGATTCTTCTTGAATTTGAGAATAAAGAATTTTAATAATCTCACATAATTATTAATTTACAAGAGTCACAGCAATATGTATACCATCCCCTATGCCTATTGATATTTTACACAAGCGGTATATCAATACAGAAATAATCTCATTCTGAGAGCGGGTGGACATATTTGAATTTTAAATTGAGTAGAGGGGGGTTATTTAAATCTAGTTGGTCATTTAAAATTATACCAACTTTATTAAATTTATTAATTTCAAAACTTTCTAGCATACTAAGTTTTTTACTTTTTTCTAAAACATGTAAAGTTGTAAAATTGGTATTGAATTTATGATTCTGTTCTATGCAATGACTTGGGTCCTCGAAACCTTCGAAACTTGGAATTTCAGGCTTAAAAGTGTAAGTTTGAATACATCGCCGATCGCCTGTCAGTTTGACGTTTCTCGGGATTTTTATCACTTGTCGCGGGACTTAGTCATAACGTAAGCCATTTTTCTGTTACGACATTGAGTGCACGCTCCCCCTTAGAAGCCCATATCTTTACAACCGCTCCACTTAGAAAGAAAATCTCTCCGTCGAGGAACCCTTTAAAGTCGTCCGTACACCCACGCCAAAGGACAGCTTTTAATTTCGCTTATCCAGAGAGGAGTTCTTTGCACAGTTTCGCTGATTTAGCAAAAGTTGAGTCTGTCTTCTTACCCTTATAACATTTTTCGTGTTCTTTCATTCTAATATCGACTATCCTTCCTGTCTGTTCTACATACACTTTTTTACAGTGTATCTGTGTGCTTATCATATGTTAGGTTAGTTTGAAAATTATAGGAGCTGTACTTGCAAGTGTGACATAATTATTATACTAGCTATTGCATATTTTTAACGTGCGAAATCCTAGAAGCACCATAATTTTTACAATTAATTTTTTTCCATACAATCGTTCTCAAACTCTATGTTGCTGTATATGAAATCGCTCCGTGTTTGCTTGGATGGCCTAATGTATAAATGACAACTATAAAATATGGAAAATCGCTCTTTGACAGGACAAAAATAACGCGCAATTCAAATCCTGCGAGCAACATCGAGGCACACTTTATATACAACAACATCTCGCTGTTGTTCGCCCACTTCTTCAGCGCAAATCAATTAAATAATGACCGCGATAAGACTTGATAAGACACTAGTGAATGTCTTTCAATATTACAAATGCATATTTCACTTCGCGTTGACATAAATAGATAAATCGAGAAAAGAATTTCAATTTTTATCGCGTCATATCTGTGAATTCGTCGGCGATTATCCGAGGCAATGTTATTTGTTCGCCTGTCAGGCAGGTATGTATATGTTTACTGACACACAGGACACAAGACGCACACGCGCTTGTTATTGCGTGTATTTGTGGCTCACCACAGAACACGGATAGATCTAAATAATATGAAACAAACCTGCTATGACATATCTTCGATCTGAACAAGTATAATCATTAAACACCGAGCATATAACGTATACACACTCAAACATAAGTGTACTTGGTTAGATAACTGAACCGCACTGTCAATCAAGGTGATATGACTTATGCAGAGGAAACAGAGTTTTTGTTTATTTTATAAACGATTAGTTGCGATATTGGGAACAGTCTTACGCCATGTGAAAAAGGTATTAGGTCTTAAGTTAAGTGAAATGTGTGCGTTTTTCATTCGCAATTATTAAAATTTGGCGTACACATTTCTAGATTTATAATGATAATTATAATAATAACTGACCGACACGATTTTTGTAAGACAGTTCACACATCATTTTAACAATGCTCTAATACCTTTCTAATAGTCAGAATCATCACCAATAATTTCAGAATATGTATCGGATTCTTCAAACAGATCATCTTAATTTGATGTTTCAAATGAAGTTACCATCTCCAGAAGCTCGCCTACTTCAGAACTCATTTTTTTTGGGGGCACTCCTAAACTGGCAGTGTATTGATCAGATGACTCGAGAAATCTATTCATTAAATCCTTCGTACGAGGGCGTAATTTTATGTTATCTACCTAGCCATGAAAAAAAGCACATAAGAGAACAAAAAAAAAATATTTTTCTACATAACTCCCTTCAACACTAATACACTTATTCCATCTTTTTTCCAGTTGCCCCTTACCCTCAGAAAAAAATTGCTTCGGTAACCCCGCAAAATATTCTTCAACAGCTTCTTTGAGTTCTTCATCAGAAGCAAAACGCTTTCCTCTGAGATGCTTTTTTAAATTTTTGAACAAGAAGTCTGACGGAGCTAGGTCGGGGCTATAAGGTGGATGCCTTAACTCTATAAACCCACAGTCATTGATTATCTGCTGAACTTTGCTTGCCTTATGAACCCGACAATTATCGTGCAGCAACAAGTTTTTTTGTGGATAAGAATGCGGGCGTTTTTCATCCATAGCAGTTTTTAAAATTTTAATTGCGTTTCCGTAGGCCTCTTCATTTATGGTAGACCCTCTCGACATATATTCAATAAGCAAAACTCCTTCAGCATCCCAGAAAACAGTTGCCATCAGTTTTTTCCAAAAAATTGTGTATTTTGGTGGTGGAGAGCCCTTATGAACCCACTGCATGGATTCTTGTTTAGTAGGAGGGTCCCAGTAATATACCCAAGTCTCATCCCCGGTAATAATTCGAGATAAAAATGTTTTGCCCCTCTCCAACTTGACCAAATTTTCTTGAGAAACTTCTTTTCTGCACAGTTTTTCTTCAGGTGTAAGCAATCTGGGTATCCACCGTGCAAACACCTTCTTCATACCCAAATCGTCATGCAAAATTTTGAGAACACTTGTTTCGGATATACAGACTTCATTGGCAATGACAGAGATCTTTACACGCCGATCTTTCAGTACCAAATTTTCGACTTTTCGCACAATGTTTTCAGTTCGAGCTTCAACGGGTCGTCCGGACTTTGGGTCATCATTGATTGACTCTCGGCCACATCGAAAGAGTTTAGACCAATATTTTACTTGGAAATAAGATGGGTGTATCTTCCCCATATACAGCAACCATTCCTTCATGAATTGCTTTTGGACCATTGCCTTCCTTTGTCAGGAACTTTATTACGTTGCGATGTTCAACTTTAGTTTCACTCATTTTATCGTGAAATGGACAGTCTCAAATCTCTATACACAGCATAAACTAAACACAACTTAGTACATGTACTTCTAATAGTGACAGCAATTTTTCAATAATTTGTTTGACATCGTCACTCTTTTGTTTCATGGCTAGGTAGATAACATAAAAATACGCCCTCGTATCAACAGTAAATGCTGTTTTCGTAAATAATTCTCTAAATTTTCTATTGTTCTTATTTCTAGCCTCTTATGCTTTTTCTGAAAGTTGGCAGAGTGGAAGAACATACAGTCATGAATATTTCTTAATATACAATTCTTGTTGCCTTAGCAGCAACAGAGGTCTGAAACTCCATCTTGTTTTGGGTATGTTAAACAATTTCGCTTTTTTTTTTATATTAGTGCATCTATTAGGTGAACAGCGACAAAGCTGTTGCTGCAGAATTCCTTGTTCCTGCCTGGATTAATGTTTTAAGGAGATGTTGAATTTGTATGTTTTTTGTTTTGATGCTTTAATCTAGTCTTTGCGTGTGATCTTCCGCACCAATGACTCGTTTAGGTTGTAGCACTTCCGGGATAGGTTCACTGACAATAGCCATAAGCAAAAGTGGGCATAGTTATGCAAGACCTATCAACCCTCATGGATCAAAAACTCAGCAGCATTTAAAGTAAGATTTGGAATTTGAATCGAAATAAAAGTCAATCTGGATATAATTTTTATCCATCGTTTATGTAAAGTAGTACATATTACTATCTAAATAGTGTATACAGATACATTACCAGTTTATACACTTTTCTTTTTAATATTTTTTTTGTGGGTTACATGTATTCTGCAAATTATAATATCAGTGCATTTTGTTTTACTAATCTATTTTTACTACCAAACAAAAGATAAAATAGGTATAAAAACTAATATATGTCATTAATTATTGTCAACTGCAAAATGCACGTTACCTACAATCAAACCATCGACATTTTCCTGAATACTGGAGCTCCCATTTAGGTTTTCGTAGATTGGAATCAACAGCTAACCTCGTATTGGGTAAAAATATTATGCCTCAAGCTAGATAAACACGAGTGCTCCTCGGCTAATACTACTGTTTTTTTGCCGAATATTTGAAACTATTCATGGTATGTTTTAACTAGATATTCATCACGCAAATAGAAATAATACTACATTTAATTATGTTTATATATTTTTATCTAAATTAACAAATCTCTTGTTAGGATATTATAGTGTTAGTGAGATGTGTGAGCCATTTTTTCCCTTTTCATCGACAGGAAGTGGGTCTATTTTTTGCATTAGATTTACGAAATCATTGTTGTAAACATTGCATAGTCACCGTTGGGGTTTTACTAAACACGGGACTTTGTAATTTTCCTGTTTTTTTCCATACTTGTTTTTACTCAAGCACAGAGTGTAATATTCGTGTAAAAAATAGTAACGATTGTGTCTATATATAAACATTCTTATATACACGCATTAATAATTTATGTATAAACAATATCGTCTAATTTAATTTTTATTTATGACTTCCTTAATTAGAGCTGAAATGTTAAACGTTTATTTAATCGTATCAGTATTGTAAGACTAAATTAATTATTATAATTATGCAAATATGTATGTAGAACAAGAAACTAATTAGGACATGTGTAAACTGTAAACTACAGAAGAAAGGAACAGCAGTATGATATTTTTTTTAACATCTCAATGGCAACAAACTTGTCTATCATATAAAAATTGATACCTTGAGATATGTATTTATTTCTGCAAACAATCCTTTCTTGCCTGTGACTCTACAGTCAGTATCTAACTTTTATCGCGCCTTGACGTATTGCCCCTAAAGTTTTGGCACAAATTAGTTTATTTAATTTTAATCACTCGAAACTTACGTGACATCTCATAAAACAAGATTAATACGATGCTTCTGAACTTTGCAATTTCTGCGAACATCTCGTATTATAGTTTTGGACAGTTGTCCCATCATTTATCAGAATAATCCGATAAAAAACTGTACGTCTCAGAAGCTCCTCATATATTGTTCCCCCTGATGTAGTGTCCGCTATATAACGGCCACTAAAATTTACTGTAAATACGACGGTTATATAGAGGTGACTATCATTGAGAGAGTCAAAAGAAAAGTTTATTTTAGATATGTGTTTGTTCTTTCTTGTTTTATTTGTTTTGAAAAGAGTTTATTATGTCGCCTTTTTTTAAAGGACATATTGCTGTGGTTGCAAAAATAAAAGAAAGAAAATTAAATTAATAGTGTTTATAAATCTTATCAAAACAACCTACAGATATTTAGTACTTCTCGTGTAGTTTAGTTTATATATGTAGAGAGATCGTATAAGGTTGACCGTGCCACTTCATCGATATATCAACTTTAGCACGTGTTTGCCACACGTTCGTTGTTGTAGTATGAATATTTTGGGAATTTCATTTTGTATTTGACTAATGAGGAATGGTATCCAGTGCTTACTGATAAATGTCCGAATTCTGCCTTTAATAAGTTTATAAATACGGTGCGTCATTATTTTGATATATCCTTTCCGGTTGTTAAGGTAAATACATACTTATAGAAATAATTCCATGTGGATTACACGAGACGTACTTAATGCCAAAAGTATGTTGTCATTGTATGGCGATCTAAGTAGACAGTATCCGCTTTTTAGACCAATATTTCGTGAGTATAATGACTATTACCAGAAACTGCTTTCTAGTGCAAAATGTGACCATAATACGTACTTGATTAGTACAGCTATTAAACAAAAATGGCGTGGAATATTATTAAATCAAATGTAGGAACTTTTACAGATAAAAAAAAATAAAGTACTGGAAGTGGTTGATGAGACCAGTAAGACATTAACTGATACTGATGCAGCCGATTACTTCAACAACTACTTCGTTTCTGTTGCTGAGACTGTTACTGCTGGTATCTTGGTTGGTGGTAGATGAGATTTACTACAGGACATTAGTTTAAACGACAGATCTTTCTACTTGTTGCCCACCACTCAGTACGATGTTGAAGCAGTTATAAATAAATTAAAATCATCTCACTCGGTTGGGCATGACGGTATTTCTAGCTCACTATTAAAAAGAATTGCTCCTTTTATTTTCTGCGTTATCGCATATTATTAATCTATCTTTTTCGGAGGGAATTTTTTCCCTGATAATTTAAAACTTGCTGATATTAAACGTTTATACAAGAAACGATATCATAATGATGTCAAGAGTTATAGACCTATTAGTCTATTGTCATCATTTTCAAAAGTTATCGAGTCCATTGTCAGTGAGAAGTTAATGTCGTTTTTCATTAATAATAATCTTTTAAACAAGAACCAACATGGTTTTATAAAAAAAAGGATGTAAACACGGCACTCTGCGAATTCATTAATTTAATTGTTCAGGCTCGAGACACTGGGAATACCGTGTTGCTTGCTAGTCGACGAAACGAAGTTTGCGCCGGAAATTTTGGTCTGGTAAGAAGTTGATACTAAATAACTATTTTTGTTTATAACTTTGTAACAAATTATTGCGCCGGTGTTTTTTCTTCAGATATCGACGGCGCATATTAGGCGCAACATTTTGGCACTAAAAAGAACATTTGCGCCGCAAGTTGTGGTGCTAACTTCATGCGTGAAGTTGGCACCAAAAAATGTTTTTGTTTATAACTTTGTAACAAATTAATGCGACGGTGTTTTTTCTTCAGATATCGACGGCGCATATTGGGCGCAAACTTTTGGCACTAAAAAGAACATTTGCGCCGCAAGTTGTGGTGTTCACGCGTGAAGTTGACACCAAAAAATGTTTTTGTTTATAACTTTGTAACAAATAAATGCGCCGGTGTTTTTTCTTCAGATATCGACGGCGCATATTAGTCGCAAACTTTTGGCACTAAAAAGAACATTTGCGCCGCAAGTTGTGATGCCAACTTCACGCACCTTCAAAATAATATTATTATATCTCCCGTCACATTAATAAATATTATATACTCCAATCTATCGAAATACAATTCTACATTATTATAAGAAGGTCGATAAACATTTCTTACAGTACAATTAAAATTATTTGTCAAATAAAGAAGAACTGCATAACATTCAATTAACATTTCTTGTGACAAATTATAAAATCTAATTTCTTGTATTATACATCTTATCTAATGTATATAATAATGTAATAACAACACCATATATGGTTTTATTTCGAAAAATAGGGGGCTATAAAATAATATACTTTTATATTCCTAAAATCAAAAGGGAAAAGTTCCCATACAATTTTAAACCAGAAGATGTTATGACCATGCAAAAGTTTCAACAAAATAATTTTTATTTTAAAATACCTAATGAATTAAATATATCACAGAGTATTCTGGACATATAGGTATGTACGCCATCTATTTTATTCAACCCTGCTATTAGGTATATTACGTCACAGACTATAGGAATAACATGTATTTATACATCCAGATTTTGTTTGCCGGATGTCTCATATTTTTCCATAATTTTCCACTAAATCAAACGTCCGTATGCGATCATTATTTGACCTTTCGTACCATCGTCGATCGACAGCGAACAACAACGTTTGCTTCCATTTGCAGACACCTTATAAATATTTATGTTGACGAGCGTACGTCTCTTCTGCACTTGAAACGATGCTTTAACGTTATATAGAAGACACATACAGACACAGACAACATTGGATTACGTTGGCTTGTGCTCTATTATAGTGGTAGAAACGTAACCATATATTTTCCATGTTTAGAAATAATTACCGTAACAATAAAGTGAATACTTCTCTCTGTTCTTTGTATAAACTACATTATTTCATTTTATGGTCGTGTCGGATTATGGCTTCACATGTGATGACAGCACATAAATAGTATACTATTAAAGAAAAAGAATGAAGTATGCGTGTTTATACAGTGATCAGTGGCTAAAATTGTACATAAAGCAATTAAAAGGATGTTTTGCTTTTTGACGGAACACCAACACCAACGACGAATCCAGTCTGAAAAAACTTACTGCAGGTATCGCTTTGATTTTATTGATTAAGTTAGTTTTCAGCTTTTTGATGTTCCAGGATTTTTCAAAATTTGATGGCATGATCCTATACTGAAATTAGTACATAATATAATCTCTGTATTTGAATTTGTAAAATAAATGCCTTAGTTAGTCCAGGTAGTACTAGGTGTTTCTTAAATTGTTCCAAAGTATTTCGACAAAAATCATAAGTGGCCAGGATAATTGAAAAAAACGAATTTTCACCCCCCCCCCCCTCTTTTTTTGGGAAATTAAAATTCTGACTGTCGCTACAGGTTGTTCTAATTGTTCGAAATAGTGTTCCAAAGAATCTCAGTGCTGCTCTATACCCAGATGCAGAAAAAGAATAATAATGCTCATTTGTGATTTAGAATAAACATCTATACAAGCAGTAAATACATTTTTTCCTATAATATTGTTTTGAAATAAATGAATATTATATTTCTTGTGAAAATATATATTTACTGCTTATATTAGATGTTTATTCTAAATCATAAAAGAGTATGGTTATAGAACTGAAATAATATTCGGAAAGTGCAAATCATTCCGCTCAATGTTTTTCCGATTATCTGGGTTGGTTATATTTTTTTTTAATACTTTAGAAGAATTTAGAACAAACCTGGAACGGTCGTCAGAATTTCGATTTTAGGAAAAAGGGGGCGTGAAAAAATCGTTTTTTCCTATTACCTCGGCCAATTATGATTTTTTCTTTAATATAATGTAATAATACCTTTGAACAACTTACAGCAAACCTAGAACAAGCTGGAACAAACGTAAGAATTTAAATTTTTGATTTACTTTTGGATTTTGTGTTTTTTTGCAATATCTTTTAATATATAAGGGATAAGGTTTGATGTATTAGAATAATGTTTAGAACAAGCCTAGAACAGCATGGAACAACCAGCAAAATTTTATTTTTGCGGAAATGCGGGTGAAAAAAATCGTGTTTTCATGATTTCTGCCAATTATGATTTTTTTTTCTTTGAAATATGTACTTTGGAACAATTTAGAAAAAACCTACGACAATGGTTAGAATTTCGGTTTTCGAAAAAAAGTGGGACTAAGTTCTCACTTTTGGATTTCTTTTTTTCGCAATATCTTTTGATATATAAGAGATAATGTTTGATATATTAGCATAATGTCCAGAACAAACCTTGAACAACATGTAACGACCATCAAAATTTTAATTTTTGGAAAGAGGAGGCTGTTAGAAAATCGTTTTTTTTTATTATCTCGGTCAATTATGAGTTTTTTCTTTGAAATACTGTGGAACATTTAGAACAAACCTAGGACAACCGTCAGAAATTAAATTAAGAAAGAAAAGGAGGCTGGATGTCGTTTTTTCCAGTGTCTTTTGATATATAAGAATTGATTTATTAGAACAGTGTTTAGACCAAACCTAGAACAGTCTGGAACAACAGTCAAAAATTTAATTTTTGCGAAAACTAGGTTTGACTTTACACTTTTTCATGTTTCCCGCATTTTCTCGACCGATATTGATTTTTTCTTTGGAACAATTTAGAACAAACCCAGAACAAAATCGAACAACTGTCAAAATTCCGATTTTCGAGAAAAAAATGGGGGGTTGGGAGAATTCGTTTTTTCCGATTATCTTCGTCTATTTGCAAACATCTTGCAAAGTATGTATTATATGCAGATTTATTAAGAACATTAAAGTATTTAGAGTTTGATTTAGAACAGTTCTTAAAAAAAAATTGAATTTTGATTTTCGAAGAAAGCGGAGCTGGCAAAAAATTGTTTTTCGCCAATTTATTGGCCGATTATGCTTTTTTCTAAATACTCTACAGTTTGGAACATATCTTGAACAACCTGCTGGTAAAACCGTCCGAATTTAGATTTTCGAAAAAAATGGGGACTTCACTTTTGGATTTCGTTTTTTTTTTGCAATATATTTTGATGTATAAGAAATAAGGTTTTGATGTATTAGAACAATGTTTATGACAAACTTAGACAAACCTGGAACAACCGTTTAATTTTTTTTGTTAATTTTTGCAAAAAGGGAGCCGGGAAAAAGTTGTTTTTACATTATCTCTTCCAATTATATATTTTTCTTAGAAATACTTTGGAATAATTTAGAACAAACCTAGGATGACCGTCAGAATTTAGATATTCGAAAAAAGGGGAGCCAATTGCTTACTTTTGGATTTCGTTTTTTTTTTGCAATAACTTTTGATATATAACAGATAATGTTTTGATGTTTAGAACAATATTCAGAACAATCCTAGAACAACATGTAACAACCATCAAAATTTTATTTTTTGCAAAAAAGGGGGCTGTTAGAAAATCGCTTTTTCATTATCTCGGCCAATTATGAGTTTTTTCTTTGTTACAGCTGTCAGAATTTTCATCCGAAAAAGAAGGCTAACTTTTCACATTCGAATTTTGTTTTTTTCAATGTCTTTTGATATATAAGAATCGATATATTAGAACAAAGTTTAGAACAAACCTAGAACAACCTGGAACAACAGTCAAAAATTTAATTTTTGTAAAGACTGAGATTTCATACTTTTAACATATTTTCCCATTTTCTCGACTGATTTTGATTTTGTTCGTTGAAATACTTTGGAACAATTTAGAACAAGCCTAAAACAACGTAGAACAATCATTTCGTTTTCAAAAAAAGGTGGACTGGGAAAACTGTTTTTTTTTCGATTATCTCTGCCTATTTGCAAACTGTGTATTATATGCAGAATTATTAAGAACATAAAATTATTTAGAACAAATCTTAAATTTTAAAAAAATTCAACGTTATCAAAAATGTTTACGTATATTACGTAAATTATGCATTCTATTTTCTCAAATAAAATTGATTCCGTAAACGCATGAATATTGGTTAAATAAGCACACATAAAATTTTCTGTTTAACATTTCTATTTAATCTTTTTGAGTATGTAAATATATAAGTATACCTGCTATATGCACATTTCTAAAATAAGCAGTACACATTCACGACTTCTTGACAATCTAACGGGGACTGTAAAATTAATTACTTAGCATCAGCACCAAAGTCGTTAACACGGCCGCCTTTGATGGCTTTAGACGGTTTAAGATGTAGAAGAAGAAGAAGCACCAGCACCAGAAGATACGGAATTTACTCCCTCACCTGTAGATCTCTAATCTCCCTTCTCCTCTTGCCATCCGCCGCGACCTGTACGTGTTGTCCCTCTTTACCCCGCTCCCACCCGTCGGCCACCTTTTCCGCGACCTTCTTTGAACATCTTCTTGCCGGAGGGATTTCTTCTTCATGTCCGTGTGTTACGACAAAGATCGTAAACTATCGAAGAAGTGAACGGTTTTCGATGTATATACGTTTATATATGTGATAGGTTATGTTCTTTCGTGTATATGTGAACAACAATGTCGTTTCTCTCTCTCTCTCTTACTAGATGTAGTAGTAGTTGTAGATTTATATTGCGCTTGTTGTGTTGCCGCGATGGATATTGTTGCTGCACATTTTAAAGTACATTTCGAATTGTTAGCGAATTGCTGACGTTTTATGTTGGCGATCATAAAGTATTCCGAAGGGTCATGTTGTTCATACAGCAAAGTTTAAATTGCAAGCGTTTGTATATTATGTGGAATATTGGACGAATATCTCACGGCCGTTTTATTGCAATATCGAAAGATCGGAGATGTATTCTCCAAAATTGTCGAATATGCGATGCTAACTCGTCTAAATAACTTCATCTTAAAGTTCAATATCCTGTCGCCGAGCCAGCATGGATTCCGAAAGAATAAATCCACTACAACAGCTCTATGTGAATTCTTCAAGTTTATACTTCGTGAAAGTGATGACAAACGTAGTCCTCTTGCCTTAAACTGTGACCTTACCAAAGCTTTTGACTGTGTACAAAACTGCCGCCTTCTAGGTGAGCTTAACAGTTATGGAGTCCGGGGAAGGGCAGCTGAATGGATCTCCACTTAACTGAAGGAGCGAACACAGTGTATCAAATTACACCATACGCACTCTAATAACGTGAAAAACAGTTATTATTCAACCGAGCTGCCTGTCAATATTGGTGTTCGTCAGGGATCCATATAAAGTCCAATACTTTTTTCAGCCTCTGCATTAATGATTTGGGGTCTTTCTTGTACAATCATATACTTGCAGATGTAAGAAATTCTAATATAAAAGCGTTTAGGAACAAAATCAAACAAATTCTCTTAAATGCATGTTTGTACAGTGTCAGAGACTTCCTAAATGTTACCGACAATACATATTCCTGTGACCCTTGCAAATTAATGATGTGAAATTATTAAAACTTTATTCTTAAAATTATGAGGGTTCAATCATATATCCCAGAAACTTAACCTTATACTACTCTAAGATTTTATTATTTCTGCAAAAATGTGGGTTGGACAATGTCGCATTTCACTAGCTCAGTTAATGGTTTCTCTAATAATCGTTTTATCTCAGGGGCAGAAATATTCTTTCTCCAAAAGATGGTACTCAGGTCAGATATATTAAGTAAATATACAGAAATATCTTATAATATAATTTATTGAACACACAGAATAAATATTTATATCATAATAATAATAAACAAAAGATATATTCAAAAAAAAAAACCTATACTAATAAACCACTTTTATGTTATGTAATAATGTATTTTAATTTAATCATAATAAAACAAATTAAAATATCATGCCGAACGCACTTGTATTTATTCTGTTCATAATTAGAGTGCAATCAACAAAACAAATAAATTTATTACAAATCAAATATTATAGGATGTCGTGACTTACACCAGATGTGTTAAATAAAATAAAATAAATCCTATCTGTTATAATTGTATACGCATTAGAACATGGACTTTGTTTTGGTATTAATACTGTCCAAATGCCTTTTCTCGCTTCTAGACAACATTCCCAAAACAAATTCACGTCAATCAGTCAATCAGAGTTCCATTCTATGAGTTCATCCTTTAACTGATTGAACACACCCCTAACTTACGTAATAACGCGTCCAGTCTCTAATATTACATCAAAAAGAAACTCAAATTCAAGTGCTCAAATATGCATCAAAATGCTGACTTTGCGCTGATGTTAATTTCAGTCAAATGCCTTTTCTCGCTTCTAAATGAGATTCTCAGCACAAATTCGTGTCATAGGTTCAATCAGGACTCCATACTACGAGTTAATTAATTACATAACTCGTTGTACGCATCCCCAATTAAAACTCTGGAACACGTCAGACTTCAATGCACAAACACACAAAAGAAAATCTATTGAATATAATCATTAACTTAAAGAAAAAATTACCAACCTAGTTTATAATTTTAATATAAATCACCACACTTAAATGATTAAACACTTCCACCATAAAATAAAAAAAGCACATATAAACTACCTCAGTTCTTCATATACTTCATTGAACTTTTCCATCCTGCACAAATAAATCCTTACATTTTTCACAACTTAATTCTACAAAGAAAAATATGCATAAATGAAGTGTAATTCGAATTATTCTACATAAAACAAAACATGGCGTGTCTGTATTTTATATGCAAAATAAAATAAATCCTATCTTAAAACAAAAACTATCACAAATTCTAGAATGTCTTACTATATCACGTAGCGTATGACCATCGTGTTTTCAAATAAAAACATTCCAGTTCCTAACTATTATTTGGCTAACTTCTAATTATTAATGAAATACATTTATTTGATTTGAAGGTTCATAAATTAAATTCTAATAAATGTAGAGAAATATTTAGTCTTTTGAAATCCTTTCTTAAAAGAAAAATGTAAAGATTCAAATATTATCAAATATATTTCAGTATTTTTAAATTATGTCTTGATAAATTTTACAAGTTCAATATTGTTAAAATTTATCAAACTCCCCTTTAAATATTTCTTAAAAATATTTACAAGTTCAAAGTTAATTTTATTAATACAGACACCTATTGTATATTTTGTATTTAAAGCGGTTTTCACCTGCAATCAGTCTATCTAAAATTATCCTACACCGCCATTTATAGTAATCATTCATAGACAAAAAAACCAAGCATGTTTATTAAAGAGATTCTTCCCTCTCTTAAAAAGGTATAGCATCAATACCGCCCCCGGCGGCTTGTCTGTACATTACTTACTTGAAAAATGTATACGAATAAATGTATCTTAAATATTGACGTGATTATGTCAATTTAATACACAAAATTCAAAGAAATACCAGTATATAATTGTGATAAATAGTGAGTAGTTGACCAAAGGATATAGAAGAGCAGGAGCACAGTCTTTAATAAGAAAGGCTGGGACTTGGTCGTGGTAAAGTACTACAACTGTCTATGAGTTTGGCTATTGATCTCGAAACTTGATTATCGGTGAATTCAAAAATACTTGTATTGTTATTGTGATAATCATGAACATCACCGACAATTGAATGAATTTAAATGACCTTTGGTTCGCAGCTTTATCAACAACCAATCGCTTCACATGCTTTATGGGACCCAGTAGCATTAGTGCTTGACAAAAATGATATTCTCTGCTTTCCTGTTTTTCTACCAGAAACAGGTATAGTCATCCGTTACTGAATGTAAATTGTTTATCATTTTCTCTGAATTGTGAATGAATTACTTTTACTTTTTGTTTTTACTTATTTGATCGTTTACAATAACATTTTGATTTCTTTGATCGATAAGCCATCTATACAATACAATATTTTTTCTATATTGGGAACTCGGAGATCTTTATAAGGAATAGGTATTGAAAATGAAAGTCATAATTATACTTGAATATGTGCATATTCAATATAAGCATAAATGTCCAACTAAACTTAAGAGAAATAACATCGCACTTGTATATCGTATTTCCCCAACTGTATTTTATAAACAAATAGGGTACTATGTGTAAAGATGAATATGCTCATACATAATAGAGACCTTGCATTCTTATAGTATAATAAACACACACAATTCTCGAACGGTAAACACCACATAAGTAATTGAGATTTATATTTTTGTACAGGAAACTGGTTCGGCATAAGTACCTTTCACAGCTGTAGAAATCATTTTCTTTTACTTTCTTATACGTAGTATAAGGAAGTATTTTACTTTCTTATACGTAGTATAAGGAAGTATTGTGATGATGAAAATTTTCGACCTCGAGATTTTTGCAGATGTCCACGTTTTGAAGTCCCCTGATACCGAAAAAGTGGTTTTTAAAAAATGTCTGTGTGTCTGTGTGTGACCACGATAGCGGTCAAACCGCTGTAGATATCAATTCCAAATTTTGTATTTACGTGTATAATCTCCCTCTTGAGATCTGATTAGTTTTTCAGTAAAATCGGTAGACCGGAAGTAGCAGTTTACTTCAGTGAAAAATTCGAATTTTGCCAATTACTAAGTTTAAACAAATTTATAAAGAATTGAAATGTACTCAAAATTAAATTTGAGACAAATTATCTTAAAAAGGTTTTTCGAAATTCCAACCGGAAGTAGGCATTTTACTCTTATCAATAATCAGTTTTTTGCGAATATCTCGCAAGTCATGCTTTCTAGGCAGGTACATTATGAATATAAAAGTATTAAAATTATAATTTTAAATATCTTCTGTATAAAAAAAATTTCAAAATTCGGACCGGAAGTACCACTTTTACTCTTACCGAATAGAGATTTTTTGCAGATATGTCGTAAATTATGCATTCTATATATATTTATTAAGAGTAAAAAAGTATTTAGAGTTGAATTTGCAATATTTTTTGTATACATGAAATTGCAAAATTCGGACCGGAAGTGGCACTTTTACTCTTAGCGAGTAGCACTTTTTTCGAATATCTTGCAAAGTATGCATTCTATACCGATTTATTAAGAGAATGAAAGTACTTAGAATAGGATTTTGAACAAGTTTTGTATAAAAAATTCTTAAAATTGTATAGTTTGAAACGCTCATACGTATAAGAAAGTCGTGTGCTGGCCACACATCATTTTTTTTATTTTATTTTACAAGTTGTAGATTTTGCGACACTGTATTTTTTGGCTAAATACCAGGCATAAAGTTTGTGTTTAGAATAAATAACTTACAATACATCCCTTATGGCGAGGAGATAAAGTAACAAAAGGATTGTATTAATTTCGTATACAATTGACAGACAACTTAATTATATATATGTTTCTTCTTTTGCAGGCCGAAGGACCACCAGTACAAGAAAAACCCGTCGATCTCAGCAAAAAAAGCACTGAAGCGACACCTGTCGTTTTACAGGTGCCCATATATCCAATGCCGCCACGACTAAAAAACCCACCACCGACATCGAAGGTTACCAACTCACCAACTGGTATGTAAACATCAACTCTCCTTATCTTTCGTTTTTTTTTGTGTTGTTGTTTATTTTCGTTAATCGCTCGGACACGTTCCGAAAAACTAATAAACCAATTAAGCTCAACACACATGCTAAATGTATTATTTAAATGATATAATACATCACATGTATATATGTGTATATATACATAACATCTAGATAACTGAATAGTCTACGGGGGGCCTTCATTTACATTGACAGAGACAAGCGTCAAGGCGGAAGCAGTCAGATACACTAGCACAGGCACACATAGGCCGACCTGTCTAATAGTTGATTTCGTGATGAAAGCGACACCATTACGCAAGGCTCAAATGAAGATAACAACGACTGCGATGGGGCTTTTGTTTCACTTGTTTTTCACCCTTTTCGTTTCATCTTTCATATAGGTATGTCGCGCTACTCACATGTTAATTTCAATTGTTTTTTATTTTTATTAATGACACTTTTATGTCAAGTGCTTTTAGTTCAGTCGATGAAATTATTTGGATATAATGTGTATATTTGATATAACTGTTAGATGTAATACAATATTACAAACAAAAGCATGTAAATAAATAAATAAATAAGAATAAATAGAGAAATTGTTGTTAAAATTAGATAGAAAAATAGCGGATTTTTATTTTTGTTTACAAAGAAACGCGGTGGACCGGTCGAACGAAATACTAAAAATAAATAATACCAGGCTATTTTGAAATAAATCATTTATTTATCGAACTTTGAACATTAGCGGAAAGTGATAAAACCAAAAGAAAATTCAAAAAGGTATTTCATAATAACATTAATCAAAATCAAAATAGCCACTTAACATTAACTACAAAAAAAATTCATAAATGGGACTTATTTAAAGCTTATTAAACCATATCCATCTCTTAGAAGCTGACTACAGACTGCTTACGCCTATTAGAATATCCAGAAGTTGAAGAATCTTTGATTCCAGTATGAACTAATAAAAGTAGATGAACAAGGTCGGGTAAAACAAAGCATTTAAGGTTATCCGTGGTCTTCGAAGATCATTTGAGTTGAGTATAATAAAAATTAATTATGTATCAGTAATGGTTAAGAATAGGAAATGAAGTAGACCGTAAGGCATACCAAGAAATCAGAAAAGATAGCACGAAATTAATAAAATCCAAGAGAACACGATGATTGGCGAAAGCAATGGATACAATTAAGAATGATAATAAAAATAATACAAAACCGTATAAATACATCAAAAGACAGAATATGAAAAGAAATACAACAAACTTAAGCGGTATGGGATGGAGAATCATTTTAAGGAAGTATTAATAGGCAGGAATATGGTGACAGAAAGAGAAAACCTAGAAAATAACCAGAAGGGGAAGAATTGAACATACCAACAGAAGAGGAATTCAACAAAGTAATAGGACAGCTTAAAATTAACAAAACTGGGGATGAAGGTGCAACTGAAGACTTCGAAATTAACATAGGGGTAAGACCGGGTGACGGATTATCAACCGCCTTGTTTATTTTAGCACTGGATGCAGTGGTCAAGGAATCCAATTTTCAGGGAACAATAATTATTATTTATTTGAACAGTTTTTAATTCATCTATAGTTACTGCAGTAAATAGACTTTTAACATCAAACGATATTAAGTTAGAGTTACTTGGAATTTTAATATTTAATGTATTGGTCCACAGATGCATCATATTCACTTTAATTCTTGTCTCTTTAATAATGGTAAGTGATCTTACCGAAACATGTTTTAGAGAAATCTAATAAAACTTGTGAAATAATTAAAGTCGGTTTGACAGTGACAGTTTGATTAGTCAACCAAAACACTTTTAAATGTTCAGCAACTATTTTTTTTCTTTTAAATCACGTAAGATGAACATGCCTCGTTGCTTATAATATTCCGAAAACAATTTTCTAAGAACTCAACAATACATAAGGCAATTAAACAGACATTTTTATTATATAACACCATGACGAAATCCCGTTGGATTTTGTGATAAAACAAACAGGAAATTATTATTAATAATAATTGCATTTCACTTAATAGCAGTTCTATATTTATCTTTTCACTGGCGATGTGTAATTATAGAAATGCTTAATTATTTTCACTTCTATCTCCTGGCATGTTCGATTCGATTGTTCTCTGACAATTTAAATACGTTTTTTCGTTCTGTATTTCTCTTTATACATTTGGTATATACATTAATTACTGTAATTGTTTGGATTACTTTTCCCCAGGTAAATGTAAATATAATCGGTTATAATATTGACGAAAGTTTAATATTTCTAAGTGATTACTTTTACGAGATAAACACCGTAAATATAAGTTCCCATTTAAGATAAGACTTCCTTATACATTCATTAATATAGAAACATACAGGGTGTGGTCAAAAAATAAGTTAAATATTTAAATAAATAAATATTACGGTAATACATACAGGACATTGTTCGTTGCTACATTTTCTGAAAAAGTATCAAAAATAGGCATAGATATAAAATGCTTTGGAATGAGATCAGATTAATTATAGTGTTTCTAAGGTTTTATTTTGTAGAAAAGTGATTTAATGCCATTGTATAGTTATTGTCCAAACAAAGAAATCGCTTACAATTAACACAAAAAGATGATTTGGGATTACTTTCGGCAAACTTCGAACCAAAGATAAACAAATTGGGTGAACTTCATAAGCCTCGCACTAATCATAATTTTTCTTTATATGTAAATATGTATTATATATTCAATAAAAAGCGTTATATTTTATTATATTCGTTAGAATATTAAATGTTTTTCTTAATTTTGTTAATTATATCAAAATGTAGTTAGTACGTGTTCTGAGTAAAAAAAAGAATTATGGATGTAATGAGCATTGGTTTCGATTGATGAAAGTTTCCGTTTTTTTGGGGGAGTCAACGCCAATTTTATTAATTATTGTAAAAAAACATTACCAGTAAAAGCGTCAAAATATATGCTATATAAATGTATAAACATAAAACAAAAATATAAAATATAAAAAAGGAACACAACTGCCAAATAAAACAATAATAAAAAAGACAAGTGACTTTGTCAAGAAGAACTGCTTTAACGATTTTCTAAAGCCAAATAAAGTATTTATATTTTTTATGGCAGGAGGTAGATTATTACAAAGTTTACATACATCCCAAATACTCCAGATGTTTCTGGAAAAGAGCAGGTTGTAAGAGGTGACAAGATTATTTCTTGGTATATATAGTGCGGATTCCAAATGATAACACCGTACTCCAGTCAACATCGAACGAATGCGTAATTGATCGACCTCGCAGCTAGTAAACCAGTGAAATTCCTGCATGAACTGATAAGGGAACCCAATGATTTAGTAGCCGCACTGCAAACAAAAAATATGGCCCGTTAGTCGGAGTGCAGAGTCGAAGAGGACTTCCAAATCCTTGAGATGCCTATGCCTGGGTATTGCTATTCGATTCACATGATAATCAAAGGAGACGGAGTTGAAGACTTTCGTGTACGTGGCTATTGCCCATGTTTCTACATTTAAGAATATTTTATTTTATAGGCACCAATCATGAACTGTCTGCAACCTAGTTAAGTGACCAGATTGGTATCTGTTGCAGCATACGTAACAAGGACCGATGACAGAGATATGAAGACCAGAGCTTGAGCAAACCAATCGAAAAACCGAAAGCATCTAGTTTTTGGAGAAGCAACGAATGATCAATCCTGTCAAAGGATTTAGCAAAGTCAGCTGATCTAAAGTTTTGCTTATACATGGTGTCTCTAAAAGGTCTTTAAACAACTCTACCACGTATTTTTCGGGCCAAAATAAACCGATTTAGCAAAACTTGGCTTAGTGAAAGTTGCTTAGTTTGTGCGCAATACGGTCCTGAAGTTGCAGTTAGAAAATTGTTTTTTTGTTATAAATTTCAAAGCTACAGTGTAGCGAAACAGCTGTTGTGTTTTTTAATTAAATATAGTGTAAATCTGAACCAAGTGTTTGTGTTTTTTTATTTCTATTGTTATAAATTTGAAACGGCTGGAGCGACTGCGCTAAATTTTGTCACGTTTACATAGTTTTATGAGTCAAAAAATTCTGTATCAAAATTGTGATAGTAATCAATCCATAGGCGGAGAACCTGCGTTTATAAATATTAAAACATTTCCATTTTCTACGCCAATGGATAAAAAAGAGTTTGTCTATAAAATTTTAGATTAAGTGTTTTAAGTACAAGAAAAAAGGTACTCTTGGTAAGACTCGAAAAATTGCATCGTTTTTTCAAAAATCGCATTTTAAGAATTGTTAACAATTTTTTTATGATGTTTTCTTTTTTAATAAACACGGAACGACCAATACCAAATAGGTCAAAACAAATAGGCACTAGTTAATAAAAAAGATATTCTGTTTATTTCGTCAATTAATACAAAGATGCTATTTTTTTAATAATGTTTTTTCATATAAATTCCAATTGTGTTCTGGTTGGTGGACAACAGAGAATTATTAACAATTAAACAATGAAATAATGAAACTGAAACAATGATTTTTAAAAAAAAAAAGAAAAGATATTATAAAAGGTGTTCAAAATGTCTACCATTTTCGTGAATACAAAGGTCTATTCGCCGGAGGAAATTAAATTGAACTCTTTGCAAAACTTCTACATCAGTAGCACCTCTGATGTAGAGTGTGTGAGGTGAGATTATTGGTTGCTTCTTGAATACGTTGCCACAATTCTTCTTCATTATTTACAGGTGTATTGTAAACAATGGATTTCTGGTGTCCCCAAAAAAAAATAATCCAGAGGATTCAGATCTGGACTTCGAGGTGCCCATTGTACAGGAACGTCATTACCTCTACCGATCCATCTATTTGGAAAGTGATGGTTTAAGTAGTGTCGTACGTTCATCGAAAAATGTGGTGGTGCACCATCATGCATAAACCACATATTCCGTCGAATATCTAGCGGTATATCATCTAACAAGTCCGGAAGAGTATGTTGTAAAAAAATCAAATAGGCTTCTCCAGTTAATCTTTGCGGTAGTCTGACAGGTCCAATAATAAAATTTCCGATTATTCCAGCCCATACATTCATTTTAAATTCATGTTGAAGATGGTTAATTTTAATGGCATGTGGATTTTCCTCTGCATAAACATGTTCATTATGAAAGTTCGTTATCCCTCTTCTTGTAAAATAAGCTTCGTCGGTAAATAAGATTTTTTTGCAAAAGTTTAAATTTCTTGCTCTTTTATGTTCAATAAACCGGCAAAAATTTAGGCGCCTTTCAGGATCTTGAAGTAAGAGGTCTTGAACTCGAATCTTATGGTATGGATGTAATAATTGTTCTCTAATTACTCTATTGACCACATCTTTAGATACTGCAATTTCTCTAGCTATTCGTCTAACGCTCAGTTCCGGATCTTCTTGAACACGGTCTAAAATTTCTTCTTCTACTTCAGGTTGCCTCACAAAGCACTGCCTGCCATAGTTTGCTGTTACAGGACCTAAGCGACCGGTTTCTCGAAGGCGTCTCTCTACTGCGGCAAACGTTGGATGACTTGGAACACGACGATTTGGAAACCGTTCCGAATATACTCTAACACTCTCGGCACAATTGCCTTGACAATATCCATATACTAATAACATATCGGTATATTCTTCGTTGGTGTATTGAACAGCCATGACAAAACGAAAATAAAAGTAATATAATAATGGAAAACACTTTTGAAAATCCAGAAAAGTCGTTGTTAAATATTCAAATAGTCATAACTATGGAAACCAACAATAACAACTAAATACAAACATATGTATTTTACAAAACGCAGGGCACAAGTGGAATTCTTAAAACAAAAAAAAACATCAAAAAAATAGCATTTTTTGCATCAATTGTCGAGATAAATAGAATATCTTTTTTGTAAACCAGTGCTTTTTTGTTTTAACCTATCTGGTATTGGCCGTTCTGTATTTTTTAAAAAAGAAAACATTTTACAAAAAAAAATTATCAATTCAAAAACGACGTCAAAAGACGTGTACATAGTTTAAAGAGACGTCTAAACGGTCTAAGACACGTGTACACGGCTTAAAGATACATGTACATGGGGAGCACACAGTATGCGCTGCCGTCCTCTAGTTAATGTTCTCAAATCTTAAAATGCGATTTTTGAGAAAACGATGCAATTTTTCGAGTCTTACCAAGAGTACCTTTTTTCTTGTACTTAAGACACCTAATCTAAAATTTTATAGACAAACTCTTTTTTATCCATTGGCGTAGAAAATGGAAATGTTTTAATATTTATAAACGCAGGTTCTCCGCCTATGGATTGATTACTATCACAATTTTGATACAGAATTTCTTGACTCATAAAACTATGTAAACGTGACAAAATTTAGCGCAATCGCTCCAGCCGTTTCAAATTTATAACAAAAAAACCATTTTCCAACTGCAACTTCAGGACCGTATTGCGCACAAACTAAGCAACTTTGACTAAGCCAAGTTTTGCTAAATCGGTTTATTTTGGTCCGAAAAATACGTGGTAGAGTTGTTTAAAGACCTTTTAGAGACACCTTGTATAATGCGTTATTTCAGAGAGATAGTAGATCGTGTAGGCAGGAAGCCGTGTTGTCGGGGTGAAAGAAACAATTTAGATTCAGTAATTATCTGCTGATGCATAACAAACTCAAACAACATATACAGGGTACATTCATATAGTCATCTATATGTGTATTGTTGTATAAGACTTTTATTAAACATTTTAAATTGTGTATGATCATTTAAGAATTTATATTTGTTACAAATAATTTTTTCCAGGATAGGATTTTTAAACGTTAGTCATGGACTTTAAATAATTTAATGAGTTATACGAAAACTTCTTGCATGACATTTCATATAATTTCTAAATTTTGTAAATTTACCGAAGAATACACTTACTTGGGCAGATATACTTGCAGAATAAACCGGTAAAAACGGTCCTACTATAAGAGTCTTTGCAAGCAGTAAACGTTACAATCGTTATGTACATTGGCGACAACACTTTTAAGGGTGAAAATACACAATCGTGTTATCAATGCCAATGCACGAAAATAGTTAACGGCATTTCTTCATAATTCTAGAAGGAGGTAGTATGAATGGGATCTGCACTCACTTGATTCAAAAATAAGATTCGGTGAGTACAAAAAAATACTTGTGAATCTATAATTAGTGATATCACATGAGTCACCCTTTTCGTAAACTGGCATAATTCGACTAATTTTTCAAACGCCAGGAAAGGAACAAGCTTTAATGATCGAATTAAACAGAGTTTTTAACGTTTTACATAGCACAGATCCGCAGTCTTGCACGAAGCAACTTGGCAGACCATCATGTGCAGCTATTAGATTACGTTTGAGTGTCTTGATAAAAGCATCATCAGAGATGACGGAGCAGATTGAAATTGAGTGCATACTACTATCATCTGCCGAATAAAAAGTTGAGCTGGGTTGAAAAACGTTGGAAAATGCATTGGCAAAAGCATCAACTAAAAGATCGTATGATCTGTCGTGATTTGAGATTCAGTATAAGATTGATAGTTAGTTTTATTTAGGGCCGCCTGCACCCTTCGTTATAAGCAATAATTTATGTCCAATAAATTGAAAATTCTAAAATTACCCCTGTCAGTTATGTAACACGTTCGTTGTTTCGTAATCGTATTGCATCAGTTCTCTATATTATTTATCGGTGATCACACCTTGGATCTATTAACCATTTGAACGACGTAACGTGCAACTGCATCTATAATAATGATATCTCGCTTAAAATGGAAATAATTTATTATAAACGCACGTTCTACTGAAGCTAAATCATTAAACTTTAGGCTGTAAAACTTGACTGTTGAAACCGTACATCCACGGGCGTGTTTTCAGAGAAAAAACGAGCGCCGTGTAAAGTGAGGAAGTTAGTTTATCGGCAATTGCATTGTTGTACCTCGTGGCTAACAACCAATAAAATTCACATTTACACCGATAATGGCTCGGCGAAAACGCTATCCGTCGAGAATATAAAAGAAGCATTAGTGTATAAAGAGATCGCGCTAGGTAAATTACTGCAAATGCGTATACAGCATCTGAAATCGGTAGTGGGAATGAAAACTGGTTAATAATTTAAGCGTATAACATTGCTAGTTTGGATTGTAAAGGTTCTTTATTGCATTGCAGCAAATCAATAGGATATTCATGTTGAAATGGAGTTAGCCTGCCCGTTTTTTTTTCCTTTTTGTTGAAGGTATCTCATTAAATTATGCCGAGGATTGTGTTAAAGCTGTACAGTTTATTTCAAGTTATGGGAAAGTAATTTTGAACGTCTTCAGTGGATTTTGTAACGCCCCCTGTTACTTTAGGAAGAACCCTAAAAACTTGAATCATCTTTTACTTTCTTATACGTAGTATAAGGAAGTATTGTGATGATGAAAATTTTCGACCTCGAGATTTTTGCAGATGTCCACGTTTTGAGGTCTCCTGATACCAAAAAAGTGGTTTTTAAAAAATGTCTGTGTGTGTGTCTGTCTGTCTGTCTGTCTGTCTGTGTGTCTGTGTGTGACCACGATAGCGGTCAAACCGCTGGAGATATCAATTCCAAATTTTGTATTTACGTGTATAATCTCCCTCTTGAGATCTGATTAGTTTTTCAGTAAAATCGGTAGACCGGAAGTAGCAGTTTACTTCAGTGAAAAATACGAATTTTGCCAATATTTCGTCAAATACTAAGTTTATGCAAATTTATAAAGAATTCATATATACTTAAAATTAAAATTGAGGACAATTTTATTTAAAAAGTTTTTCGAAATTCCTACCGGAAGTAGGTCTTTTACTCTTATCGAAAATCGGTTTTTTGCGAATATTTCGCAAGTCAAGCTTTTTAGACAGGTACGTTACGTGTATAAAAGTATTTAAAACATGGTTTTCAATATCTTTTGTATAAAAAAGATTTCAAAATTCGGACCGGAAGTAACATTTTTACTCTTACCGAATAGCGATTTTTGGCAAATATGTCGTAAATTATGCATTCTATATATATTTATAAAGAGTACAAAAGTATTTAGAGTTATATTTGCAATATTTTTTGTATACATGAAATTTCAAAATTCGGACCGGAAGTAGCACCTTTACTCTTAGCGAGTAGCACTTTTTTTCGAATATCTTGCAAAGTATGCATTCTATAGCGATTTATTAAGAGAAGAAAAGTACTTAGAATAGGATTTTGAATAAGTTTTGTATAAAAAAATTCTTAAGATTGTATAGTTTGAAACGCTCATACGTATAAGAAAGTCGTGTGGTGGCCACACCTCATTTTTTTGTAGTTGCAAAACAGTTTAAAAAGTATATTATTGGAATATCTGTAATGATAAAATAGAATCGTTTAAATATAGGGAGACATCAGAAAAAGAAATAAAAACATCACTGAATCAGAGAATTATAGAAGAATCTAAATCAGATTTCATTAATTCGGTAGCGATTGTAAAGAACGCGATGGATCATTAATAATACTAGCTAATGGAGAAAATGCCCCGAAGGGGGCAGAAAAAGGGGTGAATATACTTAAGCAAAAAGGCCCCCAGTATGTAAAAGAAGTGTACAAGTGATATTTTCATCAGCACATTAAGAAGAGGATTTAACTGCTGAATTGTGCTATAGTCTGATAACTTGGAAAAGATATTTTCACCAAACAGTGTCTATTCCGCAGCCGAGCAAGTTATGGGCAAAATGTTGAAGCTGGATTTATTTTAGTCATGCTTTAGTTGATTATCAATCAGCTATGAGAGACTAATAATGCAAAATAAAGCTTTCCCAACGTGTAACTACACTGAGAGCTGTTATGTAAATTATGCATTTACATCATAGCATAGTTTGGCGTGACTGGTTTGTTGATTCCTTAAAGGTTAGAAAGTCAAATAAAGCTGGAATTGGTTAGAGGCAAATGCGAGGCTGTGAAATATACATTGTTTGGTGAAAATATTTTTTCCAAGTTATGAGACTATAGCACAATTCAGCAGTTAACTCATCTTTTTAATGTGTTGATGAAAATAACACTTGTACATACGTTTTCGTGCTTGTACACTTCTTTTTCATACTCGGGGCCTTCTTTCTGCCCTTTTGAAGAATTTTCTCCATTAGCTAGTACGATGGCGACCTGTAATGTTTCCGGAATCGGCAAGAGATGGCGCACGACGGTTGAAGTGAATTTATTAGTCGGCAAGGGCACCCCTTTTTATAGCAACTGTCAAAATTTCAGACGTCTACTGTCAGTAGTTGTTATTTAAGAGTGTGTTTTGTGGAGCAAGTCAGGTGGTTTCGCAACAATGGATAAAACCGAATTTCGTGCAGTGATAAAACAATTCGAAATATTTTGCTAGAGGTTCATGGCGGATCTACTCCGTCATTTTCGACCATCAGCTTCTGGGTGAGCGAGTTCAAACGTGGCCGCGCAAGCACAAGTGATGAACCACACAGTGGACGCCCAAAAACCGCTACCAACGATGAAATGGTCGACAAGATTCATGATGTCATGTTAGCTGATCGGCGATTGAAGCTGAAAGAGATAGCAGAGGCAAAAGGCATCTCAAAAGATCGCGTTGGCCATATCCTACACGAAATTTCGGGAATGAAAAAGCTTTTGGCGTAATGGGTACCGCATTTGCTCACACCAGAGCAAAAACAAAATCGGGTGACTGTTGCGGAAGAGTGTCTGGCCAGGATTCAACGCAATCCAAGAGATTTCTTCATGCGTTTCGTAACCGTGGATGAGACTTGGATCCGTCACCACATACCGGAGACCAATGAACAATTGAAGCAGAGCACTTTTCCGGGCGAATCAGCTCCGAAGAAAACAAAGATCATTCCATCGGCGGGTCATGGCGACCATTTTTTTAGGATTCCCAAGGTGTGATCCTCATCGACTATCTGCAGAAGGGAAAGACGATCACGGGGCAATACTACTACAGCGATTTATTGACCCGATTCGATGCAGTATTGAAGGAGAAACGGCCTCGTTTGCAGCGGAAAAAAAGTGCTTTTTCACCACGACAATGCACCGGCTCATTCATCCCGCATCGTCTTGTCCAAATTAAATGAGGTGCTTTACGAATTAGTTTCTCATCCTCCATATTCACCGGACCTAGCCCCCAGCGACTTCTTCCTATTCCCAAACCTGAAAAAATCACTGGCAGGAAAGAGATTTGCCTCAAATGAGGTGGTCATCGCCGCTACAGATGGCTATTTTGCAGACCACGAAACATCCTACTTTTCCGACGGCTCGAAGAGACTGGAGCACCGTTTGAAAAAGTGTATATTGATCTTCGAGGAGACTACATTGAAAGAAAAACATAAAAAACCACACCAATACCGTGTTCTTCTTGTCGATATTTCAGGTCGCCCTCGTACATACCTTTTCAGTGACAATTAAAGCCTTACCTCAAATAATATAATCCAAATAATGTCTTGCAATTGAAATGAATAATTTAAATGCAGTAATTAATTTAAGAAATGCCCAAATGTCAATAGGATTTTCCTTAGACGCCTCTTATTTACAACACAGGAACTAACTGTTAAATTAAAAACTAAATAAAGTGCTTAAATTTAAATCCTTCAATGGTAGCACAATATGATTAATCTAAATGCGAAAGGGATATATCATTTCATGATAAGAAAATATAAAATAAATAAATAAAAATATTTTCACATTAAACACATCAGTTGCAATATAGGTTATATTTTGGGGGGAGGCGGGGCAATATAACGGAACTTAACGTTATTTTTAATTTTTATAATAACATTATTTTAATAATAACATTCAGTGATTAAGGATAGTTTTTAGGAGGTTTTTTAGTGTTACGACTCATTATTATTATTATTATTAACTATTAAACTTAATAACTACTGATTAATTTTAATTTTTTTTCTGATTTCTGGAGGAGAGGCCCGGCCCCCCTGGGCTTCTTACATATACGCCTCTGGAACATATATTATGATCACATTATTCAGACTCCGTAGAATTTTATTTTTAGATTTTATTTTTTCATTCTCTACACATTTTTCCCATTTGCAAGTGTTTCAATTATTATTTATTTTTCAATAAATAATCTTATTTTCCAAACTTATTCTATTATCTATTTATTTTGTGGAAAGATTCGCGGAAATTTGGATATAATCAAAATGTAGTGAAACTGACATATTTTAATTATCAATGATCTCAAGAAAGCAGTAATATTGGATTAAAAATATCAAAATTGACATTTAAAGAAATTAATTTTGTAGTTTTCAAGATTGACGACTATATTCAAACATTTCTCTCACTTCTTTTTAAACCAAAATAATAATTATTATTGTATTTTTCTTCTGTCCAAACATATTCTAACCTTTACTATATTACATATTATGACAAATAATCATAGTCTAATACATTTCTTTAATTCCATCTCATATTCCGAAATACTTTCTAATAAATTTATGCCTTTGATATATCATTTCTAATCTTAGCACTGTCACTGTCGTTATAATATTGAATTTAATCTTTCAAAATGATGTTGGTAATGAAAATGTGATATTTTACCTTTTATATATTATCATTGAAAACTATTAATATATCTTTAAAAATTGATATTTTATACTATAACAATATATACTGCTTTTACAATTGTAACAAAATAATTAAAAATCAGAACTTAAAAAGTAAACAATCAGAAAGTGCTTTCCATTCGAAGTAGTATAATTTTCGTTTATTTTACACTAAATACTTCTCATTTATTAAATGGATGTGTCATTATGTCCTAGTTATGTCTCTATTTGTATAAACATTGAAGATCTAGTACCCATAGGATTCTTATTCATTTTCCTATCTACTTTTAAATTTCCTAAAATTATTAAGATTTGGGCCTAAAGAATTGCACCCAGAAAAGATTTTGTCAATATCCGAGAAATCTCTTGTGTTTGTCATCACGTGTATAATGTCTTTAAGCGATGTTTACCGACCGTGTGAGTATGCAACCCCGGTGTCTGTCGAGTGTAGCCGGTTTTACTGTATATCCAATCCCCCGCTATGTGTACGGTCGTCGATATCGAACATATTAAGGAGGAAGAACTTGCTGCGGCAGTCGATTTTAATAAGTAATAACGTCTTGGAATTAGATATTATTAGTCTTTTATTTTGACGAGACAGTTGAATTTTAGACATTCCGATTTTCATTTGATATGATTATTCCATTTTTTACGCGATCATTTTCTCACCCTGTATATACGATGAACGAACAAAAATCGTATCATCTTCAGCACGAAACGTCCTCGAAATAATCGCGATCGCTACTTTCAGTGTCCCAACAGCAATGTCGTACGTTTGTCTCTTCGTTGCGCAAAAGTCAATAATAAACGATGTCGAGTTCGCGCTGAGCACACAAGGCGCTCTCTGCCTGGCACAATGTACACTTCGCACACGAAATAAATGTGTGAGAAACTTCGGTCGTGTCTTCCCTAGACCTCCGCTACAAGATGCTCAACCTACTTCTTGTCCCGTCCATATATTAAACGAAGACAATAATAACTAACACATCGCCTCTATTACTATTACTCCACATCAGTGTATGTATGTTTGTATGTACAACGTGTCTTTGTGTATGTTTTCTATTACTGTTACCATCTCTTCTTTAGTGAATGTCTTCAAATGATGCAGGTAGCGTATCATCCTTCACGGGATTTATGGATGCAATGGCGTCGCTTTTATGTGTGTGTGTTTATACAATATCGTACAAAAGTTCTTTTTTTTTATTGGCAACCATGAACTTTCACAACTTGTCTAAATTGGGACAATAACTAACATTATTAGATAAAGAACATATCCAAGGCTGTCCAGGGGCAATCATAGATACTGCGTGAACGTTTTACTGCACTCATTTTCATTCTGGAATCGTACTCGCAGCTATATACATCGGGGTTCTTGAATTCACAAAAGTGTAGTAATTCTCGAAGTTGTTCAATCTTATATGGCTGTTTTCAAATCAAGTGGAATTTAATATTACGACAACAATTCACCCATTTCTTTTGTTTTATTAACTCTTTTCACTGCAATATTGCAGCCTTATTTTATTTTCTGGAAGCACCCTATGTGAGTGTAGATTTTGCAGTGTTTTCCTCAGTAATTGCCGAATGCGAAGAGGCGCATACATATCTCGCACCACAGGCACATAATAATAGTTTATAATTGGAAATAACTCTGCAATTAATACTTAGATGAGAAAAATCGTTGGAATGTCAATTTGGAATTCTTTAGGGTTCCGATATTCTTTCTTCCAAACGTAACCACATAAAATGTCACCAGAAAGTATAATATTACCCTCTTTGCGGACAGTGAAGTGAATAAGATCGTTGTTTATATCAGTGTTATTTCTGGTGACTGATGGTGACCTGTACTGATTACAAAAGCAGCAAAATAAGGCAAGAAGAATTAGTTTGACTTGAATAATAATAATAATATTTATTGTTCAAATGAAATGCGCAAGTACAGCTGCTATCCTAAACGCGAGTCAGTCAAGGCCTCACTACACTCGACCAATAGAACAGTTTGTATATTGCTTTCTCGTACTAACTCATACAAAGTCTCGATGTCGTCGTTTTATCACACAGTAAATGCATCCGCAGCTCACCGGCAAGCACTTGGTAGATAGTTGTAAACTTATGCATAATGTGAACAAAGGTCCAAAATTAAATTTGTTATAAATATTAGAAATTAAAAAATCAATTCAAAGAAAAGAGAAAGTAACGAACACACACACAGATTTTACAAACACACACCCACACTCATAATAGACATTTATGTACAAAGAGGCAATGAACACAACGGCATATACATATAACACCCTTCACACAAATTGACCTGTCAGTTAAGCTCAAAAATGGTATAAAGTTACTGAATAAAAATTGTGGAAAGTTTTCAAGTGTATTATTTTTATTTTTATTAGACATACAATTAAATAAGCTGCAAATCGAAAGGAGATACAACTATTTTTATTAATAATTTAAATATATAGATACACATTTAAATGATGTTCATTTCAGCTGATTGATATGTTGCAGGTATTTATAATATTATTAATTAAGGATTTTAGAGAAATGAATATAAATAATCTAAGTGTATGTAAATATAGCGTTTTGCTATTAACGATATATTATTATTATTATTATTATTATTATTATTATTGAACTTGATATTCGTTACAAATACAACAGAATTTCAGTAGTCACAATTTAACAAACAAATACGCCGGTGTTTTTTTCAGATATTGTCCACGCACTTTGGTCATACGCGACTCCCTTTAAAACGAAATTGTGCGCGGCAAAAGTTTTTGCTGGCGGGCTTTTAGCGTCCCGGTTATATGTTTGTTTAGAAATTCTTAGAAATAAATGTAGTGTTTCATCTTCATATATAGACTACAAGAACACATGCGTTTTACACTAATAAAAAAGTGCTTTTGTTCAGTGGTGAATATAATAGACTATACCGTATGTGTCAATTTTCATTAGCTATAGGGATTCAGTGTTTACATGCGATTTATACGTATACAAATAATACGTGGCAACGTGTCCGTCACCAATCCCGGCAACAATCGACATACAACGATTTTATCCGATGTCCCCACCAGTTTTTGCATTCAATCTTTAGTTGCGAACATGTTGCGATCTAGTCTGCAAAAGCCGTCTTATTACTGGAACGGGAAACATCAAATGGCCGCCGCGATCTCCCGATCTAGCAATATATTATTATTTTCAGAATCCTTTTTTATTTACCTTATTTTTAATTTTATTAGAATTACGCTTTTGTTTGTGTCATGCAGCGTGAACGCAGCTTAATAATTCTCTGCATTTACTGAAAGGAAAAAAAATAAATCCTTGCAACTCGTAAATATTATTTCTAAACGCATTACAAACATCCAAGCCGGTGGTCGAATAGGTACTGCTAACTCTAACTTGAGCTTGTATCGGTCGCGCTGGTATTGGAGAGGAAAGTAGGGATGCCATGTTGTCACGTATTGCATGAATTAATCGCCTATGGCTAACGAAAATTGACACATGCTGTATAGGTTTTTGTTTAAAATTTTGTAAACAATAAATGCACTGGTGTTTTAGTTTCTTATACATAGTATAAAGAACTATTGTAATGAAAATTTTCAACCTCGAGATTTATGAAGATATCCACGTTTTGTTTGAAGTTCCCTGATACCAAAAAAGTGGTTTTTAAGAAATGTCTCTCCCTGTATGTCAGTGTGTGTGTGACTACGATGTCGGTCTAACCGCTACAGCTATCAATTCGAAATTTTATATTTAGGAGTATACGTGTTGTTCCTGTGTGTTGGTGTAGTTAACAGGAACTAATTTGGCTTCATTTAACTTGATGCGCTATTTCTTACTCAAATTATGAACTCGGTTAATTCATGTTTGGACTTTGCAGCAGCTTCTTTATAGTTTATATTTCCATAGTCATAATTTTTCACTCGACTCCCTCTTGACATCTGATTAGATTTTCAGTAAAATGAGTAGTAGTTTACTTCAATGAAAAAATCGATTTTTTACAATATTTCGCAAGTCATGCTTTGACAGGTGCGTTACGAGTATAAAGGTATTTAAAACTTAATCCCCGATACCTTTCGTATAAAAAAAATTTCAAAATTCAGACAGAAGTAACACTTTTACTCGTATGGAATAGCGATTTTTTGCAAATATATCGTAAATTATGCATTTTATATACATTTATCAAGAATACAAAAGCTTTTTGGGTTGGATTGGAATTTTTTTTTTTGTATTAATGAAATTTCAAAATTCGGATCGGAAGTAATGCTTTTACTCTTAGCGAGTAGCACTTTCTTTCGAATACCCCGCAAAGTAGGCATTCTATAGATATTTATTAAGAGAATAGAAGTACTTATATAAGATTTTGAATAATTATTATATAAAAGGATTCTTTGGTTTATTTGTCTAAGAAGATAAAACTTTTAAAACAATTTAGAACAATTTTATTTTAAACGCTCATACGTATAAGAAAGTCGTGTGGTGACCACACCTCGTTTTTTTCAAAAATATCGACGGCGCATATTGTCCTTCAACAATTTGCATTGCACTAAATTGAAAGTTTGCGCCGTAAGTTTTGGTCTGGTAAGAAGTTGATATTAAATAACTTTTTTTGTTTATAACTTAATAACAAATTAATGCGCCGGTGTTTTTTCTTCAGATATCGACGGCGCATATTAGGCGCAACATTTTGGCACTAAAAAGAACATTTGCGCCGCAAGTTGTGGTGCTAACTTCACGCACCTATATATCTGTATTTGTTTATAACTTCATAACAATTAAGTGTTTCGGTGTTTTTTCTTCAGTTATCGACCGCGCATGTTGTGCGCCAACGATTTGCACTACATTGAAAGTTTGCGCCGGAAATTTTGGTCTGGTAAGAAGTTGATACTAAATAACTACTTTTGTTTATAACTTTGTAACAAATTAATGCGCCGGTGGGTTTTCTTCAGATATCGACGGCGCATATTAAGCGCAAACTTTTGGCACTAAAAAGAACTTTTGCGCCGCAAGTTGTGGTGCTAACTTCACGCGTGAAGTTGGCACCAAAAAATGTTTTTGTTTATAACTTTGTAACAAATTAGTGCAACGGTGTTTTTTCTTCAGATATCGACGGCGCATATTGGGCGCAACAGTTTGTCACTAAAAAAAACATTTGCGCCGCAAGTTGTGGTGCTGGCGTAAAGTTGGCACCAAAAAACTGTTTTTGTTTATAACTTTGTAACAAATTAATGCGCCGGTGTTTTTTCTTCAGATATCGACGGCGCATATTAGGCGCAAACTTTTGGCACTGAAAAGAACATTTGCGCCGCAAGTTGTGGTGCCAACTTCACGCACCTCTCCTAACACACAAAGCACACTCCAGAATGTAGAGACCGGTGAGCAAATATTTCCCTGCACGAGTCAGTGAGGCCCAATTTAAAAACCGCACAAAGACATTTTTTTTGTAAAATGAATGGTTTTCTCACATCCACACTGTTCCCCCAGAAGACCAAACTCTACCGCAACCGCGATTCGACGTAAGCTCGGTACTCGCACAAACTGACTTCACCGTTCACTCAGCCACAAATAATCCTAAGAGCATAGTTAAATGGGGTAATCTTCTGAAATAGATAGTGTATATGGGACTTCCAATTTATTTGTGAATCGACCTTTATGCCGAGAAACATTGCGTCGGAAGACTAGGTGAGCACACTGTCTCCATAGTTTATAGTAAGACTCTCCTGGTATGAAACAGCAAAATGGATGATTTGGGTCTTGTCCACATTCAATTCAAGATCATTTGCTCTAAACCACGAGCTGATAGAGGACAATGCACGTACAATGGTTTCCCTTGAGTTATTTATTTCAGTTGATCTTATTGTTAATGAGACGTCATCTGCAAATAAGACCATAGGATGTTTGAATACCAGTGGTAAACCATTTGTGTAAATTAAGAATAGCAAGGGCCCCAGTATGGATCCTTGTGGTACATCCCTGCTACCAGTGAGCCACTCGGACTTAATTATGGTTCCTTCTTCATTCACCGCTACAACACTTTGTCTTCTGTTTTCCATATAAGATTTAATAAGCCGCCAACAATTTCTTCTAAATCCCAAGTTGTCCAATCTCTCCAAAAGCACCATGTGATAAACACTATCAAAAGCTTTCGACAAATCCATAAAAATTACAGCTACTTGCTCTTTATTTAACCAGGCATCAAGTATCTCGGAAATCACTTGAAACATGGCCGAACATGTCGATTTTCCCGCCTGATAACCATTTTTTCTATCTGTTATGAGTTTATGTTTCTTGATAAACCCATTCATTCTTCTATATATCAGTTTTTCAAAACCTTACCTATATTTGAAATGAGTGCTATAGGCCTGTAATTTGTAATATCCGATTTTCAAAGCATCCGGGAAAGTCGAGGTCGGGAAACATCTATTGATGATATGACATAATGGATCAGCTAGATGCACTGCGACGGCCTTTAGCACGGGAACAGATATTTCATCATATCCCTGGACATGGTATTCTTAAAAATCCATAATGACATTGAAGACCTCTGACGGTGTCGTAGGATCCATAAAACAGGTCTCCTTAAGGCTGGACGCCCGCTTCAAGCTGAGTTCGATTTGAAAGAGGCGTACCACTGCTTTTCGTGCAAATGTAAATAAAAGACAAATGTTTAAGGGTCCGCGTGCTCTGTCTTATGCTGAGGAAAAAGATAGAGAAAAGAACTTGTCACCTAATCTAATCTGCCTGTAATTTATGGCTGCGTTATGGTCTCAGATAATCGCCGGTTGGCCGACACGTTTGGCAATCGGGAAGCAACCGCCCCTAAATTATACAATCTATATTTTCTCAAACACACAAAAAAAGTGAAGCTGGATATGTAAAATCACCTGCCGGATTCAAATTTTGAGTTGGAAAATAAAATCGAAATCGCAAAAAGGTCGAAAAATCGTTTTTTTGTGTAAATTTTAAAATTTTCATTTTCTTCAATTATTAATACTTATCTCGTGATATCTCAGCAATGCAGAGAGCTAGGGATCTGTTTTTTTTAAGGTTATACCCTAAAGTATTTGGATGATACTAGTGTTTTCGATTTTTCTTTATGGTGTGTAAATTTTATAAAAAAAAAAAGTTTTAGTAGATCACCAATTTGTGTAAGATGTTTTTCAGCTATCGAGTAACTAATCTTATTTTTCAGAATTTACCCATATATATGTGAAACAAAATAAAGCCAACATTCCAAAATTATTTTTTGTGCAAGAAATAAATTTCTAGATCGTTTCAGAAGCAAATTATTGCGAGTCAAATATAATAATTATACTCTCTGCCCGCAAGCCGTGTGAGTCCTAGCATGGTATAGCGTTAGGGACGGGAAGAGATATTGCTTTTACTTTCTGATACGTAGTATAAGGAAGTATTGTGACGCTGACACTGTATATGTACACTATATTGTATAGAAAATATCAACGGTTTCGATAAAATAATGTCCGAGTAACGATTACTTTCTTAACATACACCGATCTCAGAAGTATTTTACAAGCTGCGTAGAAACTGCCCGAAATGGTAGGCGGAGCTACCTCTTGACGCAATGTGCGAGCGTACCACATACTCTATTTGATTTCAGTGAATTTCGCCCAAATTTCAAAATTTTGTTTTCCGTTTCGTGACCTTATTTTTAAAAATTAAGAAAAAATGAAATTTATGTATTGCTGTTGAGTGTTACATAATGTTAAATAAAGGCTTGTTTTTTGAAATTTCTTACATTTTTATTTCTATTTAGGGCCCTTTGGACAATTTCGTAGAAATTACGATTTATCCATTGAAAAGCATTTTTTTCTTAAATTAGCGTGTAAATTCGGTAAGGTTTTCATGAAAAATACGATTAGGAAATGGGAAAAACGATTTCGAGGCCGGGCGTATAGCCTTAAGGGAAATTTCTTCAAGTTGAGTTGGCTTTCTCTCATCAATATTGGCACTCATACTCAGGAAATATTTGTTGGAGTAGTCTAAGATCACTTCGTGTATTCCATCAACTTTGACAGAAGCAAGAAAATTTCTCTGACTCCTATTTTGCCCTGCTAAGTTATTTACCAATCATGTTGCCTTACTTGTATTATTCGATAAAGGAATGTAATTTGAATTGTTTTCCGTTTTAGCGTTCTTAATTTCACACTTTACATAATTTGCATAATTTATATAGAGTTCTTTAGATAATCTGTTTTCGATGTAACCCTCGTATAACTGCCTTTTAATTTTACACTTTTTTTGAGTTCTTCAGTTAGCTATGGATTCGTTTTTTTTTCTTGTTGTTTTGATAATAACTTTGGAATTGATAGCTAAAGCCGTTTGACCGCTATCGTGGTCACACACACACTGACTCAGAGAGATAAAGAGAAATTTTTTTAAAAAACATTTTTTTGGTATCTGGGGACTTCAAAACGTGGACATCTGCAAAAATATCGAAGTCGAACATTTTCATTATCACAATACTTCCTTATACTACGTATAAGAAAGTAAAATAGGTTTAACGCTAAACAAAGAGATTTGAATCACTCCTCTTTACTGTCTTTCTAAATTTGTAAAAACACCCCTTCTCTGAACCCCTGAACGTGAAATATATAACGCTGTAATCATTACTCTGTCATCACCTGATGAAGCTAAAGTTTGGCGAAACAATATTGTAGTGAACAATAAAAATTATTTGAAACTATTTTTACGATAACTATTTATTTAACTATATATACATATATGCATTTAAACTAGTGCACAATGGTGTATGTATGTTTGTGTAAATTTCCTTACCCATCTATCTCCTCTTTTGTGGTGAATGGTTTCAGAAGATCATCCTTCGAAAATTAACGACTCCAAACACAAAATTTATGTTTGTATTTCGCGAAGAAAGAAAATACTCTTGCAGCGGGAGGGAGCACTGCAAAGTTACGATGATTTCGAAACAGTACCGTGTTGTTATTGCTACTATTAGAGGCTGGTGACGATAATGAAGATTATGTGTGATTGTTGTCTTGTGTAAGTGAAGGTATTTACTTTGAGACAGCAGGGACCTTCCCTTTTCTATATATACAAGATGTGTTCTCACCATAACTACGTTTCGTATGTATTTCTTTCTGTTCGCGCACACAGAGCAGACGAATATGGTAGGTCGGTATTTATTTGTTAGATGTGGAGCAGATGGATTGTCTTACGAAAACCGTCAAGCCGATGTGATTTAGCAATCTTATTTATGAACCGTGTTGCGTTGATGTTGAATGATGACGTTTCGCCTTTTTTAAAAAGGAATTACGACGGTTAATTGAGTTATTAAATTTATCTTGAGAATATCTTCGCCGATAAAGGTACATTAAATTCATTCCTTAACGACGTTTTATAGTTTTTCAGAGATTAATCGACAACTGTTTTTCGTATAACGAAGACGCAAACATTTGCAACACAGCAAGTCAGTATATTAATAAGAGAATTGCTTATAGATAACATGTTAACAAAAATTTGAAGCCAATACACATGCAGTTTACTCAATAATAAAATTAAGCCTTTCGAGAAAATAATTCTGATACAATATGTTTCAACAGCATAAATTAACGAAAAATAGATATTTACAAGGTGCCTGTCACGCAGATTTGACAAGCTACGATAGGAAAATTGGTACATTTTACTTTCTTATACGTAGTATAAGGAAGTATTGTGATGATGAAAATTTTCGACCTCGAGATTTTTGCAGATGCCCACGTTTTGAGGTCCCTTGATACCAAAAAAGTGGGTTTTAAAAAATGTCTGTGTGTGTGTCTGTGTGTTTGTGTGTCTGTGTGTGACCACGATAGCGGTCAAACCGCTGGAGATATCAATTCCAAATTTTGTATTTACGTGTATAATCTTCCTCTAGAGATCTGATTAGTTTTTCAGTAAAATCGGTAGACCGGAAGTAGCAGTTTACTTCAGTGAAAAAATCGAATTTTGCCAATATTTCGTCAAATACTAAATTTATACAAATTTATAAAGAATTCATATGTACTTAAAATTAAAATTGAGAACAATTTTATTTAAAAAGTTTTTCGAAATTCCTACCGGAAGTAGGTCTTTTACTCTTATCGAAAATCGGTTTTTTGCGAATATTTCGCAAGTCAAGCTTTTTAGACAGGTACGTTACGTGTATAAAAGTATTTAAAACATAGTTTTCAATGTCTTTTGTATAAAAAAGATTTCATAATTCGGACCGGAAGTAACACTTTTACTCTTACCGAATAGCGATTTTTGGCATATATGTCGTAAATTATGCATTCTATATATATTTTTTAAGAGTACAAAAGTATTCAGAGTTATATTTGCAATATTTTTTGTATACATGAAATTTCAAAATTCGGACCGGAAGTAGCACTTTTACTCTTAGCGAGTAGCACTTTTTTTCGAATATCTTGCAAAGTATGCATTCTATAGCGATTTAATAAGAGAATAAAAGTACTTGGAATAGGATTTTGAATAAGTTTTGTATAAAAAAATTCTTACGATTGTATAGTTTGAAACGCTCATACGTATAAGAAAGTCGTGTGGTGGCCACACCTCATTTTTTAATTTGTTGTCATTTTATTTTTGGAAACACGTGCCACACCATCTTCTGGTGATATCCTCAGTTGTTCTCTTAGTTATCGGCATACGGAAGGGGTTGTGTTATATTTGTATTTCTTCTATTATTATTATTAGTTCTCTTACCGCTCAACTTGTGTTTCTAAATTTGTTTAACTAATTTTTAAATATTGTACGTTCCGTAACCTTCATTTATTTTGTTTCCTTTTGATTTAATGGTATAACGTCAACTTTTATTTAGGATCATAGGCCTGGAAATTGCGGACGACTCCTCAGTCGAGCGTACGACCGATAAAATTCATTTCTTGTCTTGGGTTGCAATCGTCGAAGCACCGATTCCACGTGCCGATATTCCTTTTGAATACTCGCATATTTGATGTGTACTGCTGCAATACCTTATTAAATGGGATAAGAAGCGAAAGTTAAATATTTATTTCGTCGGGCTTGATTTTGTTGAGAAGAAATTGCGGATATATATTCCAAGTGATTAGTTAGCTGGAGTTCAGTTAACGTTGACTTGGGTAAGCTGCTCTCTTATTTAATCTCCGTGGGTACGTTATTAGTAATCTAATTGTCGTTTATTTAGTGTTTATTTTCCTGTTGTCCGATTACCATTATTAAGCGGCTGTTACTTGGGCGACCATTTTGTCTCCTTTCAACATCTGCCAGTTATATATTTTAGAATAAAAAGGACGCTTCCGATTTTGAGTTTTGCTACTTAACTAAGGTCGTGTAAAGCCAGTTAATTCTTCAATTAATGACTACAAAAATAACTCATTACTGTTAACTTGCAATTTGAATGTAAAGGATGATTTGTGTTGTTGTGAAATGCATAACGGAACCTTAGATTAATTTGTGTTGAGGTTTTCAGACTAATTTAATTTTTAGAATATATGAGGGTAGGATATTCTCTAATTAAACGTGGTGTTATTTTCCTTCAATGTAGTGTTGATCAGCCACGCGCATTACTTTAAACATTAGATTCTTTCATCTGTTTATTGTGATTTGTGGATGAATTAATTTATTACTTGTCAGTTTAATTTTACTTGCCTTGCAATACTCTTGCTGTAATCCTTTAATGATCAATTTTAAATATAAATTTTGCATTTATTTATCATGCGAGCTTAACGATTAATCCTTTACATTTCGTTTTTTTTGTGCTCCTAATTTCTTGTTTTGAAATACATATACATACAGTAGAACCTCGAAGGTTGGTGTCTAAATATATTTTCTAGTATAAGAAGAAATTGTAACAATTGAAATGGACGAAAGTCTTCTTGCTTTTTTTTTTGGTTCTAATATTATCTAAATTTATTCTTCTTATCATTGTTTTTAACTCTTCCCTTTAGGAGTTGTGCCCGTATTTTTTTTTTTTTTTGTAAATCTATAAGACCAGTTCTGTACTGGTTATCTTACTCTTTAGGTTTGTTTAATTTAATTACATATAATATACAGAGGAGAATTTAAAATTTCAGAGTCATAATTAAATTTTTAAATAATTGCAATATCAAATGAATATACAGGGGATCATAAAAATTTGAATATATTAATTTATCGTAATTTTACGAAATTATTTCACGTCTTATACTATGACGCAAACTTCGATTTGAATATTAAAAGAAATTTCTGATCAGGCGTAATAGTCATATTATTTATTTTAACTCTCTTAATAGTATTTTTTATATATAAATCTTGATAGTTTACGTTGTAAAAAAATTCAAATTAGTTTCAATACAATTGTTGCCTTTAATAAATGCACATGACTTCTTTACGTAATTATAAAGTTTTAGACTTATTTTTATCGCTTAATTCGCAATTAATAATTACGTCTCTAGCATCTACAATGGCTACCCCAAGCTTGTTTTATCACCGCCAGTCATTTAACACATAATGACATAGACAAAGAATAGATTAAGAGATAAGCAGTAAATAATTAGAATACTCCACCCACGCGAAAACATCGAAGTCTTGAGATTCTGATTAATACCGATCTACAGACATTATGCATTTCATAGTACATAACATGTTAAAATGGTGTCTTTAGATAAATTTAGAGATAATGGTAGGGACGTAAGTACCCAATTAATTTTAAAATTCTTAATTTCAATTATTAGAAGCAGCTAATATTACTGTACGAACTACCTTCTCAAATCTATATATTTTGTACTTTTTTTTTTTACAAAAGTAAACGAACACTTTGATCAACCCCACGTCGTCCTTCAAAGACTAACGACGTTCTTTTAGCAATTCTCGTCACGTAATTACGAACAAATCAGCTCCCCAAGAGTGCACATCAGAGACGAGAACGTATTGACAAACTGCCAGCGAAAAAATTCGTCCAACACGCCACTCGGTACTTGTATATTATCCCGCAGAGGACTCGTTATAATCGGATAGACCGAGCTAACAGCAAATTGTCGCCTCTTAGAACTGCGTGCGTTCTCGCATTTACTATACCATCGACCAGATTTACGACAGTGCCCGGCTGCATTTCTCCGTTTGTGTTTACAAAACAATCTCGTTTGAAAATCAGTGATTTGAAAGTCCTACTGAGATTGTCTAATATCCATCTGATTAAGATCTGATGCTAATTAAGATTTCTATAAACGGCCTGACGATTCTATATTAGGCAATTTAGATTTTTTCTTTTGATTCTTTACCAGCTTTCTTCATACGGGAGTGCGTGTGTGTGTGTCACTTTTGTAAACTTTTCCACGAACCAGGAGGCTGTAATAATGGCCGTGTGCCGAGTTAGGTTGGTACGTGCTCGCAAATGCTGATCATGTCGGCGGTGCTTTTCGTTTATTTCAGAAATATTGCCGATAGATTGCAATCGTAATTGGATTATTGCGGCGATTGTGCCGTTCCAATTCAATTGATATCTCAGTAGATTTTCATGCGGTAATAGTTTAAGTTGCCCTATAGTAATTTTACGTTGTAAGTTAAGACTTGGCGAATTGGAAACGAAATTATTTAAACTAGTGACCGCAGAGTGGTCGAAATTCGATCTTTTTATTTAATTAATTTGGTATATTTGGAAGTTTGTAACACATATTATACTACATAAATTTCATCTTTCTGCACTCCAAAGCTTTTTCTTCACGTATTAATATGTAGATATTTAACAATGAATGCTTTATTTTATTTTACTTAATGTATTAGTAATACATAGGTACTATATACTCGTATAAATTTCTTAGTCCTTGTTCACAATGGACATGAGACATAAGCTGAACGTAACATAAACGTAACGCGTAAAGTTAAACGTATGAGAAACCAATGCACCTATCCACAGTGGCCGTAGTGCTTATGTCAGCTTATGTTATGTTTACGTATTCCTTACGTGTGAACGTAAGAAATACATAAAGTTGAAATAAATTCAACTTTATGTTTTTCTTATGTATTTCTTACGTATAATTTTAGTAAAATAAGCTTTTTGAAGTTTCACAACTTAAACCGATTGGTAACTATATAATAAAAAACGCGGGAGACCTATATGTTGGTGCTATTTAGAGGTTTGTTCCAACATACAGTTCTGAACGGTTCTAGAACTAGTGCGCATATCATTTAAGAAAAAGACAGTTCGGACCATGCAGTTCTGGAACTACAAATTCTGAGAACTAGTAGTTCAATGTTCGGTCTTTCAAATCGGCCACTGTGGATAGGTGCATTGGTTTCTCATACGTTTAACTTTACGCGTTACGTTTATGTTACGTTCAGCTTATGTCCTATGTCCATTGTGAACAAGGACTAAGAAATTTATACGAGTATATAGTACCTATGTATTACTAATACGCAAATGCGGTCGGCTGATATATTTACTTCTAGATCATTCATATATATTATGAACAGTAGTGACCCAAGGATAGACCCCTGAGGTACGCCTTCTGTTACATCCATTATATTTATTATTATTATTATTATATTCTAATATTAGCGCGATATTCTTTGATAACTGAAGTAGGTGATCAAACGAAAGTAAAGTAGGTATGTCTTATCTAACGTAATACTGAAGTAATTGAATACATATTTAAATATTCCATGCAAGTGCAGAATACTTCAAGCGATACCACCGAGCACATCAACTTATCAAATACGCACCTAGAGTAATTACTATAATAAAAATAATTACGTTAAAATATTCCGAACATAAAAATGCAGGCGCGTTACAGAAGCGCTGACGAAAAAAAGGACTTTCGTCAAGTTGAACAAATCCACACACCGATAATACCTATGCGGGATAGGTTGTAGCGGCAGTAATATAATAATGAACAGGCAGAAATGTAAAATCATGCGGTCTAATTTGAAAACGAAACCGTCTGGCGGGGTCCAATTAACATTTCAAAGCCACTGATTCCTTCATAATCTAATTGGTAGCTGTGAAATTCAACATAATGAATGACAAATCCTCGTTAGCCTATGGAAAAAGAGAACTAGGGTAAATCGAGAGCCACAAACCTTTCGAATTAATAACGTTTGATTGATTTATATGGTTTAAGTACGAAGGTGTGACATTTCTGACAATTATTTTGGCGTTATGTAATCGCGATCATCATCGTTGCGGTAGTATTATAAGTGATTGGAAAAATTAATTATTCGTGTGTTTCTCGGAAAACACATTACACAATCGTGCAGATAAAATTTCTAATTACAGGTGTGCGAGGATGAGTTGAAATATGACAGCTGATGATGAAAAGTAATAATTAATATTAGCTCAACAGTTTGAATGATCAGTAATGGAAAAAATTAAAACCAGGCGCCGCACAAAGGTCTTTTGTTAAATTCTAGGTGAGGAAAAAAATCGCAAAATTTATTATTATGAAATATATATTTCCAATGACTCTATCTTTAAAGAGAGACTTTGTAAAACCGTTTTTGTTTGTGTGCCAGAATTGACCCCACAAGCTTGACGTCACACAGGTGGGGTCGATTTCTTTTACTCTTATCGAAAATCAGTTTTTTGCGTATATCTCGCAAGTCATGCTTTCTAGGCAGGTACATTACGAGTATAAAAGTATTTAAAACATAATTTAAAGTATCTTTTGTATAAAAAAAATTTCAAAATTCGGACCGGAAGTAACACTTTTACTCTTACCGAATAGCGGCTATTTGCAAATATGTCGTAAGTTATGCATTTTGTATATATTTATCAAGAGTACAAAAGTATTTAGAGTTAGATTTGCAATGTTTTTTGTATAAATGAAATTTCAAAATTGGGACCGGAAGTAGCACTTTTACTCTTAGGGAGTAACACTTTTTTTATAATAGCTTGCAAAGTATGCATTCTAAAGAGATTTATTAAGAGAATAGAAGGACTTAAAATAGGATTTTGAATAATTTTTGTATAAGAAAATTCTTAAAATTCTATAATTTGAAACGCACATACGTATAAGAAAGTCGTGTGGTGCCCACGCCTAAATTTTTTTTGGAGCTGATTAAAGGAAATTAATAGCCATAGGCAAAAATGCTGTGGACCTAGATACATCGAAGATTTTCTTTTTATAGCATACTTCACCTTTGCGAGATCAACTTTATAATGTTGAGGTAAAATAATTTCTATTTATTTAGAAAAAATAAAATTATTTCAATCAATTTATATTTGTAGGTAAACCTTGATGAAGATGGTGAAATAAAAGTATTTTTTAGATCTCTGCTTAAAACAAGAAGACACCTTAAAGATATCTTGGAAAACGAAGGAGAGTCATCAATTGAATTTGATGAAAGTAACATGAATCGCCAGCAAAACAAAACCGCTTTAGATATTTTGTTTCCCAATGAGTAACTAGATTGTGCCAATGAATTCGATATATATTCTTGGAATCTTATATACCAAAAAACAAATAATTCGAATATATAAATATTTATCAAAATAAATATTTGAATACTGAAATTTGGGAAAAAAAACAACAGATGGCGTTTTAAGCTCACAACAATACCCACAGAATAATAGTCTATCCAATATTATTGAAACAAAATTAAAATTCTTACCTCAAAATTCAAATACTGCATGAAAATGGCTCAAAATTATCAAATAAACAAGTACATATTCGGTTACAAAACTTTGAAATAAATTATAATGCTTCATAAAATACTAAATAAGTTTTTAAATGTAACAACCTATAGGCCCTTTAGTAATCATAAATATTTTTGCAAGGCACGTGGAAGATAAAAGAAAAGCACATTTAGAAATGTGTTTTTGTAATCAAGATCGTAAAACACGATGCGGTAACACACCCACCCTCCATAAAAGAGAAGGCCATTATGATCATTGACGAATAATAATGTCTTATATGCTGGTACACTTTTTAAGAAATGCAGTGTCAGCATGTGTAAGATGTGAATAACTCTGTGGGACACTGCACATGTCAAACTGTAAAATTTATTGGTACGGGTAATTAAACGATATCCTGTTATTTACGTATGGCACGGGTGCTAACGTATCACCCTGCGGCACTCACCGTTCGTACACTTTATACAATTAAATCTCATAATCGTGCATAGAAAATAAAACCACATCCGCATGACTAATTTCACACGGTATTTAATGGTGTACGTGTGGCAAGAAAGTCAATTGAGATCGCATCGGATCGAGTCGACGGGAAAGATTTAAACAAAAACAATAAAGAAAAAAAGCAACAGAGAAATAAATACGTATAGGCCTTGTGCAAGCGTCCTACTAATTGCCGGAGAGGAATTACGACTTTTGAACATGACCATCAATAAATAAAAAGTGGCCGGCGGATGGATGATGATGATGAGAGATCGGCGAGGTCGCCGCATTGAGGCATCTTCCAAAGCGGAGGCGAATTGTCGTTCTATCATCGTTTGTACGAAGGCCGTCCGCCACGATCCGTTTCGGTTGCCATTCTATTATACAGGGTTATTTACAAATATTGATACTTTGATTTGTTATGGTTAATAAAAGTAGCTGACAATTTAATTTAATTTTTTAATAACTGTTGTAAACATGAGTGTACAGTTCTTACAATTTTTAGCTGAAGGCATAACCAAAAACTAAATTTTTCCACCACGTCTAGTAGACAAGCAATAATAATAATAATAATAATAATAGTATTTTATTGCCCAACAGATTACAATTCAATTACAGGACAATTTACAATTTATGCACTATACAAAAGCATATACAGCAAAAAAGAAAATAAGATAACAATAAAAAAGAGATAATAATGAAAGTAAAAGTAAAAGTAACAGTGCACCCAATCGCAGAGCAAGTCCCAACTCCATTGCACCGAACAGTATGCAAAATCCATACGGATAGCAAAACACAGTAAAGTGATATAAAAATAACTATAGACAGTAATAACTTCACACTCTGGCATTTGTTGTTACAACCACAATTAATTATCATAGCCAGACCCAAACCGATTGCCATCAACAGACCCCCCACCAGCCGACGCTAACGGAAGTGCTCCCCAGCCACGGAAACCACAGATTTAAGACACGTGAAATTAATATCACACATACCGGATATTTGGTTATAATTCGTGCACATGGAAAAAATGGGTGATCCAATTAACGCATTCGTCCTAGCCTGAGGGCAGTAGAATGCATCACCCCGCCGAGACACCAATCGCGGCACAAGAAATGGAACCTGGGAGAGTAAAGATGGGCTATCAATCCCATTGTGTAACAACTTGTATAAGAACGAGATAGCATGAATGGCTCTTCTACATTCCAAAGACGCCGCCCCAAAACGTGCCATAAGCTCGGTGTGCTCACACCCACGAGGAGGATAGAAACCATCAACGCGAAATGATAAAAATTTCAGAAACTTCCTTTGAACAGCCTCAAGAGAGAGCCTGTGGGTTTCATAGACAGGATTCCAAATTAGTGAACCATATTCTAGTCTAGACCTAACCAATGCAAAATATAAGGATCTAAAAGCAGCTATATTAGAGAAGGAAGAACAATTCCTAATAAGGAAGCCCAAGGCTCTTCGCGCCGACGACGCCACGCCAGAGATATACTCAACAAACGTCAACCTCGCATCAAATGTAACCCCAAGGTCGTTAACCGAGGCAGTAAGGATCCCACCCCACCAAAGCATAGGCAAAACTCACAGGCCGCAGCCTCCTCGTAAATGTGACAACCACGCATTTCGAGATATTTAGGTCCAATTTATTAACTCGGCACCAACCGGCAATGTTGTCCAACTGTTCCTGCAGGAAGACGCAATCATCGCCATCTTGAATACTATGAAATATTTTTAAATCATCAGCAAATAGTACCTTCATCGAATTGACGCAGAGCACCAGATCATTAATAAAAATCAGGAACAGCAATGGACCCAGGTTGGAACCCTGTGGCACGCCCGATGTTGCAAGGAAGCAGTAGGAGGCGAATCCGTTGTACTGAACATACTGATACCTGAAGTGCAAATAAGAAGAAAATAAAGAGACCAGGGAGTCACTGAAACCAAAACGCTATAATATAATATAGCATTTAGAAAATTTATTATACGGAAGAAGTTAAAATCTTGACATAACAAATACTTGAATGTTTAATTAGTATCATGAATACAAAAACACTCCATTTTGCACTATATAGGTCTTGGAGAGGGAGCTGTATATCTCTTTGAGAGCTACTTGTCTGGTAGAAGTCCGCGGGTGGTTGTCAATGGTGATGTGTCTAATGTCACTTTTCTGAAATGCTGTGTTCCACAGGGTTCTATATTGGGTCCTTTGCTATTCTCAATCTATACTTCACATTTGCTTTACTTTCAACTTTAGTATAGTTCTTTTCATTTATTGGTGGTGTGACGCAAGAAGTTTATAAATATTTATTATAGTTTTCTTTTTTAAAGTCAAGACAAAGATTGCAGCGTGAGATAGTAGTCACCATGTAAAAAAAAACTTTTGTTTGAATGAAAAAAACTTCAGATTTTGGGGTTTGAACCTATGGTAAATTGATGTTGTAACATATTACGAATATTATCTGTCAATTTTGTGATTTATGTGCATTACTTAAAATAAAAAACTAAAAAGATATTTGAGGTTAACTTTGACAGGGTGTCAATGTTTCTCCCTAAAAACAGGGTTGGCATACACAAAAACCCAGTGGGTTTTTGACACAAAAACTCACCATCAGTATTAACAAAAACCCAGTGGGTTTTTGTGTCAAGATCTCGTACAGAAATAATTAACTGCCTTAATTTAATTTGAAAATTGTTTTATTAAGAAAC